>ML787003.1:483209-500832 GCA_009831015.1 Picea engelmannii | reverse complement strand
CTCTGCCATATTCAAACATTCTAGCAACTTGTTTAACAAAACAATTCAAACTGCAATAAAAAAACTTTGTAACCTGATTGTAGGTTCACCCTTCACATCCTTGTGCTCCTCACCAATGACCACGATGGTCCCAACTATCTCTGTCATCACTTCTCTTCTTTGGACCATGACTCATGGTTCATAGCTGCGTCCAAGTCATCATAATTTGGATCCTCATGTATGCATTTTCACCACATTGTGAGAAAATGTAACATTTTCGCCATCAATACTCTTGTTCCCAATTATGGCCAATTCATTTGACACATTTCGATATTTCTGCAGAAATGGAATCTCCACATGGGTAGTTGGGATCTCCGGTTTCAGAGACACTTCAAGTGCATTAACAAGCTCATTTACCAATGGCAACACAATATTCAATCGATGAGTTTCCATCCTGAGCCCTTGATTCTCATGGCTACTAAGACTAATTTTGTCATCATCAAATGGGAAGCGTGTAGTGTTGTCTGACACACAATACATATTCAAGAAACGACTCGAAAGACAGACATACACAGGCAACAACGGGCTTGTCATAACCCAAAAACATATAACAAGTGTTAAAAACAATGGTGGAAAAAGCAACGTTCATTGTACTACAATACCCATACACTTCACCATATATCAAGGAGGTTTGAGTGATTTCTCGTGAAGTTTGTCTGAGGCATCGATTATGTTCCTCCTTTACTTGGTAGTCTCCATGCAAAATTGATATTTCATTTCAATTTTAATTGCAAGCGATGAAAAAAAAACATTACAGCAAGGATTGCATATTTATAACCAACATTGAATGGGCAACTGAATGGGGAGGATCCAAGCCGAAGGAACTCTAGAATCCCTTCAAGCGCCTCCCTTTCAACTGTTGCATGCTGAAATTTACTCCTATTGATGATCTGAATGATGGCAACCCTCATCATTAAAACATTTTCCGCCCCATCACTGTAGGTCTATATCTTACTTTTTTTTCTCCTTAGCTTCACAACTTCCATCACATCTCAAAGACTCAAAGAACTCTCTATTATGTCATCAATGACCACTACCTATATGTCGTTCACCACAACTTCCTTGGCTCTTTTCTAGTAGGTGTTAGCACTTCAAAAAAATATCACAACCATTTTTTTCCTCCTTATGTGGATGTGGCTTCTCTTTGCTACAGTAATCATGGGAAATAATTTGATCTCCCTACAAAACATCACACATCAATAGAATTGTATTTGTTGGAAGTTCTGTGTAGTCTCTCATTCTCTCACCAGCATGGACAAATAATGGTTCACACTCACAAACAACACACTACTCTCACCTACAGAAATCTATTCCTCTACGCAACAAGCTTCCATTTCCCTGGGCCCTCCCATGAGGGACTCAAGATCAGTCCATCTCTGATACCATATTGGGAAATGGGAGAGGGAGAGTAGACAATAATTACACACACAAAAATTGTGTTAGTCGCTCTATTAAACACTCAAATAAAGTACATATAAATACAACAATAATAGTCTCAAGATAGGAGAACTACCTTGATTTCATGATCTACTTGGTTGAGAAAATATCTCAAACTCATACCAATCTAGGACGCTAACTAGTTGGAGAGAATATCTCAAACTAACTAGGCCTCAACAACCTCCTAAAATCTAGGAACAAACTCCTTCTTGTAAAGACTAGAACTCGACCTAATAATGACCAATAAACTTAATAATAATCACAATATGACTACACCAAAAAAAGTGGGAGTTACATATCCCAACATCAAGGACGCAAGATTTTGAACATACGAGTTGTAATACCCTTGTTTCCCCGAGCTTGTAATTAATCATTACTTATGATTACCATGTTATGGCATTTGAACAATGTAAATGTATTATTGTTTAGATTGCCAATAACTGATTGTGGGGTGAAGCCTTGAAGTATTGGCCATGATATTTCCAATTGAAACTAAAACTACTTTGTTCAAAGCATCATCATTCGTAATTAACTTGCACAACCCTTTCCCTTTGACTGCTTTTAAAGGCTTAATTTCAATGCCATACTCTTGAATCTTCGCCATCCAATTTTCCCATTTCCCTTCTCTTAATTTCTGATTTAAAAGCATCTTAACAAGAGAGGATGGAACATATGCAATGACATGAGAATTTAATATGTAAGTCTGAAAGTGTGGTACTTCCTTTACAAGAGATAGGGATTTCTTCTCCAATTCAAAATATCTTAATTCATAATCATGAAGGGTCTTGCTCATGAAACTAATTGGTAGTTATTCACCCTTGGCATTTCTTTGAGTGAGAACATATGCCACAACAGTTTTTGTTGCAAATGAATAAATGATGAAGTCTCTTTGGAAGTCTGGACTAATGAGGATTGGGGTTGTGGTGATTACCTTTTTTTTGTTACTAAATGCTTCTTGTGTATCCAAAGTCCATTCAAACCTTTGATCATTTTTCAACAATGAGTTAATCAGTTTTACAATACTAACATAATCAGGTATAAATCTTCGTACAAAGTTAATCTTGCCAAAAAATGACTGGAATCCTTTCTTGGATGATGGAGGGTTGAGTTCATTTATAGATTTAACCCTCTCTGGGTCAATATAGATTCCTTATTTGCACACAATGTGCCCCAATAATTTTCCTTCAGTCACAACAAACAAGAATTTATTTGGATTCAAAGATACTCCATACAATCTACATCTTTCAAAGACCTTCCTCAAGTGATGATTGTGCTCATTTCTTGTTTTGAATGGACTTTCAAATAATTTTGGTAATCCACCATGAATTTTCCTATCAAACCCTCAAAGGCATGATCCATATCCATCTGGAACATAGCCCCAACATTATTTAGACCAAATGGCATCTGATCATATGCATATGTCTCCCAAGGCGTTATGAAAGTTGTATTTTCTCTGTCTTCCTCTGCAACCAAAACTTGATTATATACGGAAAAACCATCTAACATGGAGATACAAGCAGATCTAGTGACTTTTTGTAGAAGGAATTCCATGTTTGGCAAAGGATAATTTTCCTTTACAATTGATTTATTAAGATCCTTGAAGTCCACACACATATGAATCTCCCCAGGTTTCTTTCTCACAACCACCAAATTTGAAAGCTAGAAAGAATGTCTAATGGGATATATTATTTCGGCTTTCTTCAAATTTTCCAACTCAATCTTCACTAGTGGTTTCAACTTGGGATTCATCATCCTTATCTTCTGCTTGACAGGTTTTGCTCCTTCTCTTAATGGGATGATGTGTTGAAATATTTTTTTATCATATGCCTTTAAATAATCATAACTCCATGTGAACACATCAAGATATTCTTTAAAGAGTGTGACATATTGGTCAACTTCATTGGTTGTACAATCAACTCCCAAGTTAATGTACTTTGTGGAACTATCAATCTCGATATTGACTTTTCTTGTTTCTTGAACTTTTCGGACCAATGCTTATTCCAGGAGAATTTTGGCATGATCATCTCTTGTGAAAAGAGATTCAGATTGGACACAATTCTTCAGCACAACAATAATTTCATTATCTTGATTTTCATTTTCATACACTAGAAAATTTTCTAGGTCTTCATCATTCTCAAATACTTGAAGATACTCTTGATTATCAGGTACAGAAAGTCGAAACACTCTTTTTACCTGAAACGATGTTTCACTTCAGACATCATCTGGATTCGACAATGAAGCCACCAATGCTAATTAATATGCCTTCTAATTTTTATCCCTTGGAATGAAAGAAATATTAAAACAACAAAAGGACTCCATCAATTCATTTGCTCTTTTGAAATATAATTCAAGCCTTTCCTTCTTAATCTTATATTTCTGAGTAACTTGATTTATTACTAACTCAGAGTCGCCAGTTACGGTCAAATGGTCAATCTTCATTTCGCGTGCAAGGATCATTCCTTGAATCAATGCCTCATATTTCACTTCATTATTTGTGCAAGAAAACTCAAGTCTAGTAGCATGTGGGTACACAGTCTTTTCGGGGCTTTTAAGAACAATTCCAACTTCGCTTCTCGAGCTTGAACAAGCTCCATCGAATGACATCCTCTAGTAGCCTGCAAAATGATTGACCTAAATTTCAATATCCTCGATTTGCTCCATATCCAGGATGGCATAATTTCTTATACCAGCATCTATATAATCTTCCATAAGCTCATTATCTTTTTGAAAGAAAACGGTCTCTTGGGTGCACGAGGAATTTTTTTACGAGGAAAATCTCTCTATGGCTAGGGGTAAACCACAACAAATGGAAATGACTGCAGAAATCAACTCTATTCTCAAGTATGTTATATAAACAAATATGCTAGCGAGATAAGATAAAAGGCCTACCTCGTCTAGACATTCAATGAATTCCACCATTGAGCACTTGACCCAAAGCAATATACCTTCAACGAGTTCTCAACAACCAAGCAAAGCAAGCATATGGTGATAATAAATGATATTAGCACATTTAATAGCATAATCCATTAATATACATAACAAATACGCCCATGGAATAATAATTCAAATATTTGCAAGATATCAATTGGATGGGAAAAGAGTATTTCTATTAATATATGATCAACAGAAGTGAAAATGTTACAGACTTTCGTGTCGGAACGGTTCGGAACTGAGAAACTAATTTCATTCCAGCTGGGCCTCCATCATTTCAATCCTCCACCAAAGGCAATCTTGTAGAAGAGAGACAATGAAGTTCTCAATCAATAAGGGAAGAGCTTGGAGGTTGAACACTGTGTTCGGACTTAAAGGACAAAGGGATCCAGACTCAATATGAAGTAAATAATTTCTCCAGAGTAACTTTGCTCTCAAAGTTGAATTCTTTCTCCTCTTTTCCATAGCTTGGAATTGTCCCATTTATAGCCTTCAAATGGAACTGAAGGGCTGAATTGGAATGTTTCCAGTATATCGAAGGCCAAGGATCATAGATCTCCTGTCATGACATGGAAACCTGACTCCATTTTTCATTTTTGGGCACAAATCTCGATGTAAGCTAGTTGTAGTGGTTCAACCTATGTATACGCATGTTGTATAGTAGGGAAGGTGTGTACATGTGGAAAAAATGTATTTTTTAGCTCTGGGATTTGCAAAAAGGGATGAAAATTCTACATAGGGAAATGGAAAAAGGCCTTTTGTGCAAGATTGCATAGGGTGAGGAAAATCTTGCTATAACATATGCCCCCTAATATGTGAGGTCAGAGGAGTATCTATGATGGCCGAAATACATTATAAAAAACCATAAGTGGAGTGATGGGGAACCAGCTGGAAGAACTAGTTGCTCATTACATTCTGCACTGACTTTGCATACATGGCTTCCAATTTGAATTACACTGCAGATCCATGTGAAAATATACCAAACAACTGTCTGTGGCCATGAGTAGGAAAATACAAATGTGGTTACATGCCAAAGGTTTTCATAGTCACGAACAAGGCCCAGTAGAACCAATCTCAAAACCAATCTGAAGATATATGTATACAATGGAGTACAATATGATCTCCCATGATTACTGAAGTCATATAGGAATTGGTCCAATGAAAAGGAAGCAACAACTTAGGAAAGTTGTGGCCACATATTGATGTCTTCAAGTCTTCTACACAATCCGCCAAAGGTGCAAGTCTACATCATGTGAATAAAGGAGTTTAGGTCAAACACAATGAGACATCATTTGATTATCGGTCATTGAGGTATAGTGTTAACAAACGTGAGATAGCCTACCGATAATGAAAGTGGGTATCATGGCACCGAGTACATTCTTACAAATGTGAATAAACGAGTCAGGGTCGAACACTTGAAGAATCCATAGATCAGGAGACATTGATGTATTCCCAACTGTCAATGGTGAGAGAACCTGTCACTAATGACTGCAAGCCTCAAGGTACTCCTAAGACTCTAGGTCTCATTTCCAGAATAGATGATTTGAAGTTGATAGAAGGAGACCCGCTGAAAGGAGAGAATTAAGGAATCTCTCATCATTCAGCACGAGGTACAAAGCAGGAGCTTCATGATTTGGAGGAAATCGGACAAAGAACATGTTCATGAACCAATGACCACGTGCGTCTTTCGTGTGTGCCAAGTGCAAGTAGTACACGAAAAAGACCCTTTGAATAGTAGCCAATGAGGAAAACTATTGATAAAGGTGAGGAAACCACCAATAAGGCTAATGGCATCCAAGACACTGCACAAATCCCAATGTGTGAATAGATGTCTTGTCGTCAAACACAAGGGAAACCACCCAGTCAACGACCAATGATGAAATGTCAACTGTTGGGTTCAAGGTCACCTACCAATGATGAAAGTAGGACCAGGGTGTGTGATAGGACTACAATATCATGTGACTCTGAGACAAACTGAGGGTATGGCCGACATGCAAAGTCAAAATTTCTTAGGCATGATCGACACAGGTTGATAGACTTCCTTTGAACAAGAGCATGAGACATATGGAAGACTCTGGCATCATAGAATCGATGGTGAAACCATTAGATACATGAGGCATCAATGAAATTCTCTATAGGGATTGGAAGAGTAACCAGTTGGTAGAGAAAACTCTATGTAACGAGCTCAACTTCCTAAGGCTATGCTAAACCCAAAATTATGATGACAAATGGACTCGATAACTTTGTGCTCTGTTCAAAGGCGACACGATTGCTGCCAATATAAGATAATACTCCCTTCCCGCCCGTCTTTTTTTGTTTTTTCATAGACAAATGAATGTTATGATACAGAGGAGGAAACGAGTGTCGCAAGTAAGCAAAACTAGTTTCAGCAGTGGAACATACCTATGCTCAATGTAAGGAGATGCATGTGGGAGATGGACACTCGGGGGAATGTTCCCTCCTAGGTATAGGGTGTCAAATTGCGAAGGATATAAACGAGGCTCTGCTTGGTTGAGGATGCAAAACTGCTGAGGCAAACGGTTTATAACACAAAGCGAGATCCGACTATAGGCTCAATACTGCAAGCAAGGGCATGAGATGCAATCACAACTTAACACCAAAAAATGTCCTTTTTCATGATATTTAGTCTACTTGGTGTGAAAAAGGGATAAACTTGTACCAAATAGACGTTCTTTCAATTCCAATTTACGAGTGTGAAAAAGACAAGTTCACTCGGAAATCTTTTCTCTTTTTGAAAAACGAGTCAAAAAAGAGCTTAACTAAGATTCACGGCCTTTCGAGTCCATTTTACGAGTGTGAAAGGGACAAATCACTCGGAAATATTTTCATTTTTTAGACGAGTTGGAAAAGAGCTTAAATCAGACTTGCTTGGGAGTTTCTAGGCGGTAAGTCATGGGGGAGGCCAAGGCTCCCGTGATGGACTTCTGTGGAATGTCAGTATCTTCCGAATAGATAACATAAGCTTGGGAAAACCCAAAGCTCTCCAAGTCGAGGAGTATAAAGTGATAGCAGAGGTTATCGTCTCTGTGATATATTGGATAATGTCTCTTACTAGAAAAGACATAGGAGGAGGCATTGGATACCCCACAATACCATCCCAATCGAAGGGGACCTCTCCAGGACTTGAAGGAAGAGTACTCAGGGAGATTAAGACTCTCTCTTGTTCAGAAAGAGTGTTATTAGGAATGCTGACAATATGGTTGACGGATGCATCACCCTCCAAAAGGAGAGTTGGATCGATCATAGATTGCACTGGTACAACCACTTCTTCAATTCTAGTTTGAAGAAGATGTGTGATGACAAGGATATGGGACACATCACCCTCGACAATGGGGGTATGGTCAGGAGAGGGTTGTAATGGCATTACTGTCGTGTCAATCAAAGGAGACAAAGGGTGTGGGGAAACCAAAGACACTTCAGAACCCAAAGGGCCCTCGAGTGAGAACCACACTTCTGGTATCCCATCCATAGTTGGACATAAACGAGTAAGGCGATCTCCTTCGCAAGTCCTGCAAAGTAATTTAGGCTTACGTCTGAGACCTCTAGGATTTTCGATGCCCCCGGCATCATTCCCAACGACTGGTGATATGTTCTCAACTTGACTGGCAGAGGTGAGAGAGTCATCTCCTACGTGATGTATAGAGGTTGGAAATGTGACATTGATATGACTTGTGGTGACTAGAGCGATGCCCCCAGCATGACTAGCAGCAGCTGAGTGCAGGTTGTCAACATGACTTGCAGAGGTTGTCGACCCATCTCCAACGTGACTGGAAGAGGTTGGTGATGGATCTCTAGTATGACTAGTAGTGACTGGACTAGTGGTGGGATGTGGCATTTGATACCAAGGTCCAGGGAAAGATTGGCTTTGAAACATTGCAGGCTAGGAAGGGTCATGGTTTACCCCCTGTCCCTATCCAGAAAGGTAGTATCCTCTGCCTAACTAATCCAAAGAGGTTTGTACGGGAATCATCACTGAAATCTGGGAAGAGGTAGAAGTATAATAAGGATTATTAAAGGGAGGATATATGTTTCCCCCATGTGAAGGGGTTCCATGAAGAGGGTATCCCGAAATGTAAAACCGATTCTCCCCGTATGAAATACCTGGGGATATATGTGGACCTTCCATGGGAAAATTGTTCGAGGGAACCAACATGACGGGTGAAGGATACATAGATGGGGTGTAATAAGTAGAATAAGCACCCATTTGAGTACTGGCTCCTGAAAGAGCATAGCTAGGACTGGATCTGTAAAAGGGGAGGTTCCAACCTCCCACGGTGAGAGTTGGTTGAGGGACATGACTCATATAAAATGAATATGTAGGCAGCGGGGCCATGGTGCCCCATGATCCAATGCTAGGATTCATATCAGTGGGGCAGGGAGAGGATGGAAAGGGTGAAGGCACGTTCGTCAAATCAATAGGAAAATGATTAGAGACCCCCAAGGCATGGACTGAGTGTCATAATTATGCATACTATTATGAAAAGTGGACATATTCATCCCCATGAAATGAGTGCACATCATGGGGGTGGTAGCGGTAAAAGAGGGAGCTATGGGAACTCCACTATCCATGATAAGGAAAACTTAGTACAAAATCCTAAGGCCAACTAGTAATCAAAGAGCACACCAAAAACTCAAACAGCCAATACAAACAGGCTAAAGTGGCTAAAAAGGACCTCCCTCCCTAAAGAAGTTATGTCTCTCCCAAGAGGGGCCTGAGACTCCCTGCTAAATATCGGAGGTAACAGAATCAATTATAAGGGCCCTCATGGGCTTAACAATCATTCGGTCAGATCCCACTAGAGAGGTAATCCTCCATAAAGGTTGTGTGTTGTTTGACCCTTATCTAACCCGGGGTACCTGTAGAATAACCCCTACAAGTAACCTATGTGGCACCTAATTCAAGAAACTAAGCAACCAATGTATAACCAATGCACAGGCGAGTAGTCGTAATTTAGGTCCACCGTATGGGCAAGGTAGAAAATCCTGAAACCTTGAAAGTACCGCCTCTCAGGGAGGTAAGAGCACTAGCAAGATCCCCAGATATGAATAGATCCCCAGAAATATCTCTGACGCTAAGAAGGTGTCAGGGGGATATCCCTTCAACCAACTTTGTGCAACCTCGTGATTAAATCCGGTGTAAGTGAAGCCTCCTTATATTACCAATTATACAATGGATTTCTCCACTCCCTTTGTCAGACACATATGTTGATTTAATAGCTTTGGAGAAGTTTACTCACAAAATCATATTCCAAGGCACTAAATCCTAAGCTAGTTTGTGCACCCTAGAAAACAAAATTGTGACTAATCAATTTTAAATTATAGCGTTAATTTTAGTGGTCGTGCTTACTCAAAAAGGTATGGTAGTGAAACTCATGATGTTATGACTCGAAAAGTAAAGTAAATATGAATACAATGCAAAGTCCTAACTTCAATTTTCAATGAATGATATGCTTCTTAAAACAATGCAATTTTCAATTTCAACTCTGCAATTCTAAAGTAAAAAATGGAACCTTTCTTTACATGCACTGAGCTAATGATAAAGACTCAAAATATCAAAATTCCAAGCAATGCAAAATGCCTAATATTTTTGTATTTTCAATATAAGAAAAAATAAAATGCATGGACTGAACAACAACTTGATATACAAAAACTCTACTGTGTATAGAAAGAGATAGCTCAAGCAGGATACCAAGGAGAAAAACACCCAGCCCAATGTACAAGGACAATCAAAATGAAAAGGTGATGAGAAAGACTCTGCCTAGAAATTCAACCAAAGACAGGTTTCCTATCATCCCACAAACACTTAACAGTCACTACAGAGACCCAAGAAGACTCAACAAACATCAAAT
The DNA here is from genome assembly GCA_009831015.1 of Picea engelmannii. Classification (NCBI taxonomy): domain Eukaryota; kingdom Viridiplantae; phylum Streptophyta; class Pinopsida; order Pinales; family Pinaceae; genus Picea; species Picea engelmannii. The sequence continues at coordinate 490,555 of ML787003.1, read as the reverse complement.
CCCACCCAGCAACCACCAAACCCAGTAAACAAGCACAAAAGTTTGATGTACGTGACTGTTCAAGGAAATAGAGTGTATGTACATAGCTTGCAGAAGGACAACACACATATATATGCGACCGTCAAGCAAAAAGTCATGTATATGTTTCAAAAGCAAGGCTAGGCAAGGGAGAAGGCTGAAAAACTTAGACTCGGAGTGAACAGAGGATTTCAAGCAATGATATGACAAGAAATGCAATAGGAACGAGAGAAATCTAAGGAGAAAAGTACTCCAAACCCTAACAAAGAAGATCCAATCCCCATTATGGTAGCCAATTCTGTTATGAGGAAAATCTCTCTATGGCTAGGGGTAAACCACAACAGATGGAAATGACTGCAGAAATCAACTCTATTCTCAAGTATCATATATAAACAAATATGCTAGTGAGATAAGATAAAATGCCCACCTCATCTAGACCTTCGATGAAGTCCACCGTTGAGCACTTGACCCAAAGCAATATACCTGCAACTAGTTCTCAACAACCAAGCAAAGCAAGCATATGGTGATAATAAATGATATTAGCACATTCAATAGAATAATCCATTAATATACATAACAAATACTCCCATGGAATAAGAATTCAAATATTTGCAAGATATAAATTGGACGGGAAAAGAGTATTTCTATTAATATATGATCAGCAGAAGTGAAAATGTTACAGACTTCCATGTCGGCATGGTTCAGAACCGAGAAACTAAGTTCCTTCCAGCTGAGCCTCCACCACTTCAATCCTCCACCAAAGGCAAGCTCATAGAAGAGAGACAATGAAGTTCTCAATCAATAAGGGAAGAGCTTGGGGGCTAAACACTGTGTTCAGACTTAAAGGATAAAGGGATGCAGACTCAATATGGAGTAAATAATTTCTCTAGAGTAACTTTGCTCTCAAAGTTGAATTCTTTCTCCTCTTTTCCATAGCTCGGAATTGGCCCATTTATAGCCTTCAAATGGAACTAAAGGGTCGAGTCGGAACGTTTCCAGTATATGGAAGGCCAAGGATCATAGATCTCCTGTTGTGACATGGAAACCCGACTCCATTTTTCATTTTTGGGCACAAATCTCGATGTACGCGAGTTGTAGTTGTGCATCCTGTGTATATGAGTGTTGTATAGTAGGCAAGGTGCGTACATGTGGAAAAAATGTATTTTTTAGATCTGGTATTTGCAAAAAGGGATGAAAAGTCTGCATAGGGAAATGGAAAAATGCCTTATTTGCAATATCGCATAGGGTGAGGCAAATCTTGCTATAACAATTGCTCATCTTTATCTGGAAACATCATGAATCTTCCATCATTCATTATATAGCCTTCGATCGTGGACGAACAATCTCTTCCGAGGACAACTCCATATGCAGAAGGAAGATCCACCACCAAAATATTGAAAATTGTAATAATATGAGGAGCAGCAGTGATCCAGGCATACAAATATTTGATTTCTCCATAGGCTGGAACCTGTTTGCAATCTATCACATAAATTATTTCACATGTCTCATAGTATCTAGTGCAACTCATACCCAGCTCCTCCATTACTACCAAGGGCATGATATTGTTTGTCGCACCAATATCAACTAAACAATTGTGGAGTGCAACATCATGGTTTTCTATCAAAATATAGAAAGGTGGGACGTTTCCTCTCAACTTGATTATTGATGTACGTTGACTTTGTTTTGGGCTTGCTGCAACTGCTTCAATTCTTCCAGTTGGCTCATCTAACAACTTTAAAATGTTTTCCCTTTGTTGGGGAATCTTCACCACTTCTATGAAAGGCAGAGTAACCCTCAACTTACTCAGATCTTCAACAACATTATATTTCATCTATGGGGGGTTTGATATTTGATGTTGCATCTTAGCTCCAGTGTTGCTTATCACATTTTTGTTTCTCTCTTTCACATTCTCATTTTCTTTATTTTTTTCTTTGTCTTATTCAGAATTATCTTTACTTTTGGACTTATTTACAAATTCATGTGTTTGGGCAATGTTCTCTTGCAAGTTAGGATCATATTCTCCTTATTCAAATATATACATGGACTATCACATCCATACGTCTGTATAGGTTCAAAAATTCCTCCGGTAAATAATCATTTTCTTGTTCAGCTATCTGTTCAATATATGGTTCATCAAGAATTGTTGCATTTGGAATTATCTTTCTGGGGACCCTTTGTCTTTGTTGATTATCATCATTCTCAAACCTTAGTATTTTCTCTTGAGGAGGGTTCCTTCTTTGTTCTAGGACCGAAATCCTTGGATTTGGTGGTAATTATCATTCCTTCTCAATCTGGTTATTTCATTTTGCATCTGTCTAATTGTTCTATTTGTTTGTGCAATTTCGATCCTTTTCTTAGTCTCTTGGATTGCCACAGGGTTTGTTTTCACATTCGGTATAGTTACCTTGAAAAATCCTCCACCAATGATCTGGTTTTGACTTGGTCATGTCCTTTGCTCTTCATTCCCTTTTGAACTAGAAGCTCCTTAATCATTGATATTTAGATTACCCATCTTCCTTTGTAGTTTTCTGAGGATAATATTGTTGAGCTTATGTACCTTGGGAGGTGTTCCCCATGTGTTTATGCTCTCCTAAACACATGTGGGAAGTACTATATACTTTGTGCCTTGTACTTTGTGTCTAATTTCACTTTGACTTAGGGTATTTAATTCAAAAGTGAAATTTTGTCATTTATGCCTAAAATGACTATTAATTCACTTTGTGGGTGAATTAGAGACATAAAGTGAACTTAGGGAACTTAACCCAAAGTGGGTTTTTGAGTGAGATTCTTTTGGAGAGATCTCAACCTTTGATTAGATGTGAGATGGGATGATCTCAGCCATCCATATCCTGGGTTTCCTTATGGAGGTTAAAGAGGGGCGCAAAGGGCAAAGGAGAGCTCATTCACTCATTTGCTCACTTGGAGAGATTGAGAGAGAGCTTGGAGATGAGGTTTGAAGCACTAGGTGAGGCTAGCTTGGGCGCATGCTTTCATGGAGAGAGGCATCAGGCTTGGAGCCTTGTTTATTTACTGAGGAGCTTTCATTATTGAGGAGGGAACACTTGTTGAGGAGGGCGCATCAGCAGTGAGGAGGACTTACACCTATCCTATCAGATTGCAGTGGGATCAGTTTCAGAGGGAGGCCACACACCAGTACCAGATTATTGTGGAGGGGTTTTCCATTTGGAGCTCACAATTTGCATCTGCAGCAAATTCAGTGTATTTGAGAGCATTTATGATGGGCACACCTGGTTCATTTGGACTTGTGTTTTAGCTTGGATCAAGTTTTTATTGTATCAGTTTCATCTATATTTTGTACTTTCTATATTTCACCATCTATTCTCCTCATATATAGACATATACTCCAAACTGGTTTTCCCCAGGGGGATTTTATCCAAGGTCATGTTGACCAAAAATACCTATGTACAAATTTATGTGTGTTAGTCTTTTGATCTACTTATTTTCAGTTGTAAAGATATCTAGGTGTGTTGTATTTATTTTGGTATGCATGTGCTAACTCTTGGTTACTAAAACTACATGCTAGAGCACCTAAAATTGCAAATACAACCATAACAAATCAGCAAGAAATCATTGAACAGTTTGTTGTCCTAAAACAACAAAAAACCGTCGTTAGATAGTTGAAACTTAGAGCCAAACTGAGGTCAAAGATAGACCCAATTGGCATCTTGATAGGACCTAGAAAATATTCATGGTATCAAAGCTGAGGTGGCTAAGTTTTTAGCAGTTTGGACAGCATATGTGTTGGTTGTCATATACATCTTCTTGGCAGATTTTTGTGGACAGTCATTGATAGTTTTCAGTGGAGGTTATTGGGCAAATTTTTGTAGAGGATAGTTGGGCAGTTGTGACAGTTTTTTGTCAGTCTATTTTCACACCTACGTATTAGGAGTGAGGCTGATTTTACTTGACTTCTTTTCACACCTATATTTCTAGGAGTGAGGTCGGAGTTCGCTTATCTCTTTTCACACCTGTGTTGACAGGAGTGAGGCAGCGTTCCTTTGCAGTTTGAGCATCAGTTGGAGTGAAGTTTGGTAGACATGTCAGCATCTCAGATGTGTGTTGAGGACAAGCTAGATGGGGCTAGAAATTGGTCGCCTTGGAAGGCAAGGATGGTCTTTGTCTTAGAGGACCTCGAACTATGGGACATAGTTGAGGCATTTGTTCCAGTCATTCCTGTTACTGCTCACGTCTTGGTGGAAGAGTTCAAGAAGAGGAACAACAAGGAAAAGAGGACCATTTGTGATGTAGTATGAGATCATATCATACCCCATTTGAATAGGAAGACTTATGCATATGAGATGTGTTCATCTCTATGTAAGTTGTATGAGAGCTCCAATGAGAACAGGAAGATGGTTCTTCATGACCGACTCAGGGACATTCGCATGCTCAAGGATGAGTCGATGACTTCATTCCTTAGTCGCTACACCCAGATCAGAGATGAGCTTGGAGCCGTCAGAGAGGTGTTGGACCCTAACTCTTTGGTGAGGCAAGCTATGAATAGCTTCACCAAATCGTGGGGTCCATTCATTCGTGGCATTGTTGCTAGGGAGGCCATGCCTACATGGGAGAGGATGTGGGATGAATTCATCCAGGAGGAGATTAGACTTGTAGCAGAGGCTTGTGGAAAGTGGTAGAAACAGTCTGGTTAGGTTGATGAGGATCTTGATCTTTGGACAAAGGGAAATAAGAAGGTCAACCATCGGGATCGGCAGGGTCCCAAGTTTGGGGCCCCACCACAGGGGAGTGGAGGAGAGAGTAGTAGTGGTCAGAGCAGTGGTCAGAAGAGAGTTATGAGCAAGGTGAAGTGATTTGTTTATAAGAATTTGGGGCACTATGTTGGACAGTTTCTGAAAAGGAAGAAGAAGAGGGGTGGTACCGTAGCTATAGCATAGGAGGCAGAGTTTCAAACACAGTTTCAGAGAGAGTGTGATTTCCTCATATGTTGCACTTCAGTTGAGATGACACCCAGTATCTAGTATATTGACAGTGGGGCTTCGAGCCATATGACTGGATTTAGAGAGAATTTGACTGATCTCAGAGACACCGAGGTTAGGATGGAGATTGCTCTTGGAGATGACACATTGGTTAGAGTTGTTGGGATTGGCACAGTTACCTTTCAGAGAGATAGCATGCCACCTATATCGTTCAGGGATGTTCTCTATGTCCCTGGGCTGAAGAAGAATTTGATTTCAGTTTCTACCCTCTAGGATAGAGGTCTTGAGGTGACTTTCAAAGGCACTGAGGTACTCATTCACCCTCAGGGGACTTTGCTTGCCTCAGGATAAGTGATTGGAGTGAGGGATGGGAAACTTTTTAGATTTCTTTTTCATCCTCTTCATGCATTGGCAGTGAGCAGCGACAACAACATACATGTGAGTTATGGCACCGTAGGATGTCCCACCTACATCATGGAGCTCTCAAAGGACTGAGAGAGGTTGTGACCAGAGTGCCACAGATCTGTACAAAGCATCAGGATGTTTGAAGAGGGTGTGTGCTTGGTAAGTTTACCAAGGCCTCGTTCCCCAACAGTGACACTAGGTCAGCTAGGATATTGGATTTAGTACACACACAAGTGTGTGGGTCCATGACTCAGAATTCCTTGAGTGGTTGTGAGTACTATCTCACATTCATTGATGACTACTCAAGGAATACTTGGGTCTATTTCCTAAAGTCCAAGAGTGAGGTCTTCACACGGTTCCAAGAGTTCAGAGCTCTTGTGGAGAACCAATCTGGAAAGAGGATCAAAGTCTTGTGGTCAGATAATGGGGGTGAGTATTCCTCTAGATAGTTCATAGACTTATATGCCTAGCATGGCATTAGAATACAAATGATTGTACCATACAACCCCCAGCAGAATGGGGTTGTCGAGAGGAAGAATCAGGCTATTACCGGTGCAGCGAGATCCATGATACACGATCAAAGTTTTCCTTTGTACTTATGGGAAGAGGCATGTGCTACTGCAGTTTACCTGTAGAACAGGAGCCCCCACAAGATATTGTGGAAGATGACTCCTGAAGAGGATTTCACTGGTAGGAGGCCTGATGTCGAGCACATCAGGATCTTTGGGTGCTTGACCTTTTCTCATGTCTCATCGAAGAGGAGGACAAAGCTAGACCCCACAGCCCAGCAGGGGATTCTAGTTGGATACTCAGAGTTGTCCAAAGCCTATCACATCTACATTTCGCCACTTAAGAGAGTGGTGGTGAGCAGAGATGTCATATTTGAGGAGGATAGGTATTTTCATATATATATTGAGTCGAGAGTCAGATTTGAGGATGATGTAGAGGCACCGATTGATGTCTCATAGGGAGCACAGCCTCAGGTTTTAGGTACACCAGTATCTGAGGTGACAGGGTCACCATGCATAGCTTTAGGGTCACATTCAGAGCATGTTCATTCAGAGGGGGCACAGACTTCAAGTTCTCAGAGTGTTGAGACGAATCCTGAGGCAGTCACTCTTTGGCAGAGAGACCTTACTTCTTCGTTGACCACTTTAGGGAAGAGGAGACCTAGATGGTTTCAGGAGACCTTGAAGGAGGCCAAAGAGAATGTAGGGGATCCCAAGAGCTAGGTCAAAGAGAGCAGACCTCCAGTTATATTGGGAGCATATTTGGCACTAGTGACGAGTATCAAGGATACTGAGCCACAGAAATTTGTGCAGGCAGTGGACCAGAAGGTCTGGAGAGAGGCCATGGTAGAGGAGTATGACTCCATTGTGTGCAATGATGTTTGGGAGGTGGTTTTGAGGCTAGTGGGGAAGTCAGATGTGACTTCCAGGTGGTTGTACAAAACCAAGTATGTTGCAGATGGAAGCATAGAGAAACACAAGGCCCGTTTTGTGGCGCGAGGCTTCTCTCAGATTGAGGGAGTCGATTATGACGATACATCCGCACCAGTTGCGAGATACACCTCCATCAGGAGTATCATTGCCATAGCAGTAGAGATGGGTTGGAGCATTCACCATATGGATGTGAAGACCTCATTTATGAATGGATTTATTGATGAGGAGGTGTGCATAGAGAAGCCACAGGGGTTACAGGTGAGTGATAGGGAGACTCACATGTGTCTTTTGAGAAAGGCAATTTATGGTCTAAATCAAGCTCCCTGAGCTTGGTATTCACACATAGACACATACTTGCTTCAGATGGGCTTCGAGAAGAGAGATGATGATCCTAACCTCTGTTACATCATTAGAGGTGAGGACACACTAATTCTCATTTTATATGTGGATGACTTGTTCATCACTGGAGCCGAGGATCTCATAGCTGAGTGCAAGCTGGGACTTGCATCATAGTTTGAGATGAGTG
>ML787003.1:460590-481218 GCA_009831015.1 Picea engelmannii | reverse complement strand
AACATCAAACCATTGTTAGACAGTTGAAACTTAGATTCAAATTGAGGTCAAAGACAGACCTAGTTGGCAGCTTGATAGGACCTGGAAAATCTTCAAATATTAGGGTCAGCGCCCATTTCAATCATGATTTCTTCCATTTATGTAGCTTTAGTCATTGCTTCCTCTAGGGTATCCATTTGGGAGGCTCTAATAATGATATTTACATTTGGTGGCATGACATTTTTATAACATCCAAGTATCACTGGATCATGTGGCCTTTTATCTTCAGGAATTTTGCTTAGATATTTAGTGAATCTGAGATTGAAATCTCGTATTCTCTCATTCTTATTTAAACAAATCTAAGTGAAATTAGTGAGAAGGGTATGATACGTGACTGGGGAAGAGAACATAGTTAGGAACATGCTTTCGAGATCATTGAATGAACCATTTGATCTGGTGGTAAATTTTGGATACCATTCATAGGCTTGGCCTGATAAGGTTTGGAGAAACAACCTTACCATTACATCGTCAAATTCCACAAGATGAAAGTCACAAACATACAGGAACAAATCAAGATGTCTTTTAGCATCAATTGTTCCATCTCCAGAAAATTCTTTCAAAGTACCTTTAGGAAGAATTGGGAGCTCATGTTGTTTGCCTCGCAGGTCAAGAGGAGAATCTCTTATTCTTATGGGGTTTTTGAACCTTCATGTTTCTTCACATCTTCTTTCCTCCTGTATTTCTTCATGTGGTGTTGGGACACACAGGGGTAGACCCAGGGTTCAATGCCACAACAGGGCACCAACAAAACCCTAACTATTGGCCCTTTCGGCAACACCTACGAAGCAGATGAAGTCTCACCCGAGGTAGAGGCAGGGGTGGTTGCAAGACTCAGGTGTATGTAACCTTAGCTGGGACACATATTTGTGATTACAATACTTAATAAAGCACTTAGTACCGTTAGTCCATCAATATGCAATCAATATCCACTTCACAGATAAAATAAAGCTTCACAGCATTCACACTGATCTAGCATATTTAAGCACTTAGCATAGGTAAAATAGATCAGATCTGGTAGATCAAGCACTGAGCATATTCATATATATCAGATCTAATATTCTACACATTATTAGCACTAAGCATAAGCAGATATATCTAATCATCTCTAGCACTTAGCAAAAGGAGACATAAGCACATTAAGATAAGCACAAAGCAAGACAACACAGTGTTTACGTGGTTCACCCCCACCCTAGGGCTACGTCCACCAACTCTTCTTATTTATTGTCTTCAATCAATCAGTTACAAGCACTGAGCCTCAAAACCCTTACTCCGCACAGGACAAAAGATCTACGCAGCTCACTAGATCCTTCTTCCTTGCGTTACAACACAAATCCTTTCATCGTCTGTTACAACCACTTGCACTTAGCTCTACAAGTCTCTTACAATCATGCACAAAGCACTTACATACCCTTATTTTCACTTAGCATACATCACATAGATGTCAATCTCTGCCTATAGATGCCTATATATCTATCTATACATTACAAAATAGGCCTAATCATGGGTAAAACCATTGGGCCGACATCCCAATCCCATTACATAATCCCCAAAACCCAAAAAGGACCCAAAAGTGGGCCAAGATCCCTTGATCTCCACTTCATCTTGCGCTCCTCCTTCGACAGGTTGTCGAAGTCCCAAAATAGGTCAAAATGATCAATAATCTCCCAAAACTTGGTCAAGGGCCAACAGGCCCCCAACACTCACCTGTGACTCATCCTGAGTCACTCTGGTCTGACTAGTTCTGCCTTGAACGCCTCAAGCTTGGCTCGAGCTGCCTCGACCTGCTGTTGTGCTACGGCCTCTTTCTTGGTGAAATTTTGGATCACTGCGTCGTTCACAGGCCCTTCTAGGCGTTGTTCTGCTGCGATGACAACCTATTCTAGCTCTGTTCCTCGACTTTCAACCTCTGTGAATAATTGGCACGCTTTATCTTGTACCGATTGAAGTTGTTGCATAACTTCCATCACTTTGCTTTGAATCATATGGATCTGTTGTTGGGCGGTGTGTTTCTCTTGAGACCGCTTCATTCTCTTCATGACCGACAAGGCCTTCGGCTGTGCTTGTAGGGTTTCTACACCCTGCTTGGCTTCCTTGAGCTGCGACTCCAATGCCTATAACTCTAGATTCTTGGTGAGGTTCTCATATGTCTGGGTGCTAGAGTTACTTAACTACTTACACTCCAGGGAAAGGGATTTTAGTTTGTCAACTGTGCTGCGGGAAGTTGCTTCCCTTTGGTCTCTTACATCTTGAGGGGTCTCGAGCACAATGTGGAGCTCTAAATATGTTATGTGTTGTTGGAGCTGCTGGATTACTTCTTCAAGTTGTTCCACCTATTGTGGAACTCACTCTTTGGTATTTACTTCTATGACTGTCACAGAGCGAAGTGCTCTGTGAACTAGTTCCTTTACTTCGAGTTTCTCTGCAAGCAACTGGTCCTTGCTTTGCTGCAGTTGTGATTTTTCTTCATCCCACTTCACTTGCAGAGCAAGCTTTTCCCATTCTGTAGCACTGCATTGTTCTACAAGGTCTCCTTGTACTTGTGCCAAAGCCTGGGTGGCTTGTGTTGTTTCTTCATGAGCTCGTCGAAGGTGAGCTTTGACTATATCAGTGATTCGGTGGAGTTGAGTTGGCTCATCTCCCAGTTCTGGTGTTCCTCCTGACAGAGGCGTAGTGGAGACTGTGGTATGGACTGTAATGCCTGTTGCACTCCTTAGAGATCGTCCTTAATCTGATTGAGCACCTCCTCCTGATTAGCCTCTTACTTCTCTGCTATCTCTAGTGAAGCATCATTTAGGGCTGCTATGATGAAATTGAAGTCATCCGTGGTGAGGAAAGTCTGTAACTTGGTTATGGTTGATTTTACTTTCTTCTGAGACGAAGGCTTTGGGGGGAAACCTTTATTTTCTTTGAGGGGTCCTCCTCCTCTCTAAGCAGTGTGACCTCACCTTTCTTTTGCTCGGCCTCCATGCCATCTACCTCTTCTCCATTACCTCCTTGCTCTGGTGATATGGACACGGTATTTACTGAGGTATTGTCTATATCCTGAACCTCTCCATTCTTCTTTTCCTTGCTCAGTCATGGTGTATCCTGTGCAGTTTATGGACTGTCTATATTGGATATCTCCGCAAGGTCTGCTAGAATGAGGAGGTCCACCGACTATTCCTTGATGTTCTCCTCCAAGTCCTCCTCCATCAGCTTGTAGTAGGATTGAAGTTGTTGTTTGTGCCCATCAACGTGCACTGTGATATAAATGAAATGGCGGTCCGCGTTGAACTTCATCAAAGGTCAAAACCTGTGGAAAGTATTTGGAGTCATGCGAGGCTCGAACTGTATAGCTACCTTCAACTGGTTGTAGTATGCATGGAATACAACATTTGATTGCCATTGCTTGTTCATGTCAGTTGAATACCATAGTGTGTTGAACTTCATAGCCAATGGTTCAAAGGGATCGATGTCTAGGAAGGTCGCACCTTCCGACATTTCCCAGGCGACGAAAGCGATCAAGCTCAATAGCCAGCTGAAGTGGAATTTGTATCCTTGATCTTGCACTTCTCTGTAGTTGAGTTCTAGCTGGTTTACAAAGTACTTTGCCAAATTCATTTGTAGGCCCTCTGTGCACTTCCCTACGAGGTCAACTACAAAACCAGTCACTTGGGTGGGTCGATTCTTGCGTACTAACTTCCCTGCGATTAATTGACAGGCGAGGTGCACTGCGCCACTCTGGATAGAAAATACCTTGTAGCCTCGCATGACCTTCTCAACATCTCCATAAGTGTCCTTGATCTTCTAGGCAAGAGTGCGATCCGCGGTCTTTCTGGGGTAGAAATCCTGTGGGTCAGGGCCTTGTATACTCAAGCCCGTGATCTGATTGATCAATGCCAGATCAACTGTTATGCGGAGGTTTAACCACAAGTAACCTCCATGATAATAGGACAATAGCAGCTTGACACATGCATTCACCTCTTGGTTCCTTCCGAAGTGTGGAATCTTCATAACATTCAGTAGGGTGGACTACGCGAGGTTCTGGGTCAATGACTGAGGGAAAATCTTTGAATTATTTCCCTTTGTTATGGTCAGGTACTTATATGGAACGAGCATGTTATATACCTTCCTGTCACTGAGGTTGAAGTCGCTAAACTTCAACGCTGCAATCTTATCTTGATCTGCATGGACTGTGTGTATCCCCTTCGAGAGCTACGCAGTGACCAAGGGATACTCAAAGTCTCTAGGTACATTGTCGTGGTTTATATCACCACTCAAGGGTGGTAGATAGGTGGGTAATATGCTCAGAATCAACTTAGCATTCCCGAGGTCATCTCTGTGTTTAGTTCTCTTTTCATCTACTGGTCGAGATGGTCTCGCTCGAGCAGTGGATGGGGAGGTTGGAAGTCCTCTCATTGATGATGCTTGTACACTTGTAGACACTCCTCTCTTCAACATGACTCTTTCAGTCATCAAGTCGAGGAGTACTTCTGTCACTGATTCTTCAGCTGCGGTGAGCTCGTCAGACATACGCGCTCGAGATTAAAATTATTGGAGTCACGATGAACTCAGACACTGCACTATAATAAAAAGTAAGAGTGTAGTGATCACTGTATTCAGTTCACTTAGTCTGCGGGCTCAAACTCTCGGTTTAGCAAAAGTGTTCTCTGTGCATGGCGCGACGGGATAAATAGGCAACTCGAAAATGGTTTTCTTGTAATGGGTATGAAGCCTCATTAACTCTTGTTATGTTTGTTATGGCATAGTCCAACGGTCTGGTGTCGATCTATAAATGCTTTTCTACCCGTTCGGGGTGGCAGTCGAACGGATATATCGGTTCTAATGGCTATATCGCTTCGCCATGGCGAAGTGCCATGTGTTGATGTTATGATATCTCAGCGAAGCTCCAATTCGGAAAATTTTCTTTCTATGAGGTTCTCTCTAGAACCTTCTGTAACTTTTCAATCTTAGCCCTCTTCTTACTTAGCTTTCTAGCCTTCTTTCCAGTGAGCTTCGTCTTGGTATGTCTTTTTCCATTCTGATTCTTATCTTCTTGTAACATAGTTACTTCACGTTGTTGGATTTATTTCTTAAGATTCGAGGGTGCTACTCTTTCTTTATCTGGGGTAAGTATTTCAGTCTTCTGTGAGTCCTCTAATGTTCTTGCAGCTTCGACATCTCGGTCTCTAGTGTTAAATACCTTTGATCTGTTCTCTTTTTATTCAATCAGGTATGCGATCCTTCTAGTCATGAAATATTTTAACTCTTGTTTCTTCTGCTCCAAAACTTCCTCTTCTTCCTTTCATCTGGATCGATCTCTTTCAATCCAAGGTTTCCCTAGTAACATGGTAAACGGGGCATTGTCCTCAATAAATTTAATAATCTCAAAGTCTTCTTCTGTCAAAGTTCCATTGGCATTCATAGATATCTGAGTGAGCTTTCCACATAGGTTTACCAGTTTTCCTCTGAATAACCCTATTCCTCCTAATGAAGAAATCATAGTAGGCTTCCTTATAGCTTCCCAAGTTCTCTCTGTCATGATATTCAGTTGTGTTTCCTCATCCAGAACACAGTCGATGTCGAACTCTCCTATTCTTTCTTCGATGCATTCTTTTTCTTTAAAGATCTATGTAATCTAACATGTTGGTGGTCATTCAAGGTTTCTTTCCTCTGTAGCAATAACTTCTCTGATTCTTTCTGGGGTTCTACTATTTTTGGATCTTCCTTAGGGTTTTCCTGGTTCAGATTCATTCTTTCAAGCTTAGCAATCATTCTAGGGCAATCCAACACTTCATGGTCCATAGCTTTGCAACAAAGACAACTAGGTCTTCTCCTAGGGCATTCCTTAGCAAGATGTCTCGGTTTTCTGCAACTGTAACAGAGGGTTAATCCTCTCTTTATTTTAAATGATCCCCAACTTCTCCTGGACTATGCATTAGGATCATATGAGCTAACCTACAACAAATTCTTTCTAGGATCCTGCATCCATTTGTTAGTCCAAACAATCTTTCTATGCATAGGTATAACATATATTTCACTATTCTTATCAGATCTATTCATATCAGGTATTCTTTCATCTAACGGTGCCCTAGTTTTCAAGCTAGGATAGAATCTATCAAACATACCTAGATCCATACTTTAGAAAAAAAACAAATTCCACGAGTCTTTCTTTTACAGAGCACGGAGCTTTCAAATCTAAAAATTTTCTACTATTCTTACCTTTATCAGAGCACAAAGTTTACAGATCTTACCTATTTTCTTCATATCTGACCTCTTTTCTTCGGATCCAACCTCTTTTCTTCGGATCTGACCTCTTTTCTTCAGATCTAACCCCTTTTCTTGACACAAAGCTTCACAGGTCAAGTAACACACTGCGCACTAGGGCAACAGATCAATGCACAGAGATTTCATAGTTTCAAGACGGATTTTTGCACAAAGCTTCTTCTTTCTCAGTTCCCAGCAATCACAGTTTCAGGTCTCGGCAACGAAAGCATTTTTTGGGACACACAGGGGCAGACCTAGGGTTCAACGCTACAACAGTGCACCAACAAAACCCTAACTACTGGCCCTTTTGGCAACACCTGCGAAGCAGATGAATTCTCACCCGAGGTAGAGGCAGGGGTGGTTGCAAGACTCAGGTGTCTGCAACCTTAGCTGGGACACAAATCTGTGATTAAATACTTAATAAATCACTTAGCACTGTCAGTCCCTCAATATGCAATCAATATCCACTTCGCTGATAAAACAGAGCTTCACAGCATTCACACTGATCTAGCGTATTTAAGCACTTAGCATAGGTAAAATAGATCAGATTTGGTAAATCAATCACTGAGCATATTCATATATATCAGATCTAATATTCTACACATTATTATCACTAAGCATAATCATATCTATCTAATCATTTCAAGCACTTAGCAAAAGGAGACATAAGCACATTAAGATAAGCACAAAGAAAGACGACACAGTGTTTACATGGTTCACCCCCACCCTGGGGCTACGTCCACCAACTCTTCTTCTTTATTGTCTTCAGTCAATCAGTTACAAGCACAAAGCCTCAAAACCCTTACTCCGCACAGGACAAAAGATATGTGCAGCTCGCTAGATCCTTCTTCCTTGTGTTATAGCACAAAGCCTTCCACCGTCTGTTACAACCACTTGCACTTAGCTCTACAAGTCTCTTACAATCATGCACAAAGCACTTACAGACCCTTACTTGCACTTATAATACATCACATAGATGTCGATCTTTGCCTATAGATTCCTATATATCTATTTATACATTACAAAATAGGCCTAAGCATGGGTGAAACCCATGGGCCGACATCCCATTCCCATTACATAATCCCAAAAACCCAAAAAGGACCCAAAAGTGGGCCGAGATCCCTTGATCTCCGCTTCATCTTGTGCTCCTCCTTCGACAGGCTGTTGAAGTCCCAAAATAGGTCAAAATGACCAATAATCTCCCAAAACTTGGTCAAGGGCCAACATGTGGTTCTTCACGTCTTTCTTCATGTGGTTCTTCACACCTTTCTTCATTTATTTCTACCATGTCTAGAAGCTTCTCCTTTTTGTCAAGAATGTATTTTTCACTTTCTGAAGTATGCAGTTGATTACTTTTTCTTATAGTGATTGGTCCTTTGTATTAATCCAGCTTCAATTCCAACCTTTTTCTTTTTCTCTTCGAGCTCGTCTCTCATTTATTTGCTCTTGTCTTTCGTCTCTCATTTGTCTTCGAAGAATTTCTCTTTCTTCTTCTTGAACCAGAGTTTTCCAAGACCTTTATAATTCTTCTCTAGTTCTGGTTGTTGTTATTGCAATATTATATAGATGATGAAGAATACGTCGTTGATTATTTAATCCAATTTCTAATTGGGGCTGGTTAGCCTGAGGAAAATTCATGTAATTTTAGGATGCTAAACCAAATCCAAATCTTTCAGTTGGTTCCCCAGTATGGTCACCAAAAATGTTGATGCTTGAATCTGCAAGGATCAAAATGGAAACCTCACGAGGATATGAATCCTCCTACATTTTTATAGAGGTGGTACTCCTCTTTGTCTTATGGTATTCTTTAATAACTTTAGATCAAAAAATAATATAGGACCTTAAGATAGTCCAATATTTATGCTCAAAGAAAGATAAAAACGTTGAAATATAAAATAATTATTTTAAAAGGATTCCTGAGAAAGGACTAGGAACTTCACATATCAGGCATCACAGAAAATAAACACAATTTCCTCACATCCATCATAGTGAAAATAAAGATTTATGATCACACATAAAAATAAAAGAAGATGGTATAGACACATAAGATCAATTTTATAGAGTAAATACTTTCATAGCTCAAAAGAAGATTATGATGAATCAATTCGAAATACTTTATACTCAATGCTCAGAGTTATAAAATACAGTCAAAATTGATCATGACTAAGTTCTCTTGGGATTTATCAAAAATAATAAAATTTGTTACAAAGCTTTGAAATTTAAAGGAGTTTGTCCAAATGAGTTTGTCCAAAGGACTAGGATTGGGGCTCCCAAGGACCATAAAGAAAACATATACAAGAAGGTAGAACAAAGAGACAATAAGGTGGGTGAATGTCGAGCACCAGAATCTGGAAAGAAGACAAAGAGAAAGTTCATAATTCGATTAAACTTTTCTATTCAAAGAAGAAGAATAACTGGATGAATACTGATAAAGAAAGAAGAAAATGATCAGTATGGACTTACTATGATGGTATATCCTCCTTTATCTACTTGTTGTTTCTTCCTTTATATTCTTGTTGGTTGCAGTTGGATTACTGGTCATAACTTCCTCTGCTAGAATCTTAGAAATCTTGGCGATTGAAGTATTTAACCATTCTTGAATAAAGTCCCTTAATGGAGCAATGGTTACTTCTTTCTTTATCTTAATATTAAATAGATCCTTTTCAATTTCCCTGAGATCAACGGACAAAATTTGTAATATATTTTCAATGTCTTCATTCTTATTTTTATATTCAAAAATCCAACTATCAATGTCATCATGTGTGAATTTCATCATATTGTCGAACATTTCATCCAATGTCCTTTTTAGTCCTTCAATATTCTCTTCAAAATCCCATCGAATCATGAGCATGGAGTTTGAAAGATACTTAGGGTTTGCGACTTCAATGGTAGTTCCAACAATGTCGAGATCAAGGATTTTTAAGTATGCTTCAGTTTTCCTCCTCGATAAGTCAGTCAATTGGGCTATTATACCTTTTATTACATTAATTCGTTATATCCAGTAAGATTTCATTTGTTTGATGTGGCAGAGATGGTATATTTTCCTACTTTCTCGTATGCTATGTCATTGTCGCAACTCTAGTTGTGGACATTAGAACTCCATCAGTATAAAACCCTTCATCATTTTTTAAGTGTGAATTTAAATACTGCTTGGTGTTTTGAATTCTTAAGCCAAGAGAAGTGAAACTCTTTGACATATCCCATAGTTCTACAATTAATGACATCCTCTTCTTAATAATTTTTTTTTTAAATGTTAGGTGGTCATGATTAAAATGGAAATTCATTTGACCCTCAAACTTGATTCTAGGTTTTCTAGAATACCCTTTCCAGGATGAATCATGGAAACATGAGAAGCCATAATAGATGGAGTCATGAGGGTTGCCTCCAATTCTTTTATTCTTTCTTTCAACTAGGTGTTATCTTCTTCCATGTGTGTGATTGAAACATCAAGGGTGTCTCTTGTAACTCTGTGAATGGATGATAATTTTGAAGGTAACATATCCTGTGTGTCAATGGTGGTCCAGAGCTTACCGCTCTTACTTTTTTTGGTTCTTTCAAAAACTATTTTTTTAGACTCCTTATCAAAAGATGCATTTTGTACAGCAAATGTCTCCTCATCAGAAAAATGTTCATCGTGGATCATGAGTGCCGAGACAAGTTGTACATTTTCTCGAGTTGATACTTCAACATATGGAAAAGTAATGTTTTCAATATCCACATCTAGGTCCATGTTATCCAATAATAATTCATATTCTTAAGCATGTGTCTCATCCCCTTCTTGTTGTGAACTGGTTCTTTTTCTTTTGACCTTCAGTTTATGGGGATTTTCTAGGTTACCTTTAGGAGGGTTCCTATCTTCATCATCCTTGGAATTAGTTCTCTGGATTTTTCTTACATGGGATGTTCCTGTTTGTGGATTCTCCTTTGGCAAGGCACTCCTCTTAGAGACAACTGGTGATTGAGAACTTTGGCAAGGCACTCCTCCTAGAGATAGTTGGTGAGGGTCTACCTCTTTATTTATGATGCTTTTTTGTGCTTATGGTAGTTTCTATGTCTTCTAAATTTATGTCGGCTTCTTGGTCACTCGAATGGTGACTTTCATTTTCTTCTTCTTTACTAATGGTTGATTTTAAAAATGCAGGTCCAATCCCAACTAAAAGCAAGTGATTATAAAAAAAAGTGGTTTGGGTCAAAACCCTTGATTTCTTTTGCAAATTTTAGGTCAAAATTATCAAAATAAGCAGCATATTCATCAATTTTGGAAATTCCCCAGAGAAGAATTTCGTCGACTTTCCATGGAAGAGGTATGAATTGATTTTTATTTTTCTCAGACAATATATGAAACCATAATTTATATTGTCGGGCTATTTCGATGACAAACAATTTTTCAGATATATAATAGGGAAGGAAAATGGTTTTCTCAACAGAGCAGAAAACCCTGATAATATTACAATTGTCCATTTTTTTCCAGAACTCCTCTTCCCTTCAGAAAAGATGCAGATTCCAATGACAATCAGGATGTATCTTCCCCAAATAATAGTTTCTTGAATTTAGATATGAAATCTGAATACACCTCATAAAAATGAAGGCCAACCCTTTGCTTCCATAAAGCTTGGTTACCACATAGTTACAGGGTTGACTTTTATTTTAATTCTTCAGGAAATGTTTAAGGCCTCAAAAGTATGACAATATGTAATGGAAAATATCAAATAATATGACATGTAAAATCTTTTATCAGACTTGAAATTACTGAGTTGTGCAATGATTTCATTTGAGATTATCTTTGCCCAGTCGAAGATAGCATTTTCCTGCACAACGAAATGTAATATGTACAATGTCAGTCGAGGAATTATTTTTGTAGAATCATGGCCAACAATTCGAGTAAATAACCAAGCAATTTCCTTATAAGGATCCTTTAAAGAGCTCACTTGAATTCTTGATATGTCTTCAGACATTGTGTAAGGGTCACACAAATATTCTTGGAGAAGCTCCAATCCATTATTCTTTCTTTTCAGGAAGTTTCTCGCTTCCTGTCCTTTGTAGACCAAGTTTGGCTCTGGTAATTTCAACATTTCTATAAATATTTAAGGTGCTAATGAGATAAGAGAACTATTGTGCAATGTAATAACTCTTTTGTTTTGAATGAGATTATCCACACACCAAATGATGATGTCCTTGCACTCAAAGACTTATGGAACACACTTGGAAAGAACTATTCATGGTGTCCATGCTTTGTTGTTTTTTCTATCCAGCAATTTAGCATAATACCAGTAGGAGCGCGACCAATGATAATTTTTATCTTCTCTAGCAAAGAGGTTTAGGGTGTCCCCATAGAATGATTTCTTTCTCATGGTTATCCCAGTGAAGCTTGCCAAATTTTCTTGAGCTATTATTTTTGCACAGTGAAATGAACTTGAGCTAGATTTCTTTTACGAAAACATTAAATCAAAATAACTATTAGTGGCCTTGGTAATAGCATTATTGATTAATGACCACCTTAATAATAAATTTGGTAGTTAGGTCCGTAGGGACAACAATAAATGTGACATCGAACAATGTGAAGGGACGGGTAATAGCGAGGCATCGGGATTGGCGATGTGTATGAAAAGGGAGATATGAAAGTATGAAGGTCCACAAGTCCGAAAGTATGGAATGGCTAAGTAACAAAAAGTGTCAGGAAAACAATGGAGAGAGTGGAATTATATCATGTAGGTCTGCAAGTTAAAAATTCTGAAATTCTGAGGCATAAAATAACTCTAAGTGTTGAGCGGACTTATGCTTAGGTGACTGGAGGAATACAAGTGCGACAGTCTGCGGGTCTTAAGGTCCGCAAATGTGAAAATGGTTAAGTATAGTAACCAAGAAAAGGAAAAAGAAGGGACAAAATAAAATGGAAAAATGGAAAAACTAGAAGGGGGGAAGAAAGGGTATTAAAAGAGGGGGGGAAATAGAATAAGGGAAGGGGAAAAGAAAAGTACAAAAGATGTTCAATAGTCACCTCTGGAACCACATGTTCCATCAAATTCTAGCCTCAAAAAGATGGCATCAATGCTAGAAGGTGATGTCATAGGCCTCCAAAGGCCATGTAGAAGGGTGCAATATCATCCTTAAGTGAGGCCAAGGTGCCTCCAAAAGAAATGTCCTCCATCCTCTTTGAAAAAAATCTTTGGGGTGCATTTCCCAGCTTATGGGATTCAACCCATGTATGTTGCAAAATGACCAACCTACTCAAAACCAATCCCATTTTTCCATTGTCTAAGGTCCTAAGGATGTGAGAGCCAACATATGAGGGTGGTGAGTCACACATGCCCAATACTGAAATAAAGCACAACATCGTATGTACAAGCCAATATTTCCTTCAAATAACCATGTCAAGGGAATTTTAAACAAAATAGAAAATAATACAAAGTAAACCAATGTTCACAAGACATGTTAGTCCTTAAATAATGAAAAGTAAGTTGATGCCTAAGATACAATACATGTAAAAAATTCACCCCAGTATCCCCTTTAAGTATCACCCAATCCCAAGACCTTGTGAGGGTTACCAAGTTTAAGTTTGGGAGGGCCTTCATCCAACCCTATTAGGTGTGTCACCTAGAAAGGAAATAAATACCCCGGGTAGAGGGATAGGTTCCGAGAGTGACAAGGGAAAGTAAAACCTCATCAAGAGTAAGTGTGAGGATGTTATGGTTTAGGGCTTCCTTCATGGCTTAATATGGTGTCCATCTCTATGAATTCTTTTGTTGAGGGTGCGCTTTCTCTTGAGTTACCCAATATTTGCATGTTAATTTTCCCAAACCCCTTTATTAGCCTTCTTTCCAATTCCTGCTTTCTTCATATTATATTTTCTAGTCCCATTTAAAAGGTTTCAAGCTTTAGAATTGCAATTTCGGACCAAGGCAAGAACTGAATGAGTAGAGCTCAAGTTGGACCAAATTTTGGTGGTCCTTATTTGTTATGTTCACTTTCTTTTTAGCATTATTTTCTTATTCTTTTATAGCAGTTGCAATCTACCTCTGGGCCATTAGCCCCTTTATCATGAGAGATTGGACCATAGACGAAGTTCAGGATATGTGAAAGGTTTCATGATGGAAAATGTTAAGTATGGTCAAGAGCATAACATTACCCTTGAGAGGGCACCCCAGTATTACCCCCTTTCATTAGGTAGTGACAACATGATATTAAAGCACAGAAAAAGGAAACCAAGACAATTTCTCAAGCAAGTTATCCACTATCCAACATCAACCAATGATCCTTGTACACATGCCCAATAATTAAGAAAAACACTTTGCATGAAAAAAAGGACTAATCATACCTCATGGTGAGGTTGGCTTACCATGCCCCATACCCTGGATTTCTTGAATGTGATGAGCCTTGGTTGATTTATTTTGGGAGGAAAATCAGGGGGGTTGTTGGGCTATCATCTGTGGGAATATTGATCATCATCATCATCATGGTGTAGATCATGCTCTCCATTGCGGGCCTCGAGACATTATCTCCTCTAGTTACCCCTAAGCATGGGGGTAACATGCCCCAAAAAGTCTAGATCCCATTTTTCAAAAGGCTCAATGAGTACCTATGGCTACAAAGGAATATCTTCGGATTATACTAAGAAGCCCATTTTCTAATAGTTATCGCATCTTCGAATGTAATTTTTGGCATCTCTAAAAATAGTAATTCAACAATACCTCGAATGAAGGAATTTGTAGGTCTCTTGTTAATGAAGTTCCCTCTGCATGTCTCTTCATCATAGTATTTCAATATATAAAACATTTCATCTTCATGTACACACTTTTTAATGATCAGGTCTGGTCTTGTATGGAAGTGATCTCCTCCAATCCATGAATAGTAGGCACTTGGTATGACGATCTTCTGTTTTTCTCTGGATGAAAGATGTTGTGGAAATATTCCTATAGACAAATAGTTAGACACATATGAAAACAAATGAGACTTAGTAGATATATTAAACAAATTCTCATCAAGAAAATTACCATCTACAAGAGTTACTTGACCTTCATTATGAATTCTAGAAAGAAAGTCTGCAACTTGATTTTCCTTCCCAAGGTCTATCTAAAATATTAATATTCAACTTCTGCAACAACAAAATCCATCTTTTTATTAGACCATTGGTTATTGGTTTGTTCATAAGGTACCTAATTCCATAATGGTATGTATGAATGAAAACCTCATACCCATTGATATAACGTCTGAATTTGTTGATTTCATGCACAACCTCTAAAAATTATTTTTCTGCTACTATATAATTTAATTCAACAAGTATTAGGGTTTTATTAATAAACTAAATTACATAAGAAAATGAATTCTCCTTCTGCCCTAATACTTCTCCAAGATATGTGTCGGAAGAATCTGTTGAGATGTGAAAGGGAAGAGACCAATTTCCCCCCCTCAAATTGGTGCTTTAGAAAGATTATCTTTTAATGTCTCGAAAGTTGTTTTACAGTGATCATCCTAATGAAAATTAGAATCCTTAGTAAGCAATTTTAACAAAGGAGAAACTAGTCTTGTAAAATTTTCTATGAAGCATATATAATTGTCGGTGATCCCTAGAAAACTTCTCACATCCCTTGGAAATCTTGGAACTAGAAGCTTTGATAGGACTTCAATATTTGTTGGATCAACTTGAATTCCTGCACAAGATAGAAATGAATAAGAACAATACCATTAGTTTTCAACATATGAAATTGTGCATCACTTAATGCAAGGTTAGTCTCTTCGAATCTTATCAAAATTTTCTCTAGATTCTTTAGTGCTTCATTGAAAGTATAAAGAAAAATCATCCATGTAAACTTCAACACGATCATGGATCAGATCGGAAAAAATAGTCAATTTCATTCTTTGGAACGTAGTGGGAGAATTACATAGTCCAAAGGGAAACACTCTATAAGCAAATGTCCCCCATGGACATGTTGTTGGATTACTGAGAGGCGGGGTGAATCAGTAATAGAGAAATTATAATCCTTTTTAACCAAATAATCCAAGTGTTATATCAATGTAGAATTATCATCCAATAATGAGAAATGAACAAATGAACAATCATACACATACACAGTACACTAGTGTTTTACATGGAAACCCAAAGCGGGAGAAAACCACAGAATGCTTTTTCTTATATGTCTTGAAGAATTACATTCATTGGAAGCACCAACTTCCTTTATTTTCCAGCTGCAATGGGAAGGAGGCTCCAACCCCCTATTTTCTCAGGCTACAACCTTAGGGAAGCTCCAACTCCCAATTATCTGGCTACAACCAGAAGGAGGCTACAACCCCCTATGTTCTCCGGCTACAACCACTTGTCCTTGCCCCGTCCAACCGCCTTGAAGTAGAATTAGAATGATGGAACCACTATCACACTATCACTATGAGATATATCGTTGTAAACCTGTACCAATAAATATGAACCATGCATCAACCATGCATCAACCTGTGCTTCAACCTGTAATCAACCTGTACCATAAACAAGTGCATCAACTATGCACCAACTTGTACCAAACAACCTGTAATCAACCTGTACCATAAAAAAGTGCATCCAACCATGTACCAAGTATGTACCAATCATGTTTCAAGTACTCATCAACTATGACTCATCAATATGTACCAACATCACCAACTATACACCTCATGTATGTGCCAACTCATCAACTACTTGTCTCAACCATGTACCCAACATGTACCTCACCCAAAACCCCTCATCAATTTCATCATCCAAATATGATGTGTAACTTTGTAATAGACCTAGTGTATATCATCACTTACCTACAAACCTTCCTTAACTTTAACAACAAGAGACTAGCATTTTCATCAAACTTTTCTTTAGTCTCACATGCCTAGTTTTGGATTAGTCAACAACCCTAACTTGAAATAATCATAACTATGTACTTGTAATGAATAAAGATCTAAAAATGATACAAAATGTTCTTCAGTGTGTTTTATGCAATTCCTCCAAGTGTCACTACTTGGAACCTCTCAGAAAAGGATTTATAGCAAAAATGGCATACCTTGCTGAATTTTGGTTTATTCTAGAGAGTGACCTTGTAGAGCGTGCTCCACACAGAATATTTGTTGAATGGATCTAAAAATGTTACACAGAATACTACAGACTTTACTCTAACCAACACATTTTGTATTATTGAATTTGGATCTTTTATGAAGAATGTATGGCATTGTTACTCGAAACACTTGTTTTAGACTAGTTTTGGGACTAGCCACAAACCCTATTTTCCACATAGTGTAACTCCAAAAATACAACGACCCACAAGCTGAATTTTTTACCACAGACACTTGGATATGTTTCCTCAATGGAGTATCAATTTCACAGTCTGAATCATTCTATAAAAAAATCTATTGCGAAAATGGTGAGATGACCTGTAAATAACATACCTTAGAAAGCATCATCAAAAGAATTTATCCTTCCTTGAATTGCGGCCTTCTTTTCTTCACCTTCCCTCTAAAATTTGGCTTAGATATCCATTGGTTACCTCAGACACCTATAGATATTCAATATTCTCAAGTGTTATCTTAAATGAGAGAGCCTTTCCTCTTATTTATACTCTCCAAGTAGCTTCCTTAAAAACATATTCTAGGTCACTTTGCCCACTTTCCTTATTTTAGGGTTAACCCACTTCTAATTTCTCCATTAAATTTATTATTGAAATACTTTATTTTGTATTCACTTTGAATTATAGTACACTCGTCACTTCACTTTATTATTTACCTTCTAAAATATCTTAAGCCACTTTGACTACTTTGACCTTTTGGGGCTTCTAGATGACATATGAGGGTCCTCCAACTTCGTAAGGCCATAACTCTCAAACCGTGAGGAGTTATGTGACATTCCACATACCACCAGAAATGGAATGACATGTACTATCCAATAGAATAGTATTACCTACAAATATATCAAAAATCATACCATTATCCATCAAACAAACTTGAGACCATTACCCAAACCTGTGTTCTCCAACTTCTCATGGCCATAACTCTCTAACCATGAGGAGTTATGTGACGTTCCACATACCATCGAAAATCGCATGAAAAGAAATATCCATCTAGGATAGTTTCATTGAAAAATTCATTGACCTTCATTTCATTATTCCACAAATAAGCATGGCTTCTCTAACCATACTTCTAGGATAACTCAATCTGCAAAGCGTCTTCCCGTGAGGGATGTCACCATAAGGGGACCACTTTGGAGTTCATCCATTTGTACTTATTATCAACCATGACAAGACAATAATGAGTCATATTTACATCAAACAAACTTGGGTCCATTACCCAAACCTTTTTGCTATCGGGATTTTTTCAAGGGTTGACATCAATGACAACCAACCTTAATCAGCAATCTCCCCATTTGGCATTGATGGCAACACTCTGATGAAAAATTGAAATTATGTCATGCAATACTGAAGTTATATCACTCATGCTCCCCCTGGAAACATGCCTCTGTCGTCTGCATCTATGTGATCATTGTTGTGCCTCTTCCGTCACCTTAGTGAGTAAAATAGAGGTGCTTGCAAGCTCAGTTGGGTCTGCTGAGTAGGACAGCTGCAAGGAAAAGAGTTAGGGAAAGAGCTAAAAGACTACAATTAAGAATTAAACTAAGAAATGCAATAACAACTAAATTCATGAGCATAGGGACATAGAAACAAAAAGAACCATAAGACCCATGTCACCAATGTTGAGGTTGATCTATTAGTGAAACAATACACCAAGAAGAAAGGGGACTATGAGTCCCTTCTTCCTCCAAGGGAGGGCTCTTGGACCCCCACTAGCTAGCTCTTCTTACAATAAAGAAAAATGGAAAATGATGAAAGAACTCTTTACAAATCCACTCAATGGGTGAGATGGATTGCCCAATGCAATGGTGCAAATATGATCTTGACAAGGATGGATGATCCAAAATTGGATCCAGAAGCCTGACAGGGCTCAAAAAGGCTCAAAAATGAAAGTGCTCGGAATCTAACGAAACCAATGCCATTGCATCTGTCTCATCTTCCTGATTCTGGCCATATATTTACTTTGTCAAACGGGCTTCATATGCAAAAGATATCGCGTTCTATCTGAAAACCCAAACAGGCAAAAAAAATGGGTGACTGTACAGTCTGTACAGTGCCACATGGCAAGGCTGACTGTACAGGCCATACAAATGTACAGCTGACATGGTAGCTTCTAGTGATGACACATGGAAGGTGATGTGGCATACGACAGGTACAGTTGGACCAGTCAGAGGGTGACACATGTCACCACTGTAAGGGTGACACATGGCATGGATGACGTCAGCAGGTTGACTGGGCAGGTACGGTGCCAGGTGGCAGAGTACGTGGCAAGCACATGGACAAATCAGCGCTCGACAGGTGGAAGTTTTTTGATTGGTTGTTGAGGTGCCACATGGCCCAGTCATGGGCTGCCACGTGGCATCCTGTGGTTGGCTATCCGACATAGTGTAAAATTTTATGTACTCCACGAGAGTTGAACCCCTGACCTCCTTCGGGCTATGGACTGGCAGGACCGGGCTAACCGCCTGCTCCACTGGTGGTGCTTATTAACTATACGACAAACATTTTATTTGAATTTGGTTGAAACAATATTCGGAGGGGGAAAGGGATGGGGCTTAGCCCCAGCCCTCGGCACTAACACACGACCGGACCATCCACGAGAACCAGGAGCCAAGGCGCAGAGGTATGGGGACTAGCCCTAGTTCATTGGGGATTCGGTCCTATCTACCGCCAACGGATAGTGAGTTAAGGGCGTGGGGGGGGTTAGTTTGTTAGCCACCGATCCCATGCAAGCGCCCGATGACCAGGAGCCAGCCCGGACAGGGGGGCCAGCGCACAACCGGTGGAGCGCCCGGCCACATGGTTGCCTCCCATATGACCAGGAGCGTGCTTTTGGGGGATGCACCCAAAATTAAACAAAAGTGGTTTTTTTGTTAATAGTTTGGATTTTTAAATGATATTGTGCCTGTTATTAATGGATTTTGGTCATTTTTGGGAGATATTGGGCATTTTTTGAGCCCAAATTTTGGGAGGAAGTTGGGGATGGATAACCAACTTCAGATCTATAAAAACCAGGCCTGTTTGAGGCCATGGAGGACAGTCAGAGCAGAGTTATGATGAAGGGAAGCCGAGCCAAAGCCATTTTTATGAAAGGAAGCTATTGAGGAGCAGACGCTTGCGGGCCATTTCTGGGAGCTCCGGACATCCATTTTGCGTGCCCTTTTCTTTGCTGGGTTCTAGAGATCTGGAAGAACATGACCAAATCAGTCGTGTATCCAATTGGCACTACTATGATGTAATTTTGAGCTTTTCAACAGAAATAAAGAAGCCTCCCCCACAGAGACAAAAACCCGGAGACGTAGGCAACGTTGTGTCGAACTCCGTTATCAATTCTCATGTTTACTTCATTTCAGATCTGCATATGTGTATATGGTTGTCATAATTCCTCTCTTTTCCTCATTCTTTCATTAAGCTTCTCAAATGGTTAATTAACACATGCAAATTAAAAACTCAACCATAGTCATTAAAAGATCTTTATGGATCAAGTGGTATCAGAGCTAGTTGACGTTTGGATTTGAGTTTTGCATGTTAACCAGGGAAAAGCTACAGCATGGTGAAGGAGATATTGTTGCAGAGAATCCATTAATTGGATTGCGAAAGAGAGCTTCTCACAGTGAGAAGATGGCATCGGAAGAAGGGCTTTCTCAGGATAAGAAAGAGTTCCAGAAAACACTCCTTGCTATGTCGAAGACAGTGAAAGTTTTGTACGAGGATTACCTGGAATGAAAGAGACCATTTTTGGGTGAATCTTCAAAGGGAAAAAGTGAAGAGGAAGAGGATCATCCTCAGATTCCTCCTTCACCTCCATCATCACCTCCTTCTTCTCCTTCTTCTTCAAGTTCAAGTTCTAAATCTAATGGAAAGAAAAATGTTTATAAGCATAAGAATGAAATGCCATTGTTAAAACTTGATGTTAAATTTGAGTTGCCCATATATGATGGTGAAGTAAATGTAGAAAAACTTGACAATTGGATCAGATAGATGGAGGTTTACTGCAGTGTGCAACAGATCAAGGATGAGGCCACACAAATCAAGTTGGCATCTTTGAGACTTGCAGGTACAACTCTCATCTGGTGTAAAAGAAAGTTGCAAAATGGAATGCAACAAGTGGGTAAGGTATTTCCATCATGGAAGAGTTTCATTTCTACACTTAGGAAACAATTCTATCCTTTGGGTTATAAAGAAAAAGCATTAATTGAATGGAAATATTTAAAACTAAGAAAAGGACAAACAGTGCAAGAATACACCGATGGATTTCGAAAAATGGCAT
>ML787003.1:426969-448888 GCA_009831015.1 Picea engelmannii | reverse complement strand
ATCCGAATGGATTTCTCTCAATTCAACTTGGAATTGGCTGGTTGGCAGGTCGGCTTAGGCCGGTTAGTGTACCTGCAAGTTAAACAAACTAAAAGAAGAGCAAGAAAAACCCAAATGGGGTAGGAAATTGATACCTTTCCCCAACGGAGTCGCCAATCTGTTGCGCCTCTTCCGTCACCTTAGTGAGCAAAATAGAAGTGCTTGCAAGCTCAGTTGGGTCTGTTGAGCAGGACAGCTGCAAGGAAAAGAGTTAGGAAAAGAAATAAAAGACTACAATTAAGAATTAAACTAAGAAATGCAATAACAACTAAATTCATGAGCATAGGGACATAGAAACAAAAAGAACCATAAGACCCATGTCACCAATGTCGAGGTTGATATATTAGTGAAACAATACACCAAGAAGAAAGGGGACTATGAGTCCCTTCTTCCTCCAAGGGAGGGCTCTTGGACCCCCACTAGCTAGCTCTTCTTACAACAAAGAAAAATGGAAAATGATGAAAGAACTCTTTACAAATCCACTCAATGGGTGAGATGGATTGCCTAATGTAATGGTGCAAATATGCTCTTGACAAGGATGGAGTCCTCGAGAGAATAGAGGCAGCATAACATTACTTTGAATTCCTTGAAAAATGAGGTGCATCCATGGCCTTTTTATAGCATTCCTTTGAGCTATTGTTTAACTGCTTTGTAGTGTGAAAAGAGGTTAATTAGGGCATTTCTAGGTCTTTGACCAACCATCCAGTCGAATCCAGTCCAGATTTGAGGGTCAAATCAGCTTGGGATCTGAACCATAAGTGGGTGGGAGGCCAACCACTCTCATAAATGCATCGTTTAGTAGGTGCACGGATTTTTGCGATAACAGTCGCGCATCGTGCGCATGTGCTCGATTTCTGCGTTCCTGTTCTACACATGTGCGTGCATGCCCAATGTCTGCATAGCGCCCTTCAATTTTTCACTACTTTGTATAGTTTTTGACCCTTTTATGAATGATTTGGTGTTAATTCAGGTCCATGGATGACTTCATTGTTGTTTGACGATGTTGAGTTCTTGTAACCATGTGCGAACAAAATTTCAGTGATAACAATCATTTCTCCCCCTGGAACCATGCCTATGTCCTATGCATCTGATGAATCTCTCCCCCTTTGTCATCAATGGTAAAGGTATCTTTCCATTTGAGCCTACTCCCTATTGGCCCTTAACCAAGTTTTGAAGATCCTTGGTCACTTTTGACCTCTTTTTGGGACTTCGACAGGCTGTCGAAGGCGGAGCGCAAGTCGAAGCGGAGATCATGGGATCTCGGCCCCTTGTTTAGGGATTTTTGGGTTTTGGGCTTATGTAACAGGTATGGGGATGTCAGCCCATGGGTTTACCCATGTTTAATCCCTTTTGTAATGTATAAATAAATGTCTAGGCGATGTAAGAAGAGAGATGAGACACTAGATATATATGTGTGATGTCGTGCTAAGTGCAAGTGATAGTTGTAAATGCTTTGTGCATGCTGTGTTGGACACTTGCAAGGCTAAGTGCAAGTGGATGTAATAAGCTTGTGTAGATTGTAAGAGGGATTTGTGTTGTAACCTAACTCGGGGAAGGAGGATCTGGCGGAGTGCACGCAGATCTCCTGTCCTATGTGGAGTAGGATCTTGTGGCTATGTGCATGTAAATGATTGACAGAAGATAATAAAGAGAAGAAGAGTTGGTGGACGTAGCCCCAGGCTAGGCGTGAACCACGTATATCATGTGTTATGGTTTCTTTGTGCTTCATGATTGTTTTATTGTTCATATAATTTATGCTTAGTACAGTAATGTATGTTTAGATGTATCTGATATGATATCTTAGTGCTTGGTGATGTGAATGAGTACCGGATTCGATCTATTTTGATGTGCTTAGTGCTTGGATGTGTTAGATCTAGTTGAATACTGAGCTGCTATATAATTAGGGTTTATCTGCATTGTAAGAAAAGGCTAACTACTAATGAATGATCACTGCTAAGTGCTCTATTGAGGTGTTGTAATCACAGATCTGTGACCTAGCTAGGTTGCAGACATCTGAGTCATGCAACCACCCCTGCCTCTACCTCGGGTGAGACTTCATCTGCTTCACAGGTGTTGCCAAAAGGGTTGGTAGTTAGGGTTTTGTTGGTGTGTTATTGAAGCATTGAACCCTAGGTCTGCCCCTGTGCCAACAAATGGTTCCATTGTTGGGACCTGAAACTCTGATTACTAGGAACTGAGGAAAAGAGGAAGTGTTGTGCATAGATCTATTGCCCTAGTATGCAGTACTCTACTTGACTTGTGAAGCTTTGTACTAAGAGAGGAGGCAGATCTGAAGAAAAGAGGTAAGATCTCAAAAGCTTTGTGCTTTGATAAAGGTAAGAACAGTGAAATTTTTTTATTGAAGAGATAAGATCTGAAAGCTTTGTGCTCTATTAAAGGTAAGATAAGTGGAAATTTTTATTTTGAAAGTATGGATCTAGGTATGTTTGATAAATTTTGTCCTATTCTGAAAATTAGGACACAACTAGACGAAAGAAGGTTTTATATGAGTAGATCTGATAGAAATAATGAAAGATATGTTATTCCTATGCATAGAAAGAATCTTTGGACTAAAAAATGGATGCAGGATCCTAGGAAGAATTTTTTGTAAGTTAGCTACAATGATCCTAGTGTGTAGTACAAGAAAGGTTGGGGATCATTTAAGAGAAAGAGAGGATTAACTCTTTGTTACAGTTGCAGAAGACCGGGACATATTGCTAAGGAATTCCCTAGTAGAAGACCTAGTTGTCTTTGTTGTAAAGCTATGGACCATGAAGTTTGGATTGCCCTAGAATGATTGTTAAGGTTGAAAGAATGAATATGAGACAAGAAAACCCTAAGTAAGGTCAAGAAACTGAGACCATGGTAGAACCCCTAAAAGAATCAAAGACTGTATTACTACAAATGAAAGAAACCCTGAATGACCACAGAGATATCAACTTATCAAAGATATTCAAAGAAAAAGAGTGCATAGAAACAAGAATAGGAGACTTCGACATAGACAGTGTTCTGGATGAGGAAACACAGGTGAATATGATGACAGAAAGAACCTGGGAAATTTTGGGAAAGCCTACTATGATTCCTTCATTTGGAGGAATAGGATTATTTAGAGGAGAGTTGATAATCCTATGTGGAAGACTTTCCTAGACCTCTATGCGTGCTCATGGAACTTCGACAGAGGAAGAATTTGAGGTTGTTAAATTTATTGAGAACAACGCCCCATTTGCTATATTACTAGGAAAAACATGGATTGAGAAAGATCAGACCCGAAGAAAAGAAGAGGAAGCTCTAGAACAAAAAAAGCAAGATCTAAGAGACTTCATGGCTAGGAGAATAGCACACTTACTGAAAGAACAAGAAAACCAGTCAAAGCTACTGAGGACCAGAAATCTGGATGTCGAAGTTGAAAGAACAAAAGAAGACTTGAAAACATGTATGTACAGGAGAGTAGAGCACCTACCCCAGACAGAGAAGAAGTATTTCCCTTGAACCTTAGGAAAGATCACCAACATCGTGAAGTTATTATGCCAAGCGGAGATAAGAATCATAATGGAAAGAGGAATATCGAGACGCAGATCACAGGGAAGAAGGCTAGAAAGCTCAGCAAGAAGAAATCAAATTTGGAGAAATTACAAGAAGTTCCAGAGAAGAATTCGCAGAAGGAAGGTATCCAGAATTTGAACATCCCCGGAATATCAAACCAGCTCAGATTGGCACTTCTCCATGGTGGAGCAATATAATCGTTAGAGGCATTATGACAGTTAGATTGTCGTTCCCGAATGGTTAGAACAACAGTTATGATCATAAATCTTACCATAGGACTGTTGGGACCACGCCGTAATGGACATAACTACATTGATGAAGGTTTCTTGTCCATTGGAGGGATCTGTTACATCGTTGTCTACTTATTATGTCAATTGTTGCGCCGAGAACACTTTCGCGAATTGTATCCAAGAGAACTCATTGTTACCGCGATGTTTTTACTAAGACTTCGCCACCTGTTCTATTGCATTGAGCATTTTTTCATCAACCTAAGTCAATCGATCCCGATCGTGCATGTCAAATGAACTCAGCGCCATAAAAAAGTCTGTCGAAGAAGTTTTAATCAACCTTATGGTTGAGAAGGTGATGTTCATCAGAATTCAAGCTTCATCGACGTGAGGAGTGCAAGCCTCCCTGTCGACTACTCGTGGATCTGGACCATCCCAAGCTGTGACTAAGAAATGCACCAAGCATCATGATGGCTTGGAAAACGTGAAGTTAATCCCATCCATCCTGCTCGACTACATCCCGCCTCTAGCCAGCGTGGTGAATCGTGACAATGTCCCCATCTGTGTGTACTTCCCAAAGGGGATATGCACAGGCAAGCCTCAGTAAGATAATATTTTGATGTTGAAGATCAGCGAATTCAACTTGGGATACCGCAAGAACTTTATCACGCTCACCCTACATAGGTATTTGACCAGGACGAAGGGGAGGAAGTCGAGGATAATCCCCCAACCATGGACTATGGACCTCGCACAGTATACTATTATGAACGTGATGAAAATACCCCATTTTGGAAGGCACCAGAAGGTTAACGCTTGCATTAAGATCCTACTGTCGAGCTTCCATGGCGGTTATCTATGTCTAGATAGATGCATCACCAATGATCCAGCGCTAATCCATCGAATCAATAGATTGATCATGCAGGGACCAGAACCACAATACTTTTACCCAAGAAAGGTTGCAGACCATGCTCTGGCGTAGAAGATTAAAGATACCTACGATGATGTGGAAAAGGGGAAGCAAGGATACAAGGTAGCCTCCATCCAGAATGGCACAGTGCACCTCACTTTCCAATTGATTGCTGGTAAGCTAGTAAGAAAGAACAGACCCACGCAAGTCACAGGGTTTGTTGTTGACCTCGCAGGAAAATGCGTGGAGGGGCTACAAATGAACTGGGAAAGATACTTGGTGAACCAATTAGAACAAGACTACTGTGAAGCATGGGATCAGGGCTATGAGTTTCATTTTAGTTTTTTGTCGATCCTCATCGCGTTCATAGCTTGGGAGATGCCAGAAGGTGCGACCTTCCCTAAAATAGATCCATCCGAACCCTTAGCCGCAAGTTTAGAGCGATATGGTAAAACAATGGCAGTCAAACGCGGTGTTCCACACCTACTACCTGCAGTTAAAGAGGTCTATTGAGGTTGTCCCTCATATGACGTTGAACACCCTGCACAAGTTCAAGCCATTTGTGAAGTTACACGCAGACATACATTTTATCTATATCACTACATGCAGAGATGAACACAAACAAGTACTACAGAGTTACTACAAACTCACAGAGGAGGACCCTGAAGAAATAACTAAGGAATGACCTATAGAGCTCCTTCTCCCCGTTGACCCCGTAGAATTGTTCGACCTTGAAATAATCGGAATCCCAGTGGTCACTCGTGAAGGGTATGATACACCTAGAACTAGCAAAAGGAAGAAGACAGAAGAGGTACAGAAGCTGGACAACGCATCAGAGGAGACTACTTCAGAATCACCTAGCGGATGAGGTGATGATGAAGTAGACAAAGAAGAGAACAATGGAGAAGAATACAAGTAGAAGAAAGGTGAAGTAACCCCACCACAAAATCCCCCTGATGACGTAGATCCATCTAACAAAAGAAAGGTTTATCCCATGAAACCCACATCACGAAAGAATTCAAAAGTTATTAAGACCAAGTTGTAGACTATGCTCATGCTCGATGACTTCAAGTTCATCATCGCAGCTGTATCAGACACCTCGGAAGATATTTTGTAGAGAAATGAAGCAAAACTAGAAACCATGTATGAAAGTCTTGAAGCAGAGCTGAGAGGGGTACAGCAGGCCCTTCACTCTAGCCATGCAGTGTCCACTGTGCTCCCTCCATCAAAAGAACTAGATTTGGGAGATGAGCCTACCCAACTCCGTAGAATAGATGATGTGACTAAAGCTCGCCTTCATCGTGCATAGGAAGAAAAAGAAGAGGCCACAGTGCCCCTGAATCAAGCACAAGAGGAAGTGATAGAAAAACGTCGAGTTGTGCAACAGGAGAAGGACGATCTCCAAACAAAGTTTGAAGAGGTGAGAGCGTAGATCCAACAAGAGAAAGAACAGTTGCTCGCATAGCAGATCAGAGTCAAAGAAGTAGTCAACAAAGCACTTCGTTTTGTGATGGGCTTAGAGAAAAAGGAGGAAGACCCAAGGAAGCATCAAGTAGTGAAGCTTGCTGAAACCATCCAGTAGCTTCAATAGAGAATAGCAAATCGAGAGATACAAATAGTACCAAGCACCCTGCAAGACGTGTAAGACCAAAGAGAAGAAACTTCTTGGAGCACATTTGAGAGAATCAAAGCCTTATCTGTGGAATGTAAACAACTTAGCAGTATAAGTGTACAAAATTATGAGCGACTTATTGAGGACCCTGAACTGAAGACACTAGAGTCACAACTCCAGGGGGCAAAGCAACAAGCAGGGACAGTACAGGCACAATTGAAACTCCTGTCAGCAGTTGAGAGGATGAAAATATCCCAGGAATAGCGCACTGCTCAACAGCAGGTCCATACCATACAGAGCAAAGTCATGGAAGTGACTTAGAGGCTCCAACTAGTCCAGGACGAAGCTTGCCAACTGTTTTAGGAAATTGAATGTCGAGGAGCAGAGTTGGAACAAGTAGTCACCATAGTCGAACAATGCTTGGAAGGACCTATGAATGAGGTAGTTATTCAGGAATTCGTCAAGAAGGAGGCCCTAGCGAAGCAGCAGGTCGAAGCAGCTCGATCCAAGCTCGAGGATTTTGAGGCAGATCTACCCAGATCAGAGTGACTCGAGACGAGTCACAGGTGAGTGTTGGGGGCATGTTGGCCCTTGACCAAGTTTTGAAGATCCTTGGTAAATTTTGACCTCTTTTTGGGGCTTTGACAGGCTGTCGAAAGCGGAGTACAAGTCGAAGCGGAGATCGCGGGATCTTGGCCCCTTGTTTAGGTATTTTTTGGTTTTGGGCTTATGTAACGGGTATGGGGATGTCGGCCCATGGGTTTACCCATGTTTAGGCCCTTTTGTAATGCATAAATAGATGTCTAGGCGATGTAATAAGAGACATGAGACACTAGATCTATTTGTGTGATGTCGTGCTAAGTGCAAGTGATAGTTGTAAATGCTTTGTGCATGCTGTGTTAGACACTTGCAAGGCTAAGTGCAAGTGGATGTAAGAAGATTGTGTAGATTGTAAGAGGGATTTGTGTAGTAACCTAACTCGAGGAAGGAGGATATGGCAGAGTGCAGGCAAATCTCTTGTCCTATGTGGAGTAGGATCTTGTGGCTCTGTGCATGTAGATGATTGACAGAAGATAATAAAGAGAAGAAGAGTTGGTGGATGTAGCCCCAGGCTGGGGGTGAACCACGTATATCATGTGTTATGGTTGCTTTGTGCTTCATGGTTGTTTTATTGTTCATATAATTTATGCTTAGTACAGTAATGTATGTTTAGATGTATCTAATATGATAGCTTAGTGCTTTGGTGATGTGAATGAGTACCATATCTGATCTATTTTGATGTGCTTAGTGCTTGGATGTGTTAGATCTGATTGAATACTATGCTACTCTGTAATTAGAGTTTATCTATGTTGTAAGCAAAGGCTAAATACTAATGAGCGATAACTGCTAAGTGCTCTGTTGAGGTGTTGTAATCATAAATTTGTGTCCCAGCTAGGTTGCATACATCTGAGTCCTGCAACCACCCATGCCTCTACCTCGAGTGAGACTTCATCTGCTTCGCAGGTGTTGTTGAAAGGGTCGGTAGTTAGGGTTTTTGTTGGTGCGTTGTTGAAGCGTTGAACCCTGGGTCTGCCCCTGTGCCAACACTCCCTTTGACTGAACTGTCCTCTTTATGGTGCTTCCTCATGTACATATAAGACATATAAGATAAGCATTCAAAAGCATTCATTTTGGAATATAAATAACTACGATTCTCTGGCGAAGATACTCAAAGGATTCCTGTGGAAGTGGTTTTGTAAAGATGCCTGCCACTTGTTCTTTTGTGCCTACATACTCAACTCTGATATTCTTTTCTGCAACTTGTTCCCGTAAAAAGTGATACTTGATTGTGTTGATTAAGGTTGGTTGTCATTGATGTCAACCCTTGAAGAAAGTCCCACAACACAAAGGTTTGGGTAATGGACCCAAGATTGTTTGATGTAAAGATGACTCATTATTTTTTTTTCATGGTTGATAAGTAAATATGGATGAACTCCAAAGTGGCCCCCTTATGGTGAAATCCCTCACGAGAAAATGCTTTGTGGAGTAAGAGAACCCATGCTTAATTGTGGAATAATGAGATGAAGGATAGTGAATTTATCAGGGAAACTCTCCTAGATGGATATTGCTTGTCATTCCATTTTCGGTGGTATGTGGAATTCCACATAACTCCTCACGGTTAGAGAGTTATGACCATGTGAAGTTGGAGAACCCTGGTTTGGGTAATGGACCCAAGTTTGTTTGATGGATAATATTATGATTTTTGATATATTTGAAGGTAATACTATTCTATATGGATATTACATGTCATTCCATTTCTGGTGTTATGTGGAACGTCACATAACTCCTCACGGTTTGAGAGTTATGCCCTTACGAAGTTGGAGGACCCTCATATGTCATCTAGAAGCCCCAAAAGCTCAAAGTAGTCAAAGTGGTTTAAGAGATTTTAGAAGGTAAATAATAAATTGAAGTGATGAGTGTACTATAATTCAAAGTGAATACAAAATAAATTATTCAAATAATAAATTCAATGGAGAAATTAGAAGTGGGTTAACCCTAAAATAAAGGAAAGTGGGCAAAGTGACCTAGAAGATGTTTTTAAGGAAGCTACTTAGAGAGTATAAATAAGAGGCAAGGCTCTCTCATTTAAGACACACTTGAGCATATTTAATACCTATAGGTATCTGAGGTAACCAAAGGATATCTAAGCCAAATTTCTGAGGGAAGGTGAAGAAAAGAAGGCTGGAATTCAAGGAAGGATAAATTATTTTGATGATGCTTTCTAAGGTATGTTATTTATAGGTCATCTCACTATTTTCGCAATAAAGTTTTTTCTAGAATGATTCAGACCGTGAAATTTCTATGCCATTGAGGAAACATATCCAAGTATCTGTGGTAAAAAATTCATCTTCTGGGTCATTTTATTTTTTGGATTTACACTCCGTGGAAAATAGGGTTTGTGGCTAGTCCTTAAACTAGTCAAAAACAGGTGTTTCGGGTAAAAACGTTATAACTTCTTCATAACATATCCAAATTTAGTAAGACAAAATGTGTTGGTTAGAGTACAGTATTTAGTATGATTTTTAATAGTTTCAAATTGATTCAACAAATATTCCGTGCGGGGAACGCTCTACAAGATCGCTCTCTAGAATAAGCCAGGATTCAGCAAGGTATGTCATTTTTGCTATAACTCATTTTCTGAGAGGTTCCAGGTAGTTATACCTCGAGGAATTGCATAAAACACATTGAAGAACATTGTATATCAGTTTCATATCTTTATTCATTATAGTTACAAAGTTATTATTACTTCAAGTAAGGGTTGTTGTCTAATCCAAAACTAGGCATGTGAGACTAAAGAAAAGTTTGATGAAAATGCTAGTCTCTTGTTGTTAAAGTTAAGGAAGGTTTGCAAGAATGTGATCATATACACCAGGTCTATTACAGATCTACAAATCATATTTGGATGATGAAATTGATGAGGGTTTTTGGTTGAGGTACATGTTGAGTACATGGTTGAGACAAGTAGTCGATGAGTTGGCAATACATGAGGTGTATAGTTGATGATGTTGGTACATATTGATGAGTCATAGTTGATGAGTAGTTGACACATGATTGGTACATACTTGGTACATGGTTGGATGCACTTGTTTATGGTACAGGTTGATTACAGGTTGTTTGGTACAGGTTGGTGCATGGTTGATGCACTTGTTTATGGTACATGTTGATTACAGGTTGAGGTATAGGTTGATGCATGGTTCAAATATATTGGTACAGGTTTACAGTGGTATATCTCACAGTGATAGTGTGACAGTGGTTCCATCATTCTACTTCTACTTCAGGGAAGTTGGATGGGGAAAGTACAGGTGGTTGTAGCCGGAGAACATAGGAGGTTGTAGCCTCCTTCTGGTTGTAGCTAGATAATTAGGGAGTTGGAACTTCACTTAGGTTGTAGCCTGAGAAACTAGGGGGTTGGAGCCTCCTTCCAGTTGCAGCTGGAAAACAAAGGAAGTTGGTGCTTCCAATGAATGTAATTCTTCAAGACATATAAGAAAAAACATTATGTGGTTTTCTCCTGCTTTGGGTTTCCACGTAAAACACTAGTGTACTATGTATGTGTATGATTGTTCATTTGTTCATTGCTAATTATTGGATGATAATTCTACATTGACATAACACTTGGATTATTTGGTTAAAAAGGATTAGATTGCTCTATTACTGATTCACCCCCCCTCTCAGTAATCCAACAGATTGGAATGTGCTTTGTCTTGGAGTGCATCACCAGGTTCTTTGAGATATTGATGGCGCTTGTATTATCACAATAGATTGGAATGGGCTCATCATACTCAACCTGTATATCTGTCAAAGTTTGTTTCATCCAAATAACATGTGTACAACATGTTGTTGTTTCAATATACTCTACCTCGGATGTAGATAGAGATATTGATGATTGTTTCTTGCTTAGCCATGAAACTCAGTCAGAATAATTTCAAAGCCATAAATGCACTTATGAATGGCCTCAGTCAAATGGTATTCACCAAAGTTGCACATTGTAAATCCGCTAAAGAGATTTGGGACAAGATTCAAAATATTTATGAAGGAGATACAAAATTCAAAGCAGCAAAGCTTAAAACTTACAGGGGTCAGTTCGAACAACTAAAAATCAAGAAAGATGAGAATATTGCAGCCTACGTATTATGAGTTGATGAAAGAGTGAATGCAATCATAGGATTGGGAGAAGAAATCGAATAATCTGTAATTGTTCAAAAGGTACTAAGATCTCTTCCTATGATATTTAACCCTAAGATATCAGTACTACAAGAAAGATCGGATATAAACTCAATAAGCATGGACGAACTGCATGGAATCTTCACAGCATATGAAATGAGAATTGAACAGGAAAATCTAGATGTAAAAGAAGCATCCTTCAAAGCATCCAAAAGATCAAAGAAAAAGCAACAAGAAGAATATAGTAGCAACAGTGACTTCTCGGAAAATGATGAAGAAGTGGACAACTTCGTCAAAAGACTGAACAAGGGAACTGACGATAGGTATAGAGGTAACATTCCTTTAATTTTTTTTAATTGTGATGGTATTGGTCATTTTGCTAACAAATGTCCTCATAAGAAAAGGAGAAATGATGAAGGTTACTCAAAATTCAAACAAACATATAAAGGCAAAAGAACTACAAAGACAGTTTTCAAGAAAAGCATATGCACCAAAGAAGACATCTCATCATCATATGAAGATGAATTCAGTGACAGTGAGACAGGAAGAGTTCTATTCATGGAAGTAAAAGACTCTAACAAAGAAGACTCAGAAGAAGAATATGAAGAAGCCGGAGAAGAAGTTGAAGAAGAAATTGAAGAAGCAGAAGTTGACTTTCGAGAAGAATTAATGTGTGTCATAGAAGTTATCAGAAGAGAGAAGAAGAAGAACTAGAAACTACAAGCAAAACTAGACAAGAAAGAAGACACTCAAAAACTAGAACAAATGATCACAAAATATAAAGTTCAAATAGAAGAAGATAAAAGAATTGAAGAAGCACTCAAACAACAACTAGAAGAAAAGGACATGATCATCGAAAACTTGGAAGTAGATATTGTAACATTAAGAAAGGATATTCAAAAGAAAAATATACAGAATAGCTCAAAAGTTTTGGATGAAATTATCAGCAGTAAAAAATCCCATTTTGACAAGACCGAACTTGGATACAATCAGACAAAAAATGGATCAAGCTCCAAAACAACAAATCAAGAAACCTATCCAAAAATCTATGCAAAAACAATCAAAGGGGATAGGAAGATATACAAATAAGATTACAGGGACACTCCTCCACCGAGAAGATTCAGATTTCATAATCAACAAACGACAGATAGGCCTCAAGAAGAAGAAGGATTATCAATAGCACTTCCTTTCAAAAGATCCTCAACTCCCAGGTATCAAACTATATTTTTTGGTTTATGTTATGCATGTAATAATTTTGTACATAAAGCTATGAATTGTAGAGCTAACAACAGGAACAACAACAACTTTGAGAGTTATACACAAAGGGGTTATTCAAGAAGGCCTAGTGAAACATAGAGAAGAAATTACAACAGGTTTGAATACTTGAGCAATGAAGTGGAATGTTACAAATGTAACAATTTTGGACATGTGGCCAAAGAGTGCATAATGACAATCCCTCCTAAAGAACCTCAACAGAACAACAATAGTCACAAACAAGAATCATAGAAAAGGACATGGATAAGAAAGCAAGATCAGTATAGCAATGAAGAATGCACACTCGTTCTGCAAGTTAAGCAGAAGAAACGTGGTTGGTATGTTGATAGTGGGTGTTCAAAACACATGACAGGTGATAGAGACAAGTTTCTTACATTACGAAAGGAAAGAGATGGATCAGTCTCCTTCGGAAATGATGATTCAACCAAAATCATTGGAAAAGGCACAGTCCGAATTGGGAACAAGAATGAAAAGGCAGAAAACATTCTACTAGTAGAATATATGAAACATAATCTTTTAAGTGTGAGTCAAATGTGTGACCAAGGTCATAAAGTTACTTTCGATTCAAAAAAGTGTGAGATAAGAAAAGAAGGTTCAGGGAAATTGGTCTCTACAGCTGCAAGAACTTCAAGCACCATATATGTGTTAAGTGAAATTGGAAATGAAAAATGTTGCCTAGGAAAGGAAGATGAAAGTTGGCTATGGAACAGAAGAATGGGTTACATACATTTTGATAACCTTGTCAAAGTTAGCAAAAGAGACACAATCAGAGAAATGCCCCAGATCACGAAGCCAACCAACACTTTATGCAAGCATTGTCAACAAGGAAAGCAAACAAAGACCGGGTTCAAATCAAAGGAATATTCAACGACAAGACCACTAGAAATTGTGCATACTGATCTAGTTGGACCAACTAAAACAAAGGGTTTAAAAGGTGAGAAATACTTTATGTTGTTAGTTGATGATTATACAAGAATGACTACAGTGTTATTTCTTAAGAATAAGTCAGAAGCTTTTGAAAACTTCAAGATCTACAAGGAAATGGTTGAAAATGAAATGGATTCAAAAATCAAATGCTTGAGATCTGATAATGGAGGAGAATTCACCTCAAAGGAATTTATGGACTACTGTAACAATCATGGAATAAAAAATCAATTCTTCGTTGTTAGGACACCTCAACAGAATGGAGTTGTAGAAAGAAAGAACAGGACAGTACAAGAAATGGCTCAAACAACGCTAATGGATTCAAAATTGACAGATATTTTTTGGACACAGGCAATGCATACAGCAGTTCACATTCAAAACAGAGTAATGCTCAGAAACAACATTGGTAAAACCCCTTATGAACTATGGAAAGGAAGATCGGCAAATGCAAAGAACTTCAGAGTTTTTGGAAGCTAATTCTACATCAAAAGAGAAAATGGCAAAATTGAAAAGTTTGAATCTCATGTGGATAAAGGAGTACTTGTTGGTTACTCAAGTACAAGGAAAGCATACATGTGTTACAATATGAGATTGAAAAAATTTGTGGAAAGCATCAACATAACAATTGATGAAACATGTAGACTAGAATCAAAGAAAGAAGAAAATGAATCAATGGAGCAACCCTTAGAAGAAGAAGCAAAAGATGAAAAAGAAGTAGAAGTAGAAGAGGAAGATGAAGATAATCCAACAGAAGCAAAAGAGCAATTTCAACAAGTGTCTCCAAAGACACCCAATAAACGAGTACAGAAGAATCATCCTTCAGATCAGATTATCGGAAACAAAGATGCAGGAGTTGAGACAAGAAGAAGAATCCATTCTCCAGAACAAACACACCTAGCACTCTTATCTACAATTGAACCAAGTTGTTTTGAAGAAGCCAGCAAGGATGAACTTTGGAATAAGTCCATGGATGAAGAATTGGATCAAATAGAGAAAAATGACAATTGGGAATTGGTTCCAAGACCAAAGAATAAGAATGTGATCGGCACAAAATGGGTTTTCGGAAATAAATTGAGTGAAGATCAACAAGTTACAAGGAACAGAGCTAGATTGGTATGTAAAGGATATGCTCAGATTGAAGGAAACGACTTTGAAGAGACACTTTCCCCAGTTACCAGAATGGAAGCAATCTGTTTGCTTTTAGCTTATGCATGCTCCAAAAATGTTAAAGTATATCATATGGACATAAAATCAGCTTTTATGAATGGGGAACTTGAAGAAGAAGTCTACATTGAACAACCAGAAGGATTTCAGTTGTCAGAGAACACAGATTATGTGTGTAAATTAAAAAAGGCCCTGTATGGTCTAAAACAGGCTCCTAGAGCATGGTACTCTAAACTGGATAAGTATCTGCAGTAGGCAGGGTTCAAAAAAGGAAGTGCAGACAACTACCTCTACATCAAGGTAAGTCAAGGTAATATTTTATTAATTGAAGTTTATGTTGATGATATTATTTTTGGTAATGATGATGATAGGTTAAGCCAGGAATTTGCAAAAGATATGCAAAATGAATTTGAAATGTCGTTACTTGGAGAACTGTCCTTCTTTATGGGACTTTAGATACGTCAAAGAAATCAAGGAATTTTTATTTCTTAAACTAAGTATATCAGAGAAATGTTGAAGAGGTTCAGAATGGAAGATTTCAAACTACTTATCACTCCCATGAAAACCAGTTGCAAGTTGAGCAAAGATGATGATTTGAAGTCTACATATCAGAGGCAATACAGGTCAATGATTGGTAGCCTACTATATGTGCCAGCATCCAGACCAGATGTAATGCAGGAAGTTGGACAAGTGGCACGATTTCAAACAGCACCAAAGGAATCACATGTATTAGCAGTGAAGAGGATTTTCAGATATCTCAAAGGAACAGAAGAGTTTGGATTATGGTATCCAAAAGGAAAGGATCTATCACTAATTTCCTACACAAATGCAGATTGGGTAAGTTGTATTGATGACCGACGAAGCACCAGTGGAGCAGCGTTCTACTTGGGTGAGTGTTTAGTATCATGGCTAAGAAAGAAACAATCATTAGTATCTTTATCTACAATCAAGGCAGAGTTTATTGCAGCAGCATCATGTTGTACACAGGTACTTTGGATGAAACAAACTCTGACAGATATGCAAGTTGAGTATGATGAGCCCATTCCAAGCTATTGTGATAATACAAGCACCATCAATATCTTGAAGAACTCGGTGATGCACTGCAAGACAAAGCACATTCCAATCAAGTATCACTTTCTACGGGAGCAAGTTGCAGAAAAGAACATCAGAGCTGAGTATGTGGGAACAAAAGAACAAGTGGCAAACATCTTTACAAAACCACTTCCATGGGAAGCCTTTGAATATCTTCGCCAAAGACTTGGAGTTATTTCCACTCCAAAATGAATGCTTTTTGAATTATTTTTTAATGCTTATTGTTATCCCCACTTTTCAGGGATAACTAAGAGATCATGTCTCAAGGCCCACAGGTCCTAGACATGGAGTACCGAGAGAAGTATTGACCTAAGCATGGCCCTGGAGGGCCCACCTTTTCTTCTTCTATCATCTACATTTCATCAGCAGCAGCAGCATCCATCACCATCGATTTGGTCCTGTATCAGAAGAGGTTCTTGCTCCATGAGGTAATTGGTCCGGGTATCATGGTATGTGTCACTTTTGATCATTGAAACCTTCAAATATATGCATCTGATTCCTTTTATCTCTAACAACTGCTTGGATCTTACATTTTCCCACTTGACCATGTTTGGGGGGATTGACAGGAAGCCCTAGAAAGCATGTGTCTGTAGGTCTTGGTTTGCCACTAGGGGGATTTCTGAAAAGCTATCGTCCTCTCCCCTCATAATACCACTTTTGCATCTTGCTTCCCGTTCATCTATCCCATTCCCCTTGTCTGGACATTGGGTTGACCCTTTTGAGGATTGCATCTTACCTTGTGGGAAGAAGGGGCTAAAGGCCCAAAAGGTAA
Source organism: Picea engelmannii (assembly GCA_009831015.1). Classification (NCBI taxonomy): domain Eukaryota; kingdom Viridiplantae; phylum Streptophyta; class Pinopsida; order Pinales; family Pinaceae; genus Picea; species Picea engelmannii. The sequence goes on along the minus strand of ML787003.1, from coordinate 432,629 downwards.
AAGCAAGTTGGTAAAAGATAAAAGCCTAAGAATAAACCTCAATATGCCTCGCCCAAGGATCCTCAAGAAAGAAGTAAAAGGATTCTTAGCAAGAAACAAGAGGGACCCGGTAAATAATAAAACAAGACCTAGTCAGAGGATGGGGGGTCTCATTATGAGCCAGCCTATTAGGTTCATGGGTACCTAGAAGTATGACATTGCCATCATCTGGTTACCATACCAGGGCAGTGACTCTTGGTTGCATGGCTAAGGGAAAGGGGGTCTCATCACGAGGAAGCCTTCTCATTTCTGTGAAAGTACTTGTGGGTAACGCTATCATCTCTAGTCACCACACCAAGGCAGTGTCCCCTGGCTAGCTCTTGAACAAAAAGGAAAACAAATAAAAGAATAAAGGCAAGAATGGGCTTGGAAAGAATGCATCCATGACAGGGACAGCTCGCCTTCTACAAAGGCACCCACAGGTAACACATTGCATCCTTGGTCCTTATTTCACCTACATGCTTGGACATCCCCTAACCACATCATCCACTTACATGGCTTGGATGATTTCTCTCTAGGAACTTTCTTTTTTCTGTGGACACTATCCCAATAGGATGCCTTGTCCTTTTCCCCAGACTTCTATTGCAGGCTTGTGTAATGTCTTTAACCTATTGGCAGATGTATTAGGGATTTTATTCATATGTTTGATAATATTAATGATGAAATGTGATTGACATTTCTAATATCCCTGTGACTGATGAGCCCATGGAGGGCGTAGCCTTTGATGTGCAGGACCATACCCAATGGACAGGTACCATTTGGACCAGTACACATGGGGAGATGATCAATTCGGACCTCCATGGGGCTGAAGATCCCACTAGATGGATGTTGAGACCCCATCGGGGGGCAGAGATAGGGCAGAGGATGGTTAGAGGTTTTGCACCTGAGAGGAAGAGGACATCCCATCAGGGGCACTTTGGCAGGACTAGACATAAGGGGGATGACCCCTTTTAAATGGAACGCTAGCCTTGGAAGGCTTAGGACGTCCCCATATTCACCATGACATCATCTAGCTTCATGGATTCTTTTGGAGGTAGACTGGGAAGTGATGGCACGTGTGGAATGTTGGAGAGGCCCCTGGGGGCTAATGTTTTTCTCCAGGATGTCTCATTTTCCCTAGAAAGGGATAACGCCTCCCTTGAAGGGGATTTTACTGTCTTTTCTGCTTAATTAGGGTTTTTACTTAGCATTTAATGTAGAAACAGTATGATTTTGACATTATGGCCTTGTCGGCCTTTTTATGACCTAAAAAGTAAAATTAGGTCATTGATATAGTATATATTAAGGAGTTTGATCCTCATTTTATCATCATCTCTCACTCACTCATTAGTGAGGTCTAAAATTTGCTCCCTAATTGGGTAATTGGCTGATTTAAGGAAGGCACACTTGTTGAAGGAAGAGATTTTTGGCATTCTATGGTGTTTCTCTTGAAGGAAGGTTTACAACTAGGGTGTGCATGTTATTTCATGGTGATATGTAAGTCTTTTTTCTACAAAACTTCTTGATTGAATGGTTGTATTTTAACTTCTTGCATTTGTTTATAAATAGTGTTGAATCAAAACCCTAGGGGACAAACACACAAGTAGTTCATTGTCTCATGTCCCCTGATAGAGAATCTTTAAGCCATTGAAGAAGAAAGAGAGAGCCTAGCCATAGCTACACTCTTATTTCCTTCTTCCTTTATGCTAGCCATACCTTTTTGTCTCGAGAGAAAGAGGATGGCCCAGGCCTAGGTCATCTACACCTAGGGTCATTTTCTTTTAGGTTTTGATGAAAGAGCCTTTCCTTAGCAACACTCTCCCTCTTAAACCCTTGTGTCTTGACCTTATGAGCTAGTTGTTTTATGCCCCTTACTTCCTTCAGCTTCTGCATCCTTCTCTTAGCTGACTCCATTTTACCCCTTAAAGCACTGATCTCTTGACCCCCTTGCGTTGAAGTGAAATTAATCATAAACAAACTCTGAAAGTCTTTTGAAACCCTAACTATACTAACCCTATCCTACACTAACTAGCTAACCCTAAATGCCGACGTCACTTTTTTCTATTATACCATTGATGTAGCAACGTTTCACTTTATGAGCAATTGAATGGTAGTTAAAGGCATTGATTAAGTCAAGAAGTGATTTTTTACATTGAATGCTATATCATTCTAGTATTTATTGGTGAAGTGGCATTATTGTTATTTATATCTTGTAAACATTGACTTCGTCAACATTTACTTTTAAATTTCTTATATTGAATATCAGATAGTCTTTAATATATATGAAGTACTAACCAAAGCCTGCATATATTAGTTTCCTTGTTGCTTTGTCTCGGGCAGGTGCTTTTCTTTTCTTTGGTTACACTTTGTTATTGGTTGTTTAGCCAGGACTATCTGCTTTGGTGGTGATCTATGAAGGGGAAATTTATCTTATTCATGTTATCCTTTAGCCTCTTCAAAACCCCAGGTCACTAGGGATGTCTCCCCTGGGCCTAACCTCCCTTAATAGAAAGAACCTCCCCATCATGGTGACATTGGGTGGGGAAGGTTCATGTTTCACCAGTTTGACTTACTATTCTCTAAGCCTTTCTCCTATCTACAAACTGTGCAATAACACTTATCTTATATGTCTTAGATGTACACAAGGAAGCACCATAAGATGATAGTTCAGTCAGGGGGAGCAGTCCCAGATGGAAAGATACCTTTGCCATTGATGACAAAGGGGGGGGATTTATCAAATGCAGAGGACAGAGGCATGGTTCCAGGGGGAGCAGATTTATCAGATGCAGAGGACAGAGGCATGGTTCCAAGGGGAGCATGAGTGATATGACTTCAGTATTGCATCAGAGTGTTGCCATCAATGCTAAAGGGGGAGATTGTTGATTAAGGTTGGTTGTCATTGATGTCAACCCTTGAAGAAAGCCCCACGGCACAAAGGTTTGGGTAATGGACCTAATATTGTTTGATGTAAATATGACTCATTATTGTCTTGTCATGGTTGATAAGATGTAAATATGGATAAACTCCAAAGTGGTCCCCTTATGGTGAAAGCCCTCACGGGAAGATGCTTTGCGGAGTAAGAGAACCCATGCTTAATTATGGAATAATGAGATGAAGGATAGTTAATTTATCAAGGAAACTATCCTAGATGGATATTTCTTGTCATTCCATTTCCAGTGGTATGTGGAATGTCACATAACTCCTCACGGTTAGAGAGTTATGACCATGTGAAGTTGGAGAACCCGGGTTTGGGTAATGGACCCAAGTTTGTTTGATGGATAACGGTATGATTTTTGCTATATTTGAAGGTAATACTATTCTAGATGGATATTACATGTCATTCCATTTCTTGTGGTATGTGGAACGTCACATAACTCCTCACGGTTTGAGAGTTATGGCCTTACGAAGTTGGATTACCCTCATATGTCATCTAGAAGCCCCAAAAGGTCAAAGTAGTCAAAATGGTTTAAGAGATTTTAGAAGGTAAATAATAAAGTGAATTTATGAGTGTATTATAATTCAAAGTGAATACAAAATAAATTATTTAAATAATAAATTCAATGGAGAAATTAGAAGTGGGTTAACCCTAAAATAAGGAAAGTGGGCAAAGTGACCTAGAAGATGTTTTTAAGGAAGCTACTTAGAGAGTATAAATAAGAGGCAAGGCTCTCTCATTTAAGACACACTTGAAAATATTGAATACCTATAGGTGTATAAGGTAACCAAATGATATCTAAGCCGAATTTCTGAGGGAAGGTGAAGAAAAGAAGGCTGGAATTCAAGGAAGGATAAATTATTTTGATGATGCTTTCTAAGGTATGTTATTTACAGGTCATCTCACCATTTTCGCAATAACTTGTTTTCTAGAATGATCTAGACCATGAAATTTCTATGCCATTGAGGAAACATATCCAATTATCTATGGTAAAAAAATTCAACTTGTGGGTCATTGTATTTTTTGGATTTATACTCCATGGAAAATAGGGTTTGTGGCTAGTCCTGAAACTAGTCAAAAACAAGTGTTTCGGGTAAAAATGTCATAACTTCTTCATAATAGATCCAAATTCAGTAAGAAAAAATGTTTTAGTTAGAGTATAGTATTTACTATGATTTATAACATTTTCATATTGATTCAACAAATATTCTATGTGGGGCACGCTCTACAAGGCTGCTCTCTAGAATAAGCCAGAATTCAGCAAGGTATGCCATTTTTGCTATAAATCCTTTTCTCAGAGGTTCCAAGTAGTGACACCTGGAGGAATTGGATAAAACACATTGAAGAACATTTTATATCATTTTCAAATATTTATTCATTACAGTTACAAAGTTATGATTACTTCAAGTTAGGGTTGTTGACTAATCCAAAACTAGGCGTGTAAGACTAAAAAAAGTTTGATGAAAGTGCTAGTCTCTTGTTGTTAAAGTTAAGGAAGGTTTGAAAGAATGTGATCATATACACCAGGTCTATTACAGAGCTACAAATCAGATTTTAATGATGAAATTGATGAGGGTTTTTGGTTGAGGTACATGTTGAGTACATGGTTGAGACAAGTAGTTGATGAGTTGGCACATACATGAGGTGTATAGTTGATGATGTTGGTACATATTTATGAGTAGTTGACAAATGATTGGTACATACTTGGTACATGGTTGGATGCACTTGTTTATGGTACAGGTTGATTACAGGTTGTTTGGTACAAGTTGTTGCATGGTTGATGCACTTATTTATGGTACAGGTTGATTACAGGTTGAGGTACAGGTTGATGCATGGTTGATGCATAGTTCAGATTTATTGGTGCAGGTTTACAGCGGTACATCTCACAGTGATAGTGTGACAGTGGTTCCATCATTCTACTTCTTCTTCAGGGTGGTTGGACGGGGCAAGGATAGGTGGTTGTAGCCACCTTTCGATTGTAGTCGGAGAACATAGGAGGTTGTAGCCTCCTTCTGGTTGTAGCTAGATAATTAGGGAGTTGGAGCTTACCTCAGATTGTAGCCTGAGAAACTAGGGGTTTGTAGACTCCTTCCAATTGCAGCTGGAAAATAAAGGAAGTTGGTGCTTCCAATGAATGTAATTCTTCAAGACATATAAGGAAAAACATTATGTGGTTTTCTCCCACTTTGGGTTTCCACGTAAAATATTGGTGTACTATGTATGTGTATGATTGTTCGTTTGTTCATTACTCATTATTGGATGATAATTCTACATTGACATAACACTTGGATTATTTGGTTAAAAAGGATTAGAATGCTCTATTACTTATTCACCCCCCCCTCTCAGTAATCCAATAGATTGGAATGTGCTTTGTCTTGGAGTGCATCACCAGGTTCTTTGAGATATTGATGGCGCTTGTATTATCACAATAGATTGGAATGGGCTCATCATACTCAATCTATATATCTGTCAAATTTTGTTTCATCCAAAGAACCTGTGTACAACATGTTGCTACTGCAATATACTCTGCCTCGGATGTAGATAGAGATATTGATGATTGTTTCTTGCTCATCCATGATACTAAACACTCACCCAAGTAGAACGTTGATCCATTGGTTCTTCATCAGTAATCAATACAACCTGCCCAATCTACATTTGTGTAGGAAATAAGAGATAGATCATTTCCTTTTGGATACCATAATACAAA
>ML787003.1:320053-365908 GCA_009831015.1 Picea engelmannii | reverse complement strand
ACGAGCTTGTGGGCTTAGGTAGTAAGAGATAAATATATATCCCTAATACAGTGAAGGATTAGATCAAAAGTCCTACCAAACAATGTAATGATGCCTCAATAATCTAGAAATCTATAATTTATGTTTTCCATCTAGTTGACAATCGGTTGATTTGGAAAATTGGAAAAGGGGATAAATTACAAATTGGTCTTGACCCCTAGGTAGGGATAAAAGGTAAACATAGAATTCCACTCCAAGTTATTCAGAAATTAAGGAACAAAGGTTATTTCAATCTTCGATGGGTTTCAAACTAGGAAAGGACCACTAATTGGCACCAACAGTGGCTAACCTGGGAAGAAATTGGATTGGGGTAGAGTATGCAAAGGAATGGAAAATATACACAGACCTATGAATAGAAAACAATGTTAGACTCAAAGAAGAAGAGGACCAGCGAATTTGGTCTTTGAATCCTATTGGAGCATATGTTCTGAGATTAGGCTACAAAGCACTAGCGGAAGAAGGAAGAAAAGACCAATAGATATGGTGGTGAAAAATTATATGGAAATTAAAATGTCCCAAAAAAATCAAGATCTTTATGTGATTGATTTTAATAAAAAAGGCACACAAATGGGATGTTCTGTAGAAGAGGAATTTTAAAGGGTCATGATGGTGGTAAATGTCATCAAGTAGAAGAAACTATTGTTCACCTCATGTTGGAATGTCCATACTCCAAGGAGGTATGGAAAGAGATGGAAATTTTAATAGGGATAGGGAAATTATGGGAAGGAAGAAATCTCGAAGAGGCCTTCAGAACATGGTGCAGCAAAGAGGATACTTCCAAGACCAAAGAACTACATCTCAACATAGTCTAGGGAGTATGGCTTGCCAGAAATCTAAATTTGTTAGGGAGTATGGCTTGCCAGAAATCTAAATTTGTTTGAAGAAAAAGAGACACCTCCTATAAAATGTGTTGTTCAAGCCATAAAAATTTTAAATGCCTATACATAGGTGTAGGAAAAAACTATCCCTTATAGGCAAGGTGAACTGGAAATAAATAAAAATATTTCATGGAATTTTTTCAATGGTGATTCACAAGGGAGCCCCTATAAGGGAGATTTAGGAGGCATATTATACCTATCTTCATATCACAATATTTCTTTTAAAGATGGAATTGGTTGAGAAACCAACAATTTCTGTGAAATGATCACTTTAAAGCTAGTTCGAAAATTGTCACAAGAGATTGGTGTAAACCCAATTACAAATATTTGAAGACTCAATGTTAGTTATCAAATGGATGTGCAAAGAAATTGCCCTCATGAATTTTACATTATGACCCTTATATGATGAAGTTCTCAATCTACTTACATCTTTCTCATATACATCTAAGTCTCATATTTACAAGGATAGAAGCAATATTGCATATAAACTATCAAAAGCTAGAGTTGGTTTGGACTGAGAAACCTAGATTATTTCAAAAACCCAGAAAGGACACATTGTAGAATAAAATCATGAGCCATGGACCTAAATTCCAGTATTTTCAGTTTTTTATCTCATATTTTGTTTAATGATGGACTTCAGAGTTTACTGGATGAATGTTTTAGGTACTACTTTGAATCATTTTTGTTTTTTAAGAGGCTACAGATGTAACTAAACAAAAACAAACTTCAGTTTTTTTGTGATGATGGATTGGACATTGGAATGACATGTAAAGACTCAACAACACTTACTAATTCCATGGGCATCTGACTATATATTTTTGTTATATTAATAAAAAAAAAAATTCCTTGGAATATATATATATATATATCCTAGTCATCCTCAAGGGTTATCTCAAGCGGTCTTGAGTCAGACATGAGATCTCTTTCCTAGTGATCAATTGGGGAGGCCACGGGCTCGACTCTCTTGATCCCCTTGGGGTTAGGCTCCATAATCAAGGCCAACGGTTTACCTCGTTTACCATCCATGAATCATGGGGAAGTACTAGGATGGTTTCCCGTGATTTCTTCTTTCAGAATACCAATTTCAAGGTGGAGATAATTGAAAGGTTAGTAGAGTCCCTCTAAGTGGCCTGTGTTAATTATCATCAACTCTTTTTTTCTTTTCATTTATAGGGACATCAGATTTTGTATTTATTTTGGTTTAAAAGCATTACATGAATAAAAATAGATGCAATACATTGTACATCTTATTCACTTTTGTTGCAAAGTACACCTTATGATGCTATTACTTAATTTTTAAGTTGTTCAACATCAAACCCTAGTGGTAATTTCAAATAGTGATTTACTCTAAGAAAATTCATGGTTAACCATTATAGATTTTAAAGAATGGGAAAGGTAATACATTTTTAAATGTTATGTTAAACCTTATAAAAGTTTTGTTAGTTGGCAAAAAAAAAAAATTCTTTTAAAAAAATTGTCAATTCAAAATAAAAATTCACCCAAATTTTTACAAGATAAAATTAGTTTACTTAAAAACTTACTTAATTTTTTTTGCATATTTACATAAAATCCTTAGATATTTGAAAACATTTGCAAGAATTTACTAAACGATATGATTTATCCCTTTTTTTTAAATATGAATTCTTCAAATTTTCCAAAAAAAATTCCTTGATAAATATTCCTTCAATATTCATGTTATAAATAACTTTGTTTCCTAAAAAATATTACACCTATTTAGAATTAAATATATACCAAAAGAGACTTAAGCAAGGGCAAAACTTTATATGGATATAGAAATAATAATAAAAGGAAATTTCCCCGGCTAATGAGTGCCTCAAAAATCATTTTCAAAAACGTAATGGAATATATATATATATATATATATATATATATATATATATATATATATATATATATATATATGACTAAAAAAACTTGCATTCACGTGGATAATTAGAAATAAACAATGTCTAGACACTTCATACTAAACTTCAAATAATATTAACGTGTAATAAGAACATCCACAACATTAATTGCATAAGTATACTTAGATATGAAATAGAATTTACATTGACACCAATAATGTTACGCTAGAATTCCTATGCTCTTCGTAAAAAAATATTTTAGTAATTAGTTTTTACAAGAACTAAGTACAATATTGTCTTAATAGTATACACCAATTCATTTTGTGATACATCATTTAGTTTTAGTTTTGGTTAAAAAATACATGAACCCTCCAACAAACATAACCTTAAATCCAAAATATTAGGCTAGAATTCTTATGTTTTTAGGGAGTGTTTTACAAACAAATTGGTGGTGTGTTATGGGATCTCCATGGTCTCTTATTGTCATAAACTTATTTATGAAGATTTTTGAAAGAAGAGCCCTCAACACATACCCTTTGAAAGGCCAAAGAGGTGGAAAATATATGTGGATGACACTAATCTAGTGTGGCCACATGGGAGAGAAGAACTTAGTAAACTCTTTGATTACATTAATTCCCTCTCAGATGATATCAAGTTTACCATGTAGTTTGAGAAGAACAACATCCCCTTTTTGGATGTACTAATTCATAAGAAGCAAGATGGGTACCTAGGACATGAATTTTATAGGAAGAAGACTCATACAAAAAGTTACCTACATGTTAACTCTCATCACCACCCCACTCACAAGATGGTAGTTTTGAACACCCTAACCATGAGAGTTGTCAGGATCTCTAATGAAGAACACCTAGAATAGGAAAAGGACCACCTTACCAAAGTTTTCAAGAACATAGGTTACAAGAATAAGGACATTAAAAGTGCTTTAAGAAAATCCATGGAAAGGGAAGGAGGCGATCCACATTCCAGAAACCATCATAACTCCAGTAAGATAGCTCACCTCCCTTATCTCAAAGGGGTCACAGATAGGATTGCCAAAGCCCTAAGAAAGAAAGAGATTACAACCTCCTTTAAACCCCTGGTAACCATGGGACAAAAAACAAGATCTGTTAAGGACATTTTGGACCACCACCAATACAAAGGGTTTTACAGGGTAGAGTTCTCTTGCGACAAATGTTACATTGGAGAAACTAGACGTTCATTTCATATAAGGATTAAAGATCACTATGCTAATATTAGGAATGAGTGCACACGCACCTCTTCTTTAGTCGAGCATTCAAGTGAAACAAAACACCATGTGTGCCTCGAGGATACCAAAATCCTAGTCAGAGGGGATCACTACTTCAGATGTAGAATCATGGAAGCAATGGAAATTAACAAGCACCCTAACAACCTCAATAGAGATGGAGGCTTGGCTATTAGCAAGAGTTGGCTTCCATTAATCCACAACAGAAGAACCAGGTAAGCTTGGTAAGTTACTCTTGTCGATGCCAATCTTTCTCCTTTTTAGTTTTTTTCCTCTTATTACTGATTTTTTTGTTCCTTGTCTTCTTAATTTGTACTTTAACTTGTTCGTATTTCTTGTGGTTCTTTTGGTTTTTTAGGGTTTTAGTTTATCATTATATTACTTTATTTTCCTCTTATTGTCTCTTATGTTTCCTTTTCTCTTCTAATATTTTATCTTATTTTTCTTCTCTTAATTTTATTATATTACTTTCTTTTGGTTTTTAATTTCTAAAAACGTTATTCTTATATTATCTTTATTTCCTATTATTAATAATAATACTAATACATACCTAATAATATGCTTCTAAGGATCAACAGAAAAGTGAGAGAGCGATGGCAGTGGCGGAGGTGGGCGGTGGCGATGGCGGTTAGGGTTTGCTCCAGTTTTAGTGGTGTGGTGGTATGTGGATTTTCGGGGGGCTCTTGTTTGGGACCGGATTCTTCCTGGTTCGAGGTGGCGGCGTATTGGCGAGCTGGTTTTTTGGGGGTCACCCCCTCATCTTTCTTTGTTTGCAGTTTTTCTATTCTTCCTCGTTTAAATGGAGGCAGATTGGGATGCGGAGTCTCTGCCGGCTACAGGTGGATTGAGGGGAGATCCCGTGGCAGGGGACCCAAAACCCTATGTCATTGTATCATTGGGGGTTCTAGCGATGAACCCAGTGGGTTCGAGTTATGGCCTGATCTCTTCCCCGGGCCCGGAGATTCCACAATCGATCAATTTGTCTTATTCGGATGGTTTGGCTTTTTCCTCTGCTTTGGTTTGTGAGTCTCCGGTGGTTTCCTTGACGGGTTTTGATACTGGGTTGGCTCATCTTCCGACACTGTCATAGGGTGGTTATGAGTGCCTTGGTCCCGAGCTTGGGGCTCTTTTTGATGGGGACAGTTGGGGTACTCAACAAAAGGGCTTGTTAGTGGAAAATTCAAGTGCCCCTTTTTCTTCGTCAGAGGTTTTTAACGACTCTGGCGCTTTTCCGGAAGTTGTTGTGACCGTGGGAGAGTTATTTAGTGGGGTTGTTGTTCCAAATGGGGTTACTAGGCGATCTGCATCTCCTCCACAAAATCCTATCTCTAAAGGTTTCGCTCACGTTGTGGATCAGGAGGGTCTGAATTCTGTAGGGAATTCTAAGCATTTATGTGCACAGAGGCACTCAGTGTGTGCGGGATAGGACTGATTCGGATAGTTTGGTTTTTGGCGAGGATATTGACATGGACCATGTGGTAGGGTTTTTTGAGCTGGCCGTGGTGGGTAGGGCGCGCAGGAAGCAGTTGGGTGCTTTTTTCTTGCGGTCTTGGGTGGAAAATTCTTGGGGTTCTAATATTACTCGTCCCCCAAGTATTTAGTTGTTAGCCAAGGGCTGGTTCGCCTTCGTCTTCTCTGCCTCTACTGATGTTTTATGGGCTTTGTCTAAAACTTGGAGTATGGCTAGAACGCCTATTGTTCTTAAGCTTTGGACTCCCAATTTCGATGCTAAGCGGGAGAGGGTGGATGTGGTCCTTGTTTGGGTTCAGTTACTGGGCCTTCCTATACATTATTGGAACCTTGTTTGTTTCTTGACCATTGGTAACAAACATGTTTGATCTTTGTGGCCAGGATTTTGGTGAAGTTGGATCTTCGTTCGGGTTTACTCAAGGATTTGATTGTTGAGACAGCTTCTGATTCCTTTATTAGGCCTTTGGATTATGAAGGCATCCCTTTCAGGTGTCATAGATGCCATATCTATGGTCATGGTGTAGCGGATTGTAAATTTCCCTTCAAGGGGAAGCTGCAGGGATCTTTGGGTGTTGATATTGTTGTTGTAACAAGGCACGTGGACTTGGGGTCTGGGGAAACTAGGGATGCTCCTATGGAGGTATCAAAGATTCATGTCTCTGGTAGGGACAAGGGGCGACACCTTTGTGCATCTATTGATATTATTTTGAGTGGCATGGACTTAGATCGAACAAAGGTACAGAAGTGCACTAAATTGGCATGTCCAAGGTCTCTTCTGGTGTCAGGTAAGCTGCAGACTTCTTTTTCTCTGGTTGCTACTTCATTAACATCTGATTTTTTGCTTCCGTCGGGAAATTTGGGGATGGATGCTTTTTCTACTTTGGGTTCCTCCCCTCTTTTTACCCAGCCTCTCCCTGAGGCTACTTTTTGTACTTTTTCTCTTGTTAGGACTCTCTTTACACCTCCAATCAGTACCCCATTAGCCCCTCTTGTTGGTAATCTGGTGTCAAGGGTTAATTGTGTTTCAGGGGCTTCCTTCCCTTCGGTGTCAATTGGGTATGTGGGTAACTCGGTTCCTTCTTCTACCGGTCTTTCCCTTCCTCCAGAGTCTATTCCTTCCCATCCTATCTCTACTTTGATTTTGAATGGGACTCCTTCCCATTCAGGCAACCAGTCGTCTTCCAGCACCCAATCTTCAGACGGGTCTAGCATTTGTTATTCTATCTATAACAGGGTTGCATTAACTGAGGAATTTTGTGACTGTAGTGAGGAGGATCTGCTTGGGCAGGGTTTGGGTTCTCTTCCTCGGGCTCCTTCTTCGTCTCGAGGTCGGGGCAGGAGATCACATTTACTATTGGCTCAAGATCGGGCCAGGATTTATTTGGCCTCTGGTAGACAATATTCCATTGAATGGGCACTTAGAGAAAATCAATCCCATGAGGTGGTTTCTCTATGAAAGTCCTCTCCTTTAACTGTAGGGGGTTGGCGAACCCTGTAAAAAAATCATCCTCAAAACGATTAGTTGTTTTTGTGGCTCTGGATGTTATTTTTCTTCAAGAAACTATGGGGGTTAGTGAAATGGTGGTTACGTCGTTAGAATCTTTGTTTCCAGGTTGGTCCTTTGTGGTGGTGGATGCAAAGGATCGTTCTGGGGGTCTGGTCACTGGTTTGTTTCTCAAGCGTTGTAATTGTAAACAGATTTGGGGTTTTGAATCAGGGATTGGTCTCAATATTTTTTATGTTGAGCTGGGATGTTCATTGACGTTAGTTAACATTTATGGACCCCGTGTTGATCGGCAGCATTATTGGGACTCTCTGGCAAAGTGTTCTTGGTTTTCTGATCAAGAGGTTATTTTGGGTGGCGATTTAAACTTTTCCTTAGGTGCGGCGGAGGTCTCGGGACCTCGTACAAACCCGGACCCTATGACCAATTTATTTACTCATTTTCTTGAACTCCATGGGTTGTTGGATATAGATCCGGTAAAATTACAGCCAACTTGGAGGAATAGGCGGATCGGGGATGAGTGGGTTGCTAAACGCCTCGATCGTTTCCTTCTGAAGGAGGAACTGGTGGATTCCTTGGTCCTTGTTCGTCAATGGGTTGCCTATAGCGGTAAATCAGACCACAATCCGATTGTATTGGAATTATGCGAAAGGTTTCGCCGGGCTCCCATCCCCTTTAATTTTTTTGAGGGTTGGTTAAAGGATCCAGAATATCAAGCCTTGGTTCGTAATTTGTGAATTCCCATTGGAAAAAATTCATCTACTCATGAAACTATTCTATTTCTGGAAAACCTGAAAATAGTAAAACAGACAACCATTTCTTGGGCTCATGAGAAAAAATTAAAAGAGGAGCAGGAGTTATTACTTGTTGAAAAGACCCTATTGGATTGGCAAGTTGGCTCTGGCAGGGGATTCTATTCCAGGGAGGACAAGGATGAACTGGTTTGATTGGAACTTCGGCGGAGGGTTATTTTGGCTGATAAGGAAGCTTTGTGGAGACTCAAAATTCGTGCTATCTGGATCTCCTGCAGGGATGAGAATACAAAATTCTTTCATTCATTTGCCAAAGGCAAGAAATTGACAAACACTATTTGGGGCCTTACTCAGGGGGATGGTCAATTCGTCAATTCTTTTGAAGGTCTGTCAACTTTGGGGACTTCTCAGTTTAAATAACTTTTCAAGGCTCAGGCGGGATCCTCCATTGTTGAAATTGTTAATGTTGCCAAGATTTTCCCTCATTTTGTGGAGGAGGATGAACGTGTGTCTTTGATGGTGGAGGTGACTGAAAAGGAATTGTTGGTATTCATGCATTCTTTTCATAAAGGAAAGAGTCTAGGTCCTGATGGTTGGTCGATCGAATTTTATTTGGGTTTTTTCAACTTGCTGGGTAATGATGTTTTAAAAGTGGTGGAAGAATCCAGGAAAATGGACATATACATGAACCACTAAATGCCACATTCATCGCTTTAATTCCCAAGTCGGACAATCCATCTTCTTTTGACGATTTTCATCCTATTTCTTTATGTAATTGTCTTTATAAGATCATTTCTAAAGTTATCAGTCGGAGACTAAAAGACGTTCTTTCTAGGCATATCTCAAGCGAACAGTTTGGTTTTCTGGCGAGAAGACAGATACATGAGGCTATTGGGGTTGCACAGGAAGGTTTATAAAGTTTGAAAAGCAGAAAACTTAAAGGAGCGGTTATTAAAATTGACCTATCGAAGCCCTGCGATAGGGTAAATTGGCTTTATATTCAGATGTTGTTGATACATCTTGGCTTTGGGGTGGCTTTCACAAATTGGATTATAGGTTGCCTATCATCTGTTTATTTTTCCATATTGATTAATGTTTCAGCTTCCTCGATCTTCAAGGTGGAAAGGGGCATTAGACAGGGATTCCCTCTGTCTCTGCTACTTTTTCTTTTGGTTGCTAAATGTTTTAGTCTTTTCTTGATCAAGGCAAAGTCTACTGGAAATTTTAGAGGCATAAAAATCTCCCCGGGTTTGTATATCTCCCACTTACTCTTTTTGGATGACATCTAAATTTTTTGTGACGGTTCTAGGCGGGATACTCATATGTTGTGTGAGGGTCTAACTCTCTTTAAATGGGCTACGGGCATGGTAATCAATGAACAGAAGTCTAGCATTACATTTTATTTTCTGGATGGGGGAGGAGTCCCTATCCATCTCTTCTAGGCTCCCTTTTCGGGTATTTGATTTGGATGAAGGTTTGAAGTATCTTGGGTTGCAGTTGAAGCCCAATGATTATCGAAAGTCCGATTGGTTGTGGCTCATTGCTAAAATTGAAAAAAGATTAAAGAGTTGGAGTCATCGTTGGTTATCCAGGGTTGGCCGCTTAGTTCTTGTGAAGGCGGTATTGGAAGCTATTCTGATTTACTAGATGTTGTTAGCTTGGATACCAAAAGGTCTTTTGGAAAAGGTGAGGAGGTTGTGATTTTCTTATCTGTGGCAGGGAAACTGTTGGATTACTGAGAGGGNGGGGGGGGGGGTGAATCAATAATAGAGCAATTTAATCCTTTTTAACCAAATAATCCAAGTGTTATGTAAATGTATAATTATCATCCAATAATGAACAATCATACACATACACAGTACACCAGTGTTTTACGTGGAAACCCAAAGCGGGAGAAAACCACAGAATGTTTTTTCTTATATGTCTTGAATAATTACATTCATTGGAAGCACCAACTTCCTTTGTTTTCCAGCTACAATTGGAAGGAGGCTCCAACCCCCTAGTTTCTCAAGCTACAACCTGATGGAAGCTCCAACTCCCCAATTATCTGGCTACAACCTCCTATGTTCTCGGGCTACAACCGGAAGGTGGCTACAACCATCTATCCTTGCCCCGTCCAACCGCCCTGAGGTAGAAGTAGAATGATGGAACCACTGTCACACTATCACTATGAGATATACCGCTATAAATCTGTACCAATAAATCTGAACCATGCATCAACCATGCATCAACATGTACCTCAACCTGTAATCAACCTGTACCATAAACAAGTGCATCAACCATGCACCGACCTGTAATAAACCTGTACCATAAACAAGTGCATCCAACCATGTACCAATTATGTACCAATCATGTCTCAACTACTCATCAATATGTACCAACATCATCAACTATACACCTTATGTATGTGCCAACTCGTCAACTACTTGTCTCAACCATGTACTCAACATGTACCTCAACCAAAATCCCTCATCAATTTCATCATCCAAATCTGATTTGTAGATTTGTAATAGACCTGGTGTATATGATCACATTCCTACAAACCTTCCTTAACTTTAACAGCAAAAGACTAGTATTTTCATCAAACTTTTCTTTAGTCTCACAAGACTGGTTTTGGATTAGTCAACAACCCTAACTTGAAATAATCATAACTTTGTACATGTAATGAATAAATATCTGAAACTGATACACAATGTTCTTCAATGTGTTTAATGAAATTCCTCCAGGTGTCACTACTTGGAACCTCTCAGAAAAGGAGTTATAGCAAAACTGGCACACCTTGCTTAATTCTGGATTATTCTAGAGAGCGACCTTGTAGAGCGTGCCCCGCACGAAATATTTGTTGAATTGATCTGAAATTGTTACACAGCATATTAAAGACTTTACTCTAATCAACACATTTTATCTTACTTAATTTGGATCTGTTATGAAGAAGTTATGACGTTTTTACCCGAAACATTTGTTTTTTACTAGTTTCAGGACTAGCCACAAACCCTATTTTCCACGGAGTGTAAATCCAAAAATAAAACAACCCACAAGATGATTTTTTTACCAAAAATACTTGGATATGTTTCCTCATTGGAATATCAATTTCACGATCTGAATCATTCTAGAAAAAAGTTTATTGCAAAAATGGTGAGATGACCCGTAAAAAACATACCTTAGAAAGCATCATCAAAAGAATTTATCCTTCCTTGAATTTCGACCTTCTTTTCTTCACTTTCCTCAGAATTCCAGCTTAGATATCCTTTGGTTACTTCAGACACCTATATGTATTTAGTATTCTCAAGTGTGTCTTAAATGAGAGAGCCTTGCCTCTTATTTATATTCTCCAAGTGGCTTCCTTAAAAACATCTTCTAGGTCATTTTGCCCACTTTCTTTATTTTAGGGTTAACCCACTTCTATTTTCTCCATTGAATTTATTATTTAAATAATTTATTTTGTATTCAATTTGAATTATAGTACACTCATCACTTCACTTTATTATTTACCTTCTAAAATCTCTTAAACCACTTTGACTACTTTGACCTTTTGGGGCTTCTAAATGACATATGAGGGTCCTCCAACTTTGTAAGGCCATAACTCTCAAACCGTGAGGAGTTATGTGACGTTCCACATACCACCAGAAATGGAATGACATGTACTATCTATCTAGAATAGTATTACATTCAAATATATCAAAAATCATATCGTTATCCATCAAACAAACTTGGGTCCATTACCCAAACCTGGGTTCTCCAACTTTACATGGTCATAACTCTCTAACCGTGAGGAGTTACGTGACGTTCCACAAACCACCAAAAATGGCATGACAAGAAATATCCATCTAGGATAGTTTCCCTGACAAATTCATTATCCTTCATCTCATTATTCCACAATTAATCATGGGTTCTCTTACTCCGCAAAGTGTCTTCCCGTGAGGGCTTTCACCAGAAGGGGACCACTTTGGAGTTCATCCATATTTACTTCTTATCAACCATGAAAAGACAATAATGAGTCATATTTACATCAAAAAATATTGGGTCCATTACCCAAACCTTTGTGTTGCGGGGCTTTCTTTAAGGGTTGACATCAATGAAAACCAACCTTAATCAACAATCTCCCCCTTTGGCATTGATGGCAACACTCTGATGCAATACTGAAATCATATCACTCATGCTCCCCCTAGAACCATGCCTCTATCATATGCATCTAATAAATCTCTCCCCCTTTGTCATCAATGGAAAAGGTATCTTTCCATCCGGGGTTACTCCCCCTGACTGAATTGCCCTCTTCTGGTGCTTCCTTGTGTACATCTAAGACATATAAGATAATCATTTAAAAAGCATTCATTTTGGAGTGGAAATAACTCCAAGTCTTTGGCGAAGATATTCAAAGGCTTCCTGTGGATGTGGTTTTGTAAAGATGTCTACCACTTGTTCTTTTGTTCCCACATACTCAACTCTGATGTTATTTTCTGCAACCTGCTCCCATAGAAAGTGATACTTGATTGGAATGTGCTTCGTCTTGGAGTGCATCACCGGGTTCTTTGAGATACTGATGGTGCTTGTATTATCACAATAGATTGGAATGGACTCATCATACTCAACTTGTATATCTATCAGACTTTGTTTCATCCAAAGTATATGTGTACAACATGATGTTGCTGTAATATACTATGTCTCGACTGTAGATAAATATACTGATGATTGTTTCTTGCTTAGCCATGATATTAAACACTCACCCAGGTAGAACGCTGCTCCACTGGTGCTTCATCAGTCATCAATACAACCTGCTCCAATCTGCATCTTCGTAGGCAATTAGTGATAGATCATTTCCTTTTGGATACCATAATCCAAACTCTTTTGTTCCTTTGAGATATCTGAAAATCATCTTCACTGCTAATACATGTGATTCTTTTGGTACTGCTTGAAATCGTGCCACCTGTCCAACTTCCTGTATTACATCTGGTCTGGATGTTGTCACATATAGTAGGCTGTCAATCATTGACCTGTATTTCCTCTGATCTGTAGACTTTGAATCATCATCTTTGCTCAACTTGCAACTGGTTTGCATGGGAGTGATAACTGGTTTGCAATCTTCCATTTCGAACCTCTTCATCATTTCTCTTATATACTTGGTTTAAGAAATAAAAATTCCTTGATTGCTTTGACATATCTAAAGTCCCAGAAATAAGGATAGTTCTCCAAGTAACGACATTTCAAATTCATTTTGCATATCTTTTGCAAATTTCTGGCTTAACCTGTTATCATCACTACCAAAAATAATATCATCAACATAAACTTCAATTAATAAAATATTACCTTGACTTACCTTGATGTAGAGGTTGTTGTATGCACTTCCTTTTTTGAACCCTCCCTATTGCAGATACTTATCCAGTCTAAAGTACCAGGCTCTAGGAGCCTGTTTTAGACAATACAGGACCTCTTTTAATTTACACACATAATTTGTGTTCTCTGACAACTGAAATCCTTCTGGTTGTTCAATGTAGACTTCTTCTTTGAATTCCCCATTCATAAAAGTTGATTTTACGTCCATCTGATATACTTTAACATTTTTGGAGCATGCATAAGCTAAAAACAAATGGATTGCTTCCATTCTGGAAACTGGGGCAAAAGTATCTTCAAAGTCGATTCCTTCAATCTAAGCATATCATTTACATACCAATCTATCTTTGTTCATTGTAACTTGTCCATCTTCATTCAATTTATTTTTGAAAACCCATTTTGTGTTGATCACATTCTTATTCTTTGGTCTTTGAACCAATTCCAAAGTGTAATTTTTTTTCTATTTGATCAAATTCTTCATCCATGCTCTTATTCCAAAATTCATCCTTGTTGGCTTCTTCAAAACAGTTTGGTTCAATTGTAGATAAAAGTGCTAGGTGTGTTTGTTCTGGTGAACGGATTCTTCTTCCAGTCTCAACTCATGCATCTTTGTTTCCGATAATCCGATCTGAATGATGGTTCTTCTGTACTCGTTTATTGGGTATCTTTGGAGAAACTTGTTGAACTTACTCTTCTGCTTCTGTCGGATTCTCTTCATCTTCCTCTTCTATTTCCTTTTCATCTTCTGCTTCTTCTTCTAAGGGTTGTTTCATTGATTCATTTTCTTCCTTTGATTCTGGTTTGTCTGTTTCATCAATTGTTACGTTGATGTTTTCCACAACTTTGTTCAATCTTATATTGTAACACTAGTATTCTTTCCTTGTACTTGAGTAACCAACAAGCACTTCTTTGTCCATGCGAGAGTCAAGCTTTCCCATTCTGCCATCCTCATTTTTGATATAGCATTTTCTTCCAAAACCTCTAAAGTGCTGTACATTTGTTGGTCTTCCTTTCCATAGTTCGTAAGGAGTTTTGTCAGTGTTGTTTCTAATCATTACTCTGTTTTGAATGTGAATTGTTGTATGCACTGCCTGTGTCCAAAAATATCTGTCAATTTTGAATCCATTAGCATTGTTCGAGCCATTTCCTGTACTGTCATGTTCTTTCCTTCTACAACTCCATTATATTGAGGTGTCCTAGCAACGGAGAATTGTTTTTTTATTCCATGATTGTTGTAGTAGTCTATAAATTCCTTTGAGGTGAACTCTCCTCCATTATCAGATCTCAAACATTCGATTATTGAGTCCATTTCGTTTTCAACCATTTCCTTGTAGATCTTGAAGTTTTCAAAATCTTTTGACTTATTATTGAGAAAGAAAATTGCAGTCATTCTTGTATAATCATCAACTAATAACATAAAGTATCTATCACCTTTCAAGCCATTTGTTGTAGTTGGTTCAACTAGATCAGTATGTACAGTTCCCATTGGTCTTGTCATTGAATATTCCTTTGATTTGAACCTGGTCTTTGTTTTCTTTCCTTGTTGACAACGATTGCATAAAGTGTTGGTTGGTTTCGTGATCTGGGGCATTTCTCTGACTACTTCTCTTTTGCTGACTTTGACAAGGTTATCAAAATGTATGTGACCCATTCTTCTGTGCTATAGCCAACTTTCATCTTCATTTCCTAGACAACATTTTTTATTTCAAATTTCACTTAACACATATATGTTGCTTAAAGTTCTTGCATCTGTAGCGGCCAATTTCCCTGAACCTTCCTTTCTTATCTCACACTTTTGTGAATCAAAAGTAACTTTATGACCTTGATCACACATTTGACTCACACTTAGAATATTATGTTTCATATCTTCTACTAGTAGAACGTTTTCTGTCTTTTCATTCTTGTTCTCAATTCGGACTGTGCATTTTCCAATGATTTTGATCGAATCATCATTTCTGAAGGAGACTGGTCCATCTCTTTCCTTTCGTAATGTAAGAAACTTGCCTCTATCACCTGTCATGTGTTTTGAACACCCACTGTCAACATACCAACCACATTTATTCTGCTTATCTTGTAGAACAAGTGTGCATTCTTCATTGCTATATTGATCTTGCTTTCTTATCCATGTCTTTTTATGTGGTTCTTGTTTGTGATTGTTGTTGTTCTATTGAGGTTCTTTAAGAGGGATTGTCATTCTTCACACTTTGGCCACATGTCCAAAATTGTTACATTTGTAACATTCCACTTCATTGCTCAATGATTCAAACATGTTGTAATTTCTTCTCTGTGTTTCACTAGGCCTTCTTGAATAACCACTTTGTGTATAACTCTCAAAGTTGTTGTTGTTCATATTGTTAGCTCTGGAATTCAAAACTTTATGTCCAAAATTATTACATGCATAACATAAACCAAAAAATATAGTTTGATACCTGGGAGTTGAGGATCTTCTGAAAGGAAGTGCTCTTGTGAATCCTTCTTCTTCTTGAGGCCTATCTGTTGTTTGTTGATTCTGAAATCTGAATCTTCTCGGTGGAGGAGTGTCCCTGTAATATTCTTTGTATATCTTCCTATCCCCTTTGATTGTTTCTACATAGATTTTTGGATAGGTTTTTTTCTCTGTTGTTTTGGAGCTTGATCCCTTTTCTGTCTAATTGTATCCAAGTTCGGTCTTGTCAAAATAGGATTTTTGACTGATGATAATGTCATCCAAAACTTTTGAGCTATTCTGCATATTTTTCTTTTGAATATCCTTTCTTAATGTTACAATCTTTGCTTCCAAGTTTTCGATGATCCTGTCCTTTTCTTCTAGTTATTTTTTGAGTGATTCTTCAATTCTTTTATCTTCTTCTATTTGAACTTTCAATTTTGTGATAATTTGTTCTAGTTCTAAGGTGTCTTCTTTCTTGTCTAGTTCTTCTTGTAGTTTCTTGTTCTTCTTCTTTTTCTTTTGATAACTTCTATGGCACACATTAATTCTTCTTGAAAGTCAACTTATGCTTCTTCAATTTCTTCTTCGACTTCTTCTTCGGCTTATTCATATTCTTCTTTGGAGTCTTCTTTGTCAGAGTATTTTACTGCCATGAATAGAACTCTTCCTGTCTCACTGTCACTGACTTCATCTTCATATGATGATGAGATGTCTTCTTTGGTGCATAGGTTTTTCTTGAAAACTTGCTTTCTAGTTCTTTTGCCTTTATATGTTTGTTTGTCTTTTGAGTAACCTTCATCATTTCTCATTTTCTTATGAGGACATTTGTTATCAAAATGACCAATAACATCACAATTAAAACAAATTAAAGGAATCTTACCTCTATACCTACAGTCCGTTCCCTTGTTAAGTCTTTTGACGAAGTTGGCAACTTCTTCATCATCTTCTGAGACGTCACTATTGCTACTATATTCTTCTTGTTTCTCTTTCTTTTACTTTGATCTTTTGGATGCTTTGAAGGCTTCTTCTTTTACATCTGGATTTTACCTGTTTAGTTCTCATTTTATATGCTATGAAGATTCCATGCAGTTCGTCCATTCTTATTGAGTTTAGATCCGATCTTTCTTCTAGTGCTGATATCTTAGGGTTAAATCTCATAGGAATATATCTTAGTACATTTTGAACAATTACATATTCTTCGATTTCTTCTCTCAATCCTATGATTGCATTCACTATTTCATCGACTCGTAAGAAGTAGGCTGCAATATTCTCATCTTCCTTCATTTTTAGTTGTTCGAACTGACCCCTGTAAGTTTGAAGCTTTATTGCTTTGGCTTTTGTATCTCCTTCATAAATATTTCGAAGCTTGTCCCAAATCTCTTTCGCGGATTTACAATGTGAAACTTTGGTGAATACCATTTCACTGAGACCATTCAGAAGTGCATTTGTGGCTTTGGAATTATTCTGACCAAGTTTCACTGCTTTGTCATTTGTTGGTGGAACTACTGGTGTTGTGTATCCATCTACAATTGATTGTCAAATTTCAAATCCATATGCCTGTATATATGTCTTCATCCTTATTCTTCAAAAAGCATACTTTTGTCCATCAAACTATGGTATCTCATCTTTGTACAAGTTGTTTCTCTCCATGATCTACCTTTCAGTGGTTAAACCGATTTCTGAAGGATTCTGCTCTGATATCAATTGTTGGATTACTGAGAGGCGGAGGTGAATCAGTAATAGAGAAATTTAATCCTTTTTAACTGAATAATCCAAGTGTTATGTCAATGTAGAATTATCATCCAATAATAAACAATGAACAAATGAGAAATCATATACATACACAGTACACCAATGTTTTACGTGGAAATCCAAAGCGGGAGAAAACCACGAAATGTTTTTTCTTATATGTCTTGAAGAATTACATTCATTGGAAGCACCCACTTCCTTTGTTTTCCAGTTGCAACT
This sequence comes from Picea engelmannii, assembly GCA_009831015.1. NCBI lineage: Eukaryota > Viridiplantae > Streptophyta > Pinopsida > Pinales > Pinaceae > Picea > Picea engelmannii. The sequence continues at coordinate 348,415 of ML787003.1, read as the reverse complement.
GGAAGGAGGCTCCAACCCCCTAGTTTCTCAAGCTACAGCCTGAGGGAAGCTCCAACTCCCCAATTATCTGGCTACAACCTCCTATGTTCTCCGGCTACAACCACCTGTCATTGCCCCGTCCAACCACCCTGAAGTAGAAGTAGAATGATGGAACCACTGTCACACTATCACTGTGAGATATATTGATGTAAACCTGTACCAATACATCTGAACCATGCATCAACCTGTACCTCAACCTGTAATCAACCTATACCATAAACAAGTGCATCAACCATGCACCAACCTGTACCAAACAACCTGTAATCAACCTGTACCATAAACAAGTGCATCCAACCATGTACCAAGTATTTATCAATCATGTGTCAACTACTCATCAATATGTACCAACATAATCAACTATACACCTCATGTATGTGCCAACTTATCAACTACTTGTCTCAACCATGTACTCAACATGTACCTCAACCAAAATCACTCATCAATTTCATCATCCACATCTAATTTGTAGCTCTATAATAGACCTGGTGTATATGATCACATTTATGTGAACCTTCCTTAACTTTAACAAGAAGAGACTAGCATTTTCATCAAACTTTTCTTTAGTCTCACAAGACTAGTTTTGGATTAGTCAATAACCCTAAGTTAAAATAATCATAACTTTTTACTTGTAATGAATAAAGATATGAAAATAATACACAATGTTCTTCAGTGTGTTTTATGCAATTCCTTCAGGTTTCACTACTTGGAACCTCTCAGAAAAGGAGTTATAGAAAAAATGGCACAACTTGTTGAATTCTGCTTTATTCTAGAGAGCGACCTTGTAGAGCGTGCCCCGCACGGAATATTTGTTGAATTGATCTGAAAATATTACACAAAATACTACAAACTTTACTCTAACCAACACATTTTGTCTTACTGAATTTGGATCTCTTATGAAGAAGTTATGATGTTTTTACCCGAAACACATGTTTTTGACTAGTTTTAGGACTAGCCACAAACCCTATTTTCCACAGAGTGTAACTCCAAAAATACAACGACCCACAAGCTGAATTTTTTACCACATATACTTGGATATGTTTCCTCATTGGAATAGAAATTTCACGATCTGAATCATTCTAGAAAAAAGGTTATTGCGAAAATGGTGAGATGACCTGTAAAAACATACCTTAGAAAGCATCATCAAAAGAATTTATCCTTCCTTGAATTCCGACCTTCTTTTCTTCACTTTCCTCAGAATTTTGGCTTAGATATCCTTTGGTTACCTCAGACACCTATAGGTATTCAATATGCTCAAGTGTGTCTTAAATGAGAAATCCTTGCCTCTTATTTATACTCTCCAAGTAGCTTCCTTAAAAACATCTTCTAGGTCACTTTGCCCACTTTCCTTATTTTAGGGTTAACCCACTTCTAATTTCTCCATTGAATTTATTATTTAAATAATTTATTTTGTATTCACTTTGAATTATAGTACACTCATCACTTCACTTTATTATTTACCTTCTAAAATCTCTTAAACCACTTTGACTACTTTGACCTTTTGGGGCTTCTAGATGACATATGAGAGTCCTCCAACTTCGTAAGGCCATAACTCTCAAACCGTGAGTTATGTGACGTTCCACATACCACCAGAAATTGAATGACATGTACTATCCATCTAGAATAGTATTACATTCAAATATAGCAAAAATCATACCGTTATCCATCAAACAAACTTGGGTCCATTACCCAAACCTGGGTTCTCCAACTTCACATTGTCATAACTCTCTAACCGTGAGGAGTTATGTGACGTTACACATACCACCGGAAATGGCATGATAAGCACTATTCATCTATGATAGTTTCCCTGACAAATTCATTGTCCTTCATCTCATTATTCCACAATTAATCATGGGTTCCCTTACTCCGCAAAGCGTCTTCCCGTGAGGTCTTTCACCATAAGGGGACCACTTTGGAGTTCATCCATATTTACTTATTATCAACCATGACAAGACAATAATGAGTCATCTTTACATCAAACAATCTTGGGTCCATTACCCAAACCTTTGTGCTACGAGGCTTTCTTCAAGGGTTGAAATCAATGACAACCAACATTAATCAACAGAAACAAGGACAAAAATGTGTTGCCCTAGGTTCGTTGGGAGCGAATTGTTGCACCAAAGGCCTTGGGTGGCTGGGGCTTAAAGAATATTTTTTCTTTCTCAAAAAGCACTTGTTGCGAAGAGCTCCTAGCGACTGATTAAAATTACTAACCTCTGGACCCGTGTAGTTTATCAAAAATATATTGCTCCCCTATCTACTATTGATTGAATTCGAACTGCAAACAAATATTCAATGGGTATTTCTATTATCTGGAAGGCTTTGATTAAGGTTTTTTATCTCATTGGGAACTGTCTGGTTTGGCGGGTGGGCTCTGGGCGATTGGTACGTCTTGGTATGGATCTGTGGCCTGGTAGCCATATGGGACACTTATTGACAGCAAGGATTCAAAATAGATTAGCTCAAGGTGGGTTCTATTATCTTGCTCAAGTTGGGGACCCCATACAAACAAATTTGTGGCATCAAGGTTGGTTGTCAGGCCACAAGCTTGGTCTCCTGGAGGAGGACCTTTTACATTGGGATAGATATACTCAGGCACTCTGGGATGCCTCCATTCGGTTGGTTGATAGAGATGATGAATTTCTTTGGGATGGTGTTGGGGATGGGGAATATACTCCTCATGCAAGTTATATAAAATTATGTGTCGACCTTCATCAAAGAGACCCCCTCTGGTGGTGGAAGAAGATCTGGAAACAACCTTGTCCGGCGAAAGGAAAGTTGTTGGTTTGGTCAATTCTGGCAAACAAATTGCCTACCTGGGATAATTTACAAAGACGTATCTTCTCTGGTTCGGGTCAATGCACTCTCTGCAAATCTCATTTAGAATCGGTGGAGCACCTTTTTTTTCATTGCTCATATGTTTGGGATGTATGGGCATTTGCCAGGATTTTGATGCCCACCCTCTAGAGCTGGCAGGGAAACTCTTTTGAATTATCTTTACAGTCGTGGATTTGTGGTCAGGGTCAAGTGGATTATCGGGCTTTTCCAATTATTCTGGCTTGGGGAATTTGGATCTCTCGAAATAGGCAAATTTTCCAAGATGAATTCATTCCAGTTGAAAGGGTGGCAGTCAATTGCATTAAGATATTGCTTTCTTTTCATAGCTCAGGTGGTGGTGACTTGGCACAGCCCTATGTCTCTAGGGAGGTGATCCCTGACTTTAGTCTCCCGTGGGGATACTTCGATGGTGCTTCCTCTTCTAATCAATCTATGTGTGGAGGGGTCGTTTGTCTTTACTTCTCTAACTCTCATTTCTTTACTCTCAAAGTTGGTTTGGGGACTAGCTCAAACAACTATTCTGAATTAATGGCATTAAAACTTCTTTTACTTTTCTCTATGGAACAAGGATGCAGATCACTACAAGTTTTTGGTGATTCTTTAATAATCATCAATTGGGCTATTGGGGTTCACAGTTGTCATGTCTCTCGTTTTCTTCCGATGTTAGAGGATGTACTTCGTATTAAAAGTTTATTTGACTCTATCTCTTTTTCTCATATATACAGGGAGAGGAACCAATTGGCGGATGGGCTTTCCAAAGAAGCCTCGCAGCTAGCCTTTGGTCAATGGTATATTGAAGAGCATACATCAACAGGAACCCGTGGATTCTACCACAAACCCTTTCATGATAGATAGGATTCATGATCATTTTGGCATCTATGTTTTATTTGTGGGGATAATATCCTTGTTTATGTTGGGATACATCTTGTATATTTGATATTGTATTTGTTGGTTGGTGGGATACCCACTATATTGAGGACTTAAATGTCAGTGGTTACTACAGGTGGATATTTTTTGGGACTGTTTTTTTTTAGACAATCGGTTATCTATCTATGATGCATGTTTTGCATCACCCATTGGTTTGAATCTATTTGTTGGAGAATATGTACATGGTTATGTCTAAATAGCTTGTACATATCTGTGTATGTAATTTTTTATTTTTTTTTTAAGTTAGAATATATATTAGATCATGCTAAGCAGCAAAAGCTACAGTTGTCATGTTATCCCAAGAGGCTGCGGCAGCATTGCCCTGGTGGAAAACCAATGTTTCCACATGGTCCTTAAGGTTCAAAGTGTCCATGCAAAAATTAAAAAACTGTAAAGAGCATAAACTGTAAAATACTAGATCTAGGATGCCACGTAGGGCCAAAATCCTGTAAGCTAGATTGTCCATGCATAATTCAAAAAAATGAAAGGAGTTAAAATTGTATACACCTAGAGCTAAGAAGCCACGCAGGGCAAAAAACTTGTAAATTATACTATCTGGAGACATAAAAACTTGGGAAACCTAAGCCATAAGAAGCTATCTAGAGTTGGGGTCGGGCCTCTGCTCGTTCCTTCGATCTTGCGTAGTGTCCTTCCCTAGAGCACTTGTGTTAGGAATAATTTGTCGGAGATCCCATAGAAGAGACATCAAGAGCTCCTCGCGACGAATCTGGTCTTCTTCCTTGTTCTGCATCTCTTTGATGGCACCATTGACGTCCTTAATTGTGCGCTTGATGAAATCCAAAGAGTCCTTCAGAGGTTCCATCCCAATGCAACGGGTGCAAGCAAATGAGGAAAATCAAACGACGAGGAGGGGGAGTCAAGAGAGGGGAGGGGGGATGACGAAGAAGAGAGAGGGGTTGTCGAAATGGGGGGAGTGAAGGGTGGAGGAGGGCGAGGTAGAGGCTGGTGGGGAGACGGCGGCTTCGGGATGAGCTTTGGAGCGAAGCCCAAGGAATTGTCATGGTTGTCGAACCATTCAACTCTACAGACATAAGGAGAAGACAAGGGAGGTAATTCTGGTGTAGTGGCCCATTCAGGAGGGTGGTCTGGAGAGGTGGCGCGAGTTGAGACAAGGAGAAGCTCCGGGGTGGAGGCACGAGCAAAGTCCGGAGACAAGCTTTGGAGAGTCTGCTTGCCATGGCCCCTCGAGCCTCTGCCTCTTGTTGTGTACCAGGCCGCCCCCCGTTTAGATTTACCCCAAAGGCGAGGCATTAGGAGAAACATTGAAAACCAGAGGTGGAGCTCGAGGCAACTGTTAAGCGAAGGAGAGGGTTCGAGCCAAAACCAAAAGCAAAAGATGATTGAAGGATGAGTGTTAGGCGCGGGAGGCCGAGAGCACCAAGGATGGTGAAAGGGTGGAGGAAACTCGAACCAAAGGCAAGGAAGTAGACAGTCTGGAGGAGGAGGCCGAGACGCGAGAGGCCGAGAGCTCAAATGAGTCATGGCTTTCCAGAAATCAAGCCTAAAACCCCTAAATCGGGCAAGGTGATGGGACTGGGACTACATCCAGCCCATTGCAATTATCGATCCTGCAAGCTGGAGCGTCAAATCATTAAACAAGTCGAGTGCAATTGAATGCAGGAGTGTGTCGGTCGAGGATTTAATTGCATGGATTAATGGCAGAGGTAAGTGTTGGCTGAGTTGGCATGAGGTCGCGAGAGTTGTGGCCAGTTGTCCGCCAGTCTGGCCATCTGCTCGTTGTTTCTGATATCACCCCATCCGAGGGTTGGTCCTTGTTGAGAGTCATGTTTCTGCATGCAACAACGAAGGGGTGAGTAGGACATGAGGCAAGAGAACAACAGAAGTCTCCTTCCTGCAGGTCTACCCCGAAGTTTGCCAACATATCTGTTACTTGATTTCTTTTCTTCAGACATGGGAGGGAAGAATTACCGACTGTGGCTAAAGAATTGACTTTATTTTGATCAACCTGTTCATGAGTCTCCAACTTGGGGAGATCTTTTCTAGTTTTGCACCATTTAGGAGATGAGAAAGGAGGTTGATGATTATCTGTGAATCGCCTTCTACTATAAGGAGATTTAGCCCTTGCTCTTTGGTTGCTTGAAGACCTTTGAGAAATCCCCATATCTCAGTTGCATTGTTAGTGTTATGACCCAAGTTCCCAGCTAAGATGTGGAGGATCTCTCCTTTGTTGTTGTGTATGGCAGCCCCATAACCTGCGGGTCCCGGATTTCCCTTGGAGGCTCTATCGAAGTTTATTTTATGATACCTCTCTTGCGGGGCCTCCCAATGGGAGGGGCTAAACTTAATAGTGTTACCTGGGAAGGGGGAAGAAAGAGAAGGGGAGAGATGGAGTTGCCAGGTATTGAGAATGATGTGCTCATTTGTCGAGAATTTCAAATCCTGATCCGTCCAAGGGTGTAAGTTGATTGTTTCCTTAATGTTGGAATGGATTTTAGACCAGACTTCTTGCCAGTTCAAGGAGGATGATTTGAAGATTCTGCAATTTCGTTCTTTCCAAATCTGCCAAAGGATAAAGCCAGGTAGAAGCTGCCAAATCCTGTTGAGGATGGGAGATTGAAATATTGAATCTCGCCATCCCTCAATTGTTTCCCTTATACCTAATCGATTCTTATCAGAGGTTCTCATGATGTTGGTGCATTGGTCCCAAAGTTGTGAGTTGTAGGGGAAAATATTTAGAAGGTGATTCTGAGTCTCCTCCTCATTACAACAAAGATGGCACCAAGAGGGGTCTGTAAAGCCTCTTTTCATTAGATTGTCCCAAGTAAGGATATTGTTGTTCATCATTAACCAAAGGAAGGTGTTGATTTTTGGCCAAAGCTTTGCGCCCCAGATTTTGTTCCAAACTGCTTCTTTTGGGAGGGAGTTATGTCTTGCACTGAGGAAATAAGCTTCTTGAAGGTTGAAGGTGTCGGTGTTGGAGTGGCCCGAGTGTATGTAATTTTGTTATTATATAATGAAATTATGAATTTTTCCGAGGAAAAAAAAAATATGCTTCTAACATTATTATTAATCTAATATATAAAATAATATATTCTCAATATTATTAATTCTATTTTTATATAATTATGTGTGCATAATATTTTTACTATTAATATTCCTATACTCTAAGTTTGTTTTGTCTGGATTAGTATTGTAATGATATTATTAGTGTTATATCATATTTTGTTTTACCTCTATTATATTTTATTATGTTTTTTTTAATTTATATTGCTTTGTTTTAGTGTGTTTCTATCTTTATTGTTATCTCCTCAAATGACAGTCAAATTTGTTAATTTTAGGTGATAGGAGGTCATTGAAAAATACTTTTCTAAAATTTTTAAGGTTCATTTTTTAGAGACTTATGTCTGTAATAAAGTTTGAAAAACATTGGATTTTTTTTTCTTCAAAAACGTCAAAACTCAGGTTTCGATGGCTAAGCATCTTTCCAAAAGGGCTTCTAAGCCATCGAAAGCCTAGCTTTCGGCAACTTAAACAGGAAATTCGGGGCTCTCCTAGCCACCGAAAGCACAAAAATTCTGCGTTTTTACTGGGTTGAGTCATCATTTTCAAATGATGATTTTGAGGGACTGGAATATCATTTTGAGAAACGATCAGAGGCTTTTGTGCCTAACATGTCAAAGACCAATAACCTCTCTCAATTTTCTTACAGGTGTCATAGATTGGGAGAATCGAATTCATCTCTGAGCCCTAATTTTCGGATCTCAGAATTTCTCTGTTTGACACATGTTTTTGAAATGAAGATCACAGGCAAATGAAAACGAATCTCAAAGAACTGAGAGGTTTTTTTGCTCACAACAAACCGATCTACAAAAACCTCTCTCAATTTTCCACAATCTATTTTTATTTGAGAGATATAGGTGAATCTTTGAGAGGAATATTTCCAGAATTTTCGGTGGCTTAAGCGAACATTTCAACTATTCATTAGCCGGAGCTTTCGGTGGCTAACAGGCTCGGATTTTGCCTCTTTTGGCCACTGAAAGCACAGACAGAGCAGAGAGGCATTGTTTTCGCACAGATCTAAGTTTTTCTTATCCAAATACCTTAAGGACAGTTTCTAATGATAGATAATAATTAATGATATCATTATTGGGTTTCTGTTCTAGTTTTAAAGGATGCCAGCTAGAGGAGAAGATTGAGTTTGCTACCTAATTTTGGCAAAACATTGTCTTTTAGACAAAGGTGGAAAATTCAAATTATCTACCAGCTTATGAAGATCTACTACAGTTGTCAAAGACTTTGAAGATCATTGGAGATAAGATGTTGACCTATGAAATAGAATCTTTTCCTATTTTCATGAATTTGTTTTGACTTTCTATTATTAATATATTCAGATCCAGAATTTTCGGTGGCTTAAGCGAACATTTAAACTATTCATTAGCCGGAGCTTTCGGTGGCTAACATGCTCGAATTTTGCCTCTCTTGGCCCCCAAAAGCACACACAGGGCAGAGAGGCATTGTTTTCACACAAATTCAAGTTTTTATTACCCAAATACCTTGAGGACAGTTTCTAATGATAGAGAATAATTAATGACATCATTATTGGGTTTATGTTCCAGTTTTAAAGGATGCCAGCAAGAGGAGAAGATTGAGTTTGCCACCTAATTTTGACAAAACACTGTCTTTTAGACAAAGGTGGCAAATTCGAATTATCTACCAGCTTATGAAGATCTACTACAGCTGTCAAAGACTTTGAAGACTTTGAAGATCATTGGAGATAAGATGTTGACCTATGAAATATGATATTTTCCTATTTTCATGAATTTGTTTTGACTTTCTATTATTAGTATATTCAGATCCAGTTTTATAGGATCTTGAACTTTCATGTAAAGGATATAAAGCCTACACTTTCTAAGTATTGAAGGAGGTTCAGTCTTGGAGGCTAAGGGAGGTTTGATTTTGAGTTCTAAACTATGTTGCATTTGTAATAGAGACCCTTTCTATAATATATTCAGCATGCAAGCTTCTTTCATTGATATTGTCAGATCTTCTTTTCCCTTTCTACTTATGCTTATGAGTTGAACTCTGCTCTTTGTCTGTGTTTACATAGTCCATAGGTGACTGTCATCTCACCATCTGATTAGTGAGCAAAGGATCATAAGTAATCATACTAGTCTCTTGACCCATCATATTTATTGTTTTATATATACATATGTTCTGGTTGAGGTGATTAGTTTATGTTCTATTTGATACACTACCTATCTGATAATAGCTCTTGAAGGCCTTGCACTGTTTGAATAAGATTAGACAATCTTGAGTATACAATCCAGTAAGTTAGATATTCATCTTGATCCAACCCCACATACATCATTGAATGAACCATTACAAGAATAGTTAAGTTACCATGCATCTTTGAGATACAACCTAGAAGAGTTTCCTGGAGTGATAACAAATTGGCGTTGTTGTCGGGGAGAGGAGATTGAAGCTCAGCTTCCTTGGAAAATGACATAGGTCCATCTTTGATGATAGACAAAGATTGGACATATCAGTTGGTTGTAATTATCTATCTGGCGACTCCACGGTTTCAAGGTGGCTTCAAAAAGAGCTCATACTAGAGCAAATCCATAAACGCCACTTACAACAGTTGTTTCAGATCCAGAGAAGATCACCAATAGAGGGAGATCTCTGCAAAGACAAACTTCTAGAGCAGCAAGGACATCTAGATCAGGTATCTCAAGAGGTACCGCTTCTTTATCTGTACCTAGAAAACCTTCATTTAAGTCTACTTCTGTTGAAGCTTCCTATTCTCAGAAAATTGTAAGAAACTCAAAAATTTTGAAAGGTGATGAGCCTTCAATAGATTATGTTGTTATAGATCTTATTTCTGAGCATATTTTTGTACATAATTTAGGGAAAGAGGTTGTACAATCTACCTTGGAAGAGGACTGCTCCTCTTCTCTGATTTCTTTACAAACAAAACTAGAAAAACTCTACTCTTATACTCATACCGATTTTCCTGTAGTAGAGTCTGTTATCCAAGACTTGTTTGTAAAAGGAGAAGAAAATTTAACCCTGCTGCTAGGGAAGATTTACAAAGCCTTCTATTTCCCTGATCCATCTGAGTTTAATAAGACTCCATTGGGAAGGATCTAGTTAACAGAAGATGAAGAAGCTAAATTTCAAATCCAGGTATCAGTTCATTAGTTTGCTTCATGAACTGTTGTTTTTCTTTATCAGTGCTTTCATGCTTTTCCCTTCGCGTGTAAAGAGAATCATTTTCTGTTTTGTATATTCAAAAAATCATCATCCTTCTTGTACATATCCATCTTTAGAAGAAGAAGATCTGCATATTGCTTATATTGTAGATGTTGATTCAGTATCTATACCTCAGCCCGTTCATAAAGACGATCATCGTATTCAAATCTCCCTTGAATCTGATCAGCCATGTAACCATACAGAGGTCAGAACTGATTCAAACCCTACCCATAGCTCAGCACCTTGTGGCATTACTGTTGAACCTTGTCATCAACATGTTAGCTCTCATAATCAGCCTACTGCTTTTCAAATTAAGATCAAGATGAAGATGTTCAAACCCTTAAGGCTGCCCTATCTTCTTAATCCTTACCCTCTGGACTGTTATGGAGATCTTCCCCAATTTTCTGGAGGAAATCAAGTTTCAGTTAAGAGGCACTTGGAATCCTTTGAGGATTTTGTTGAGTGATTTGAGATTGTTCATGAAGATGTGATCATGAGATTTTTCTCCAAGTCTTTGATCAGAGATGTTGTTGCATGGTTTAAGGGTCTGAGAGTCGATTCTATTGGCTCTTGGATCGAGTTCTCTAATGTTTTCTTGAAGTATTGGGGTGAGTGCAAATCACTAGATTCATACCTTGTTGATTTTTATGCTTTGAAGAGAGAGCAGGGTGAAGCTTTGGTTGTTTTCAATCGAAGGTTTTACAGCAGCAATCATGACATGCCTTTGGAGATCCAGCTTACAGAGACAGTTGCCATGATATATTACGTTATGAGTTTGCATTCAGAACTTGCCCTTCTTCTGCTAAAACGAAAGTCTTCATCCTTAAGGAGCTTGTTTGAAGATGCTCAAGAGGTAGAGGAGAACATTCATGCTTCCAGGAAGATCAGAGAGTGGGTTTACTCTGAAAATCTGCAAGCACCTAAGCAAGCAGAATGTCGGCAGACAAGAGGTCAGTATGTTTCAGAAGTTGAGCAGAAAGGTAATGAATGTGAACCAGTTTTGGAACAACAGCGAGCATGTGATTTTATCTCAAATTCAGAGCAAGAAAGCAGTGAGTGTGAAACAAATATGGAACAACAGCCTGAAAGTGAGTATATTTCAGATTCAGAATCAGATTCTTCAGTATATGCAGAGTATTCTAGAGACGGGTATACATGTGAAGTTTATAATCAGTTTGCAAATCAAGAAGAGCCTATGATAACTGATGATTACATAGGAAATTATATGTTCTTAGTTGATCCTAATCCATTTGATGTAAACCATGTTTCGTTATCCTCTTGTGAACATTATTCTGATGAGGAAATTGTAGTTTTTGATGATCACAAGTTGATCTCAAAAGTACAAGAAGATGATCAGACTTCCTGTAGAGGAATAGCCATGGCTGAGCAAGAGGTTGCCATAGATGTGCAGTTGTTTCCTGAGAAGCAGCATGTTTCTCATCTTCTTTTCAAGGATTCGGTGGCAACATTCATGGAGTTATACTTTTCAGAAATTTTGAAAGTTTAACATTTCTTTAGCTTGCCAGTGTTTTTGGGTAAGTATGTTTTCCTGAAAGACTTATTATCACTATTGTTTCATGTCAAACATTATTTGTTGATCAGTGATAAAGATGAGGTTTCTTCAGTATTAAAATTACTTGGATGGTTGTTATGGAAATCAGCCTTTACCTAACCCGAATGCAGATCCGGTTAGAGTAGGAGTAGGGGAATAAGCTCATTTTACGAGCAAGCAATCATTTTCAATTGATTGATTTCATGAATAAACAGAGCAGGCTACAGGTTTGCAAGGGATCAGTTCTAAAGACCAAATGACTCTATAGCCCAATGGTAAAGACGACTGGAACTACTAGGTTCTTAGAAACCTCGCAGAGAGGTATCCATCCCAGTTGGAGCCAGATGTTATCTCCTCAAATGACATAGTCAAATTTGTTAATTTTAAGTGATAGGAGGTCATTGAAAAATACTTTTCTAAATTTTTTAAGGTTCATTTTTTAGAGCCTTATGTCTGTAATAAAGTTTGAAAAACATTGGATTTTGTTTTTTCTTCAAAAAAGTCAAAACTCGAGTTTCGGTGGATAAGCGTCTTTCCAAACGGGCCTCTAAACCACCGAAAGCCTAGCTTTCGACAGCTTAAACGCAAAATTTAGGGCTCTCCTAGCCACTGAAAGCACAAAAATTCTACGGTTTTACTGGGTTGAGTCATCATTTTCAAATGATGATTTTGAGTGACTGGAAGATCATTTTGAGAAACGAAAAGGACAAGAAGATGATCAGTCTTCCTGTAGAGGAACAGTCATGGCTGAGCAAGAGGCTGCCATAGATGTGCAGCTGTTTCCCGAGGAGTAGCATGTTTCTCATCTTCTTTTCAAGGATTCGGTGGCAACATTCATGGAGTTATACTTTTCAGAAATTTTGAAAGTTTCACATTTCTTTTGCTTGCCAGTGTTTCTGGGTAAGTATGTTTTCCTGAAAGACTTCTTATCATTGTTGTTTCATGTCAAACATTATTTGTTGATTAGTGATAAAGATGAGATTTCTTCAGTATTAAAATTACTTGGATGGTTGTTATGGAAATCAGTCTTTACCTAACCTGAATGCAGATCTGGTTAGAGTAGCAGTAAGGGAATAAGCTCGTTTTACGAGCAAGCAGTCATTTTCAGTTGATTGATTTCATGAATAAACAGAGCAGGCTACATGCAGGTTACATGTAGGCTACAGGTTTGCAGGGAATTAGTTCTAAAGGCCAAATGACTCCATAGCCCAATGGTAAAGACGACTGGAACTACTAGGTTCTTGGAAACCTCGCAGGGAGGTATCCATCCCAGTTGGAGCCAGATGTTATCTCTTCAAATGACATAATCAAATTTGTTAATTTTAAGTGATAGGAGGTCATTGAAAAATACTTTTCTAAATTTTTTAAGGTTCATTTTTTAGAGTCTTATGTCTGTAATAAAGTTTGAAAAACATTGGATTTTGTTTTTTCTTCAAAAAAGTCAAAACTCGGGTTTCGATGGATAAGCGTCTTTCCAAAAGGGCTTCTAAACCACCGAAAGCCTAGTTTTCGGCAGCTTAAACACAAAATTTGAGGCTCTCCTAGCCACCGAAAGCACAAAAATTATGTGTTTTTACTGGGTTGAGTCATCATTTTCAAATGATGATTTTGAGCGACTGGAAGATCATTTTGAGAAACACAAAGGACAAGAAGATGATCAATCTTCCTGTAAAGGAATAGCCATGGCTGAGCAAGAGGTTGCCATAGATGTGCAGCGGTTTCCCGAGGAGCAGCATGTTTCTCATCTTCTTTTCAAGGATTCAATGGCAGCATTCATGGAGTTATACTTTTCAGAAATTTTCAAAGTTTCACATTTCTTTAGCTTGCCAGTGTTTCTGGGTAAGTATGTTTTCCTGAAAGACTTCTTATCACTGTTGTTTCATGTCAAACATTATTTGTTGATCAGTGATAAAGATGAGATTTCTTCAGTATTAAAATTACTTGGATGGTTGTTATGGAAATCAGCGTTTACCTAACCCGAATGCAGATCCGGTTAGAGTAGGAGTAGGGCAATAAGCTCGTTTTACGAGCAAGCAGTCATTTTCAGTTGATTGATTTCATGAATAAACAGAGCAGGCTACAGGCAGGTTACATGTAGGCTACAGGTTTGGATCAGTTCTAAAGGCCAAATGACTCCATAGCCCAATGGTAAAGACGACTGAAACTACTAGGTTCTTGGAAATCTCACAGGGAGGTATCCATCCCAATTGGAGCCAGATGTTATCTCCTCAAATGACATAGTCAAATTTGTTAATTTTAAGTGATAAGAGATCATTGAAAAATACTTTTCGAAATTTTTTAAGGTTCATTTTTTAGAGCCTTATGTCTATAATAAAGTTTGAAAAACATTGGATTTTGTTTTTTCTTCAAAAAAGTCAAAACTCAAGTTTCAGTGGATAAGCGCCTTTCCAAAAGGGCTTCTAAACCACCGAAAGCCTAGCTTTCGACAACTTAAACGCGAAATTCAGGACTCTCCTACCCACCGAAAGCATAAAAATTATGTGTTTTCACTGGGTTGAGTCATCATTTTCAAATGATGATTTTGAGCGACTGGAAGATCATTTTGAGAAACGGAAAAGACAAGAAGATGATCAATCTTCCTGTAGAGGAACAGCCATGGCTGAGCAAGAGGTTGCCATAGATGTGCAGTTGTTTCCCGAGGAGCAGCGTGTTTCTCATCTTCTTTTCAAGGATTCGGTGGCAACATTCATGGAGTTATACTTTTCAGAAATTTTGAAAGTTTCACATTTCTTTTGCTTGCCAGTGTTTCTGGGTAAGTATGTTTTCCTGAAAGGCTTCTTATCATTGTTGTTTCGTGTCAAACATTATTTGTTGATCAGTGATAAAGATGAGATTTCTTCAGTATTAAAATTACTTTGATGGTTGTTATGGAAATCAACCTTTACCTAACCCGAATGCAGATTCGGTTAGAGTAGGAGTAAAGGAATAAGCTCGTTTTACGAGCAAGCAGTCATTTTCAGTTGATTGATTTCATGAATAAACAGAGCAGGCTACAGGAAGGTTACATGTAGGCTGCAAGTTTGCAGCGGATCAGTTCTAAAGGCCAAATGACTCCATAGCCCAATGGTAAAGACGACTGGAACTACTAGGTTTTTGGAAACCTCGCAGGGAGGTATCCATCCCAGTTGGAGCCAGATGTTATCTCCTCAAATGACATAGTCAAATTTGAATTAAGTGATAGAAGGTCATTGAAAAATACATTTCTAAATTTTTTAAGATTCATTTTTAAGAGCCTTATGTCTGTAATAAAGTTTGAAAAACATTGGATTTTGTTTTTTCTTCAAAAAGGTCAAAACTCAGGTTTCGATGGATAAACGCATTTCCAAAAGGGCTTCTAAACCACCGAAGGCCTAGCTTTTGCCAGCTTAAACACGAAATCCGAGGCTCTCCTAGCCACCGAAAGCACAAAAATTATGTGTTTTTACTGGGTTGAGTCATCATTTTCAAATGATGATTTTGAACAACTAGAAGATCATTTTGAGAAACGGTCGGAGGCTTTTGAGCCTAACATGTCAAAGACCAATAACATCTCTCAATTTTCTTACAGGTGTCATAGATTGGGAGAATCGAATTCATCTCTGAGCCCTAATTTTCGGATCTCGGAATTTCCCTGTTTGACACATGTTTTTGAAATGAAGATCACAGGCAAATGAAAACGAATCTCAAAGAACTGAGAGGGGTTTTTGCTCACAACAAACCGATCTACAAAAACCTCTCTCAATTTTCCACAATCTATTTTTATTTGAGAGATATAGGTGAATCTTTGAGAGGAATATTTCCAGAATTTTCGGTGGCTTAAGCGAACATTTCAACTATTCATTAGTCGGAGTTTTCAGTGGCTAATAGGCTCGGATTTTGCCTCTCTTGGCCACCAAAAGCACAGACAGGGCAGAGATGCATTGTTTTCGCACAAATCCAAGTTTTTCTTATCCAAATACCTTGAGGACGGTTTCTAATGATAGATATTAATTAATGACATCATTATTGGATTTCTGTTCCAGTGTTAAAGGATCCCAGCAAGAGGAGAAGATTCAGTTTGCTACCTAATTTTGGCAAAACACTGTCTTTTAGACAAAGGTGGCAAATTCAAATTATCTACCAGCTTATGAAGATCTACTACAACTATCAAAGACTTTGAAGATCATTGGAGATAAGATGTTAACCTATGAAATAGGATCTCTTCCTATTTTCATGAATTTGTTTTGACTTTATATTATTAATATATTCAGATCCAGTTTTATAGGATCTTGAACTTTCATGTAAAGGCTATAAAGCCTACAGTTTCTAAGTATTGAGGGAGGTTCAATCTTGGAGGCTGAGGGAGGTTCGATTTTGAGTTATAAACTATGTTGCATTTGTAATAAAGACCCTTTCTATAATATATTCAGCTTGCAAGCTTCTTTCATTGATATTGTCAGATCTTCTTTTCCCTTTCTACTTATGCTTATGAGTTGAACTCTGTTCTTTGTCTGTGTTTACATAGTCCATAGGTGACTGTCATCCCACCATTTGATTAGTGAGCAAAGGATCATAAGTAATCATACTAGTCTTTTGACCCATCATATTTATTGTTTTATATATATATGTTTCGGTTGAGGTGATTAGTTTCTATTTGATACACTACCTATCTGATAATAGCTCTTGAAGGCCTTGCACTGTTTGAATAAGATTAGACAGTCTTGAGTATACAATCCAGTAAGTTAGATATTCATCTTGATCCAACCCCACATACATCATTGAGTGAACCATTGCAAGAATAGTTAAGTTACCAGGCATCTTTGAGATACAACCTAGAAGAGTTTCCTGGAGTGATAACATTTATCATTACCATTCTTTAGGTTCCATTTTCTTATTCAACTTAATTTTTGTTTTTCTTTAGTTTATTTTGTCTTGTATGTTTTTCGAAACCTTAACAATATGAAGATAATGTTGACAATATAAAGATATTTACTGTGGATTTCCGAAGCATTTCTAATAACTATATCTATTGTGGATTTCTAAGGCATTTCTAATAACCACTCTCACCACACAAACCTAAAAACTCTAAAATAAAAACTATTAATTTTCACACGAGCTAAGTAAAACCTTGGTGACAAAAAACAATTCATTTTCCCATAAATCATTTAAATTTGCCCCAAAATAAAACATAAACCCTAAAAATACATAATGTTTAATCCAAAACCCATTACATATATAAGAAATAAATAAATAACAATAAAATGGTATACATTTGTGCATGATTTTTTAAATAAAAAGAAGAAATCACTAATAAAATTATTTGCTTAATAAAAACAATATATAATGTTAAAGATTGAATTCCATTAAGTTGGAAATCATGATTTACCTATTGCTCTTAATCACTAAATGCCTCCACAATTTTCTCAATTACCTTTTAACAAAATGAATTGTACGTTAAATTATTTAAATTGAAAAACATGATTTACTTATTGTGTTTTGGAAGTAATGTTCCAACTTTTTTTGCTCTTCTACCTCGTAACAAAATGAAATATAAATACTATGTAACGTGTATTTCAAATTTTAAATAATATTTTGAAAAGTATAAAGAAAACAAATTCTCAATAAATATTTTTAAATATTGTTATAAATGGATAGAAATTAAAAAAAAAAAATCAGGTAACCAAAAAAGCGTAAAAGAATTAATCAAATGAAGTTGAATCATGTTATATTTTAAAGATCATAGTTTAAGGTAATATACAATTCAATTTATTTAAAATGAATTGACAAATAACAAACATAAAATATGTAAAAAAAAAAAAAAAATGCTATATATCATCCTCAAACTCTACTAGTACCTTAGTTTACAATGTTATGTTCATTGGAATTCGAACCATGATCTTTAGTATCATAACATCTTTGTCTCATCCACAAATAGTGATTAGTGATTTCACATGTTAGAAATAGTTGCAAGGTTCAACATAAAACATTTGTCCACTAACATATCAATAACTTTTGGCATTCTTCATCTTGTTTTCAAAGAGCTTCTCATGTGTATGTCTCGGCAATAGTGTGTATGTCTTAACAATAGCAATTATTTCAATCTTTTATCCATGCAAGCCAAGTTGTTGAGCATAAGCACCATCCTCTTGAGCTCCTACAAACATACTTGTAGATATTTCATCTTTTATCCATGCAAGCCAAGTTGTTGAGCATAAGCACCATCCTCTTGAGCTCCTACAAACATACTTGTAGATATTTCATTGAAATTGTGATAATAACTAGAATTTAATTGTACAACTTTTAGTTATTATTAACTTTGCTATCAATTTTGTATTATTAAGTAATCACTGAAACTATTAATTAAAAAAGTTATTTTCAAAAATTTAATTAAAATTATTTTCAAAAATTAAATTATATGTATCTTGTTATGTAATTAAAAAAGTTGTTTTCAAAAATTTAATTATATGTATCTTGTTATGTAATTAAAAAAGTTGTTTTCAAAAATTATTTTCAAAAATTTAATTAAAATTATTTTCAAAATTTTAATTATATGTATCTTGTTATGTAATTAAAAAAGTTGTTTTCAAAAAATTAATCATATGTACCTTGATATGTACCTTGTTATGTGATTTCCTAACAATGTTCCAAGGCCTATGTGGTTTCCTAACAATGTACCAAGGCCTAGGCCTATGACATTGTTAGAAATTGACTCTATATTAGGTGTGTGTAATTATGTAATAAGAGTTAATGTGTAATTATGTAATAAAAATTGACTCTATATTAGGTGTGTGTAATTATGTAATACGAGTTAATGTGTAATTATGTAATAAGAACTAAGACATTAAGAAGATTAACCTTTTCCCAGTTAGGGGTTACGTGTGTCTTAATTATGAATAAAGTTTAGAGATTAGGTGTTTCTTACTTATGAATGAAGTTTGAGGTATTAATGAAGTTGACTTTGTGGAGGGTGTATCCTCTTACTTATGAATAAAGTTTGAGGTATTAATGAAATTGACTTTGTGGAGGGTGTATCCTAATTATGTAAAGAGGTTGATTTTGTGGAGTTATGTGTATCAACTTTGTGATGTAGTATTTTCATTGGTGTCATGAAGGAAAGTAATTAGAAGGTGGAATTAAACAAAAAATTTAACATCTTTGCCTCACGGTTCTAATAATGTTTTTAGGAAGAAAGGGTGGGTTTATTTTTATTTTTTAATTTTTATAGTTTTTAAGAGATCTGAATAAAGTTGAAAACAATGTTGAAAAAAATCAAATTTGGGAATAACTAGGTAGAGGTCAACAAATTGAAAATTTGCAAAAACTCGAGAAAAGATCGAAATGACACAAAAAATGGCACGCAATGAAAATAAACCAGAAAAGGGGGGGGGGTGCGGAGAATTGGAAAAAATTATAAATTTGTTGATTTATCAATGGCATTTTAATACATTCGATTAAAAATACGCTTCAAACTCATTCTACAAAAGGCAAAAGTGGACCACCACCCCACGTTATTGATTTCAATAATATGCCATCATGGCAAAAAGTGGCAAATGCAAATGAAATCAGGGGGTTAAAAGGTTGAACTAGGCTAAAGCGATGAAGTAGTTGTGGGAGGAGAAGAAGGGTAATCACTGCAAACTAACTTCTCCCCAAGCAAAGTTGTTAAAAAGTTGCAGATGAAAAACATGAAACAAAAGGGTGATAGGAAGGAAGTTAGGGAGGTATAAAAGAGAGATGATTTGATCTACTCTATAAGGATGCTCATAGCCTCATACGAGGAGACCAAGGACACGAGAGCAAGGGTGAGTTGCCAAGCCCCCCATAATGGGAGAGATTAGGACTCTGAGAGCTAAAGTTAAAGGGGAGCCAAAATATACACCCCAACAAGGAGACATATGCTTAGGGGTACAACGGGGCAGAGGAGTTGTAAGAGTAGACAAGGGAAGGGCTATTCAACATCATAGCCACTTTGGGCCAAGGAATAATTTTTTTTATCTTTGTAACTAAGATGAAGAAAGAAATCCATGAAGTGCTTGCAAAACTTGGGGTGAGAATACTAGAGTGGTATAAAAATGAAATGTGCATGGGAAGCTCTCTTTGAAGAATTATAAATGTTAACTCATAGAGTAGGGCAATTGGAGGACACTACAAAAGAGAAAAGGACAAGTAGACATTGATTGAGGTATTCAAGGATAGCTCTATCTTCATCCAATGCAAGGAATAGGCCAATATGGCTAGTTGCAATTTGAAAATGTTTTTATTTAAAATTATATGTTATGTTGTGGACTAACAAGGGCTTTCTACTCCAACCATTGGTTCACGTGTTGTAAGGGCATTAAGTTTGTTTTGCTTAATATTATGGTGGCAAAAATCAAAAGCAGAACTTTAGCCCACTATTAGAATAGAAAGACATTATGCTCTAACCCCTGGTGGCAAAAATCAAAAGCCAAACTTCATCCCACTATTAGAGTAGAAAGACATTATGCTCTATCCCATGTGCAGTGATTTGGTATATCAAGTAATTTTTCTATTGCAGTGCAAAATCTCTCCCTCTTTCAAATAAAACATAAATCATAGATGTTATGAACAAAGTTAATCTAAATTGGATCTTAATTAAATCTCTTTTGTAAACTTTATAATAAGCATTTTCATTGTTTTGGAAAAATTGAGTGAATAGTTCATAATTCTTCTACCCTCGAAGATGAAAATGAATCATTATGATAGTTGGCCTTCCAAGATAGCCCATTAAATATGATGGCTATAAAGAAAAGGGGCAATCAAGAGATGAGAGTGTTAAATTATTGAGTTTGATTTAATATGCAGATTATTTCTTTAATTTCTTCAACACTTTGATTCCATCTTAATACAATTCAACAAAACATAATCATAATTGAATAGCAATAACCATGTAGATCCACAAGCATGCACATCAACAACACATATACCCTGGGGAAACCCTATACAAGGAGAAAAACCCCAGCAAACAATCTTCCTTTAATACAAGTAATATGTAAGATCATGTACAATGAACCACCATTAAAAGTACCTGACTGTGTGACCAACAAACAAACAAAAACTTTAATGTCCTTTACCGTTGATATAAACCAACACTATTGTTGTCTTTTACAGCTGATATAAACTAGCACTTATTCACAGTCCTTTACCCACTTCATTGTCTTTTACTTCTGATAAAAACCAGCGCTATTCATTGTCTTTTACTGCTGATAAAAAAACAACATTATTCATTGTCCCTTACCCACTGTGTAGAATAACAAACAATGTTTCCCTCTCTTGTTCATTGTGTAACACAATAAACAACAGTACTAGACTCCTTCATTGCCCTGTCTACTTCACTCTTGCGCCGCATAACAAGTGAATAAGAAAGAGGGGTCGAACTTTGTATACATAGGGCACAGGAGAGTGAACTCGAATTAGGAAGAGCATGCATGTCTTTACAACTCGAATTGTAACTTGACTAAACTTTGCATGACAACTCGCCCTTGAGACTTGGCTTATACATGCCAACTCAACATGCAACTCGACATGCAACTTGACATGCCAACTCGACATGCAACTCAAAATGCAACTAGACATGCATGCAATGCAACTCAACATGTGACTTGACATGCATGCAATGCAACTCGACATGTGACTTGACATGCATGCAACTCCGACATGCATGCATGCAACTCTGACATGCAACTCTGACATGCATGCATGCAACTCTAACATGCATGCATGCAACTTGACATTTACAACTTAAGTTAGGCAACTTGAATTAGACATTCAACTCAACTTTCTTCTCATAGTGGATAAGGTTACACATGCCAACGGACTAGATCAATAAATTTACATTATTTGCATAAGGAAGATTGTTTGTTTCTAGCTCATAGGAATTATACATTCAACCTAACTTTTGCTAGATGCCTTGACTTTTGCTCATGGCTCACAGAGGTTGTACATTCCCCCTGACTTTTGTACTAGTATGTCTATGTTCACAGAGATTGTACATTCCCCCTAACTTTTGCACTAGATTGTCTATGATCATAGAGGTTGTACACTCCCCCTGACTTTTGCATTAGACTTGCATCTTGACTTTTATCTTAGACTTACAAGGCTTCTTCCTTTCACTTGGATAGACTCACAAGATCATATAGCATCTCGTTCGTCTTGACTTTTGGTTTGACTCACAGAGGTTGTACGTTCCCCCCGACTTTTGTCAATACCTCACAACACTGGTTGATTCTCCAAATCTCCTTGGCTAGCCTCAAGGTGACCCACATGGCCTCTCATTGGAGAATGATTGTCGATGCTGCCAAATTTAACACTCCCTCTCCGCGAGGGAGCTATTCTCAGCCACACCAAGCTTGCCTCGCAGCTGCACAAACTATCTCAAGGGAAATGGCTTGATCAAGATATCAGCTACTTGCTCGCTCGTGGCTATATACTATAGCTTTACAATTTTTCTCTGGACCATGTCTCTAATGAAATGGTATTTCATGTCAATATGCTTTGACCTATTGTGAAATATCGGGTTCTTTGTCAGTTTTATGCAATTTTGATCATCACAGTGAACCACCGTAGCCTCTAACTTGTCATCAAACAACCCATAAACCAATTTTTTGAGCCATATTGCTTCCTTGCTAGCATCACATGTTGTAATGTAATCAGCCTCTGTTGTACTTTGTGCAATGGATCCATGTTTCCTGCTTGACCATGAGATCATAGTGGATCATAAACTGAAGCAGTATCCAGAAGTTATTTTCCAGTCCACTGGGCTTCCTGCCCAGTCAACATCTGCATACCCATGAAGAAACCAACCACCACTGGATGTATATCCCATACCATAGGTAATGGTCCCTCTTAGATATCTCAAGATGTGCTTTGTTTCCACCCAGTGTCTTTGTCTCGGTTCAACCATGAACTAGCTCATTACAATCATTGCATAGCATATATCTGGCCTGGTATGGATCATATACATCAATGATCCAATCAGTTGCCCATAAATGGCAGGATCCGCCAAATCTAAACATGTATCAAAATCATGCAACTTCCTCAGGTTGGTAATCATCGGAGTATACATGGATTTACAATCCATCATACCAAACCTCTTTAACATATCCACTGTGTATTTACCTTGTGTCAGAAATATCTCTCCCCGTCTTTGCCACACTTCCAATCCTAGGAAGTAATGCATCAAGCCTAAGTCTTTCATCTCAAATTTTGAGATCAGCTCCCTCTTACACTAGGCTATTAGCCCTTCATCCCCTGTTAAAAAGAGATCATCAACATACAAAATTAATATAATAGGCTAGTTCCATGTTACCTTGAAGTACAAATTCGCATCAACATCACATTTCTGAAAGCCCACGCTTTTAAGAAAGCCATCAATCTTGTCATACCAAACTCTAGAAGCCTGCTTAAGACCATGCAAGGCCTTCCTTAGCTTGCATACATGAGTGTCTTTTTTATGCAGTACAAAACCATCTAGTTGTTCCACAAAGACCTCATGTTCAATCTTTCCATTCAAAAATGTTGTTTTTACATCCATCTAATGTAGTTTCCAACCAAGAACTGAAGCTAATGCAATAATAATTCGAATGGTATACATGGCTACAGGGGAAAAAGTCTCGTCGTAGTCAATTCCTTCTTTCTGAGAGAAGTCTCTGGCTACAAATCTTTCTTTTAACTTTTCCACACTCCCATCGGGTGAATGTTTGATCTTATAGATCCATTTGGAAGAGACCATTGATTTGTCCTTTGGCCTCGATACAATGTCCCAAACATTGTTCTTTAGAATAGACTTGTATTCCTCAAGCATGGTGTCCTTCCACACTTGTAATTTATTTGCTTCTTCAAATGAAGAAGGCCTGCATCACTAATGTTGCTCATCAGTGCAACATAGCCTCCATACCTATGAGGCCTCTTACTTTCCCTGAAAGTTCCTTTGCGAGCAGCTATCTTTTCTGCTTCCTGCATTGTTTCTTTAAGCCATCCTCGCTTCCTTTTGGTTGGAGGTTCTTCAAGAGTTCTTTCCAACTCTTCGGCAAGTTCTAGGGGCTCGTCACTTGGCCCTTCATGAGGTTCCTCCCTCTGATCATCTGACTCTTCATTTTCAGAAGAGGGTGAAGTTGGTTGCACTGCTTCTGATTCCTGTTGTAGCTCTCTAGATTTCTTGAATGTGACTTCCTCATGGAAAGTCACATCCTTGCTTACCTCTCTCTGCCTCTGACCTGGTACATATATCCTGTAAGCCTTGGAGTTCTCTCTATAACCCACAAAAATCCCTTTCTTCCCCGAGGGTTCCGTCTTTGTTCTCTTTTCCTTACAGACATGAATATATATTGGACAACCAAATATCCTTAGATGCCCTACTTCAGGTTTGGTCCCTAAGAAGACCTCTTCAGGAGTCTTGGCCTTCAAGATAGCATGAGGACACTTATTTTAAATATACACGACAATGGAGGTAGCTTCTGCCCATAAGGAATTTGGCAGATCCTGGTCAAACATCATGGCTTTCATTGCCTCACATATTGTTTTGTTTTTCCTCTCAGCAACACCATTTTGATGAGGGTTATATGACATGGTCAATTGTCTCTTGATTCCTGCTTTCTTGAAGAAATCCTCAAATTGGAGAGATTCAAACTCTCCTCCATTGGATGTTCCAAGAGTTTTGATGTGTTTCCTTCCCTGCTTTTCAATAAAGGCTTTATATTCTTTAAACTTATCAAATGTGTCACTTTTCGCTTTAAGGAAATAGATCCAACATTTACTAGAGCAATCATCAATAAAAATGGCATAATACAAGCAGCCACTAATAGAAGGAGATGACATGGGGACCACACACATCAGAATGAACCAGACCTACGATGCCCTTAGCTCTATTGTCACTGCTAGGAAATGTTTTCTTTATATCTTTACCAAGCATGCATCATTTACAAATTTCATTTTTACTAAAAGAAATAGAGGGCATGCCATATACCATATTCTGCATATCTAAAAATGCTTTGTAATGAAGATGTTCAAGCCTTTTGTGCCACAACTCGTTGGAGCTAGTCGCATTATGAGCTAATGCCCGAATTGACTGTCTTGTCACAACATACAGTCCTCATCTGCGAGTCCCAATAGGTTTTGTTGTACTCAGGTGGCTACCTTTAGCTCACAGAAGTGCATTCATGTCCTTGAAGATCACCCAATATCCCTTGTCCTCAAGGGTTGCAACTGATAATAGATTATTCATGAGCCCTAGCACATATAATACTTCATCAACATGAAGCATTTCCCCATATTCCAATCTGAAGGAGATAGAGCCTACTCCCTCTATCTTGTAACATTTGTCATCCCCAAGCTCAACTTTCTCTGCAAAATATTTCTTCTTGAAATCTGAAAGGATCTCCTTGAATCCTATCATGTTCTTTGATGCACCACTGACTACTAACCAAGTTTTCGGCTATGTGATAAATGTACTGGATAAAGCAGAAACCAAGTAATATTATTTTCTATTTTCTCTTTCATTAGAATGATTTTTCTGATTTCTTTTGGATTCATCATCTTCAGCAATTGAGGCATGATGTTTCCCTTTCTTTGCACCTTTCTTCTTATACCAACAGTCTCTAGCAAAGTGACCCAACTTATTGCAATTAAAACATTTAATATTTAGATGTATCAATATTCTTTCATTTGAACTTACCTTTAGTATTTATCTTGTTTTGAGAGCCTTTCTGGAAAGTGACCTTCTTCTTTCCCTTGAATCTTAATGCTAATGTTGAATGCTTTTCTTTGGATGGCTCACTCCTGGTAGCGGTGTGACTCACCTCTTCGAGACAATCATGCCATAACCTCTCAAATGTGGGTTGAATCTCTCTCCCACTCACGATGGATAAGAAAATCCCCCATGAAGAAGGAAGACCATCAATTATGGCATGCACTAAGTCATCATCATCCACTGTGACACCTGTGACCAAGAGTTAATCTCTGATCTGAGCTATCCTGGAACAGAAAAATGCAACTGGTTCACCTTTCTCCATCTTCAAATACTTAATTATGTGCTTCATTGTCCTCTTCTGACTTAGTGTTTTTTTCTCATAAAAATTTACCAAAGTATCCATACATTCATTGACAATCATTAACGAAGTCATTGCTGGCATTATACTTTCTTTGACTAAGTCAAAGATAATTCGCTTAGCCTTTGCTTGATTCTCCCTGAAGGCCGCTCTTCATGTATTAAAGGTGGGTTCCTCCATTACTAAGGTCACATACTGATCAAGGTCATGCTCCTACAAGATATTCATTATCCTGAGCTTCCACACATTGAAGTTGAAAACTCCTTCAAGCCTATCCTCGACCCTGATAGAAATGGAGGATGCCATGGAACTCACACTGGAAACTAATCAAGCTCTCTTGGATCTGTGTGTACCTTGTTCCTACACTTCAACAACCTATTTCACACCCTTAGCTCTGATACCTTGTTAAATTATTGAGCTTGATGTTATATGCGGATTATTTCTTTAATTCTTCAACACTTTGATTCTAACTTAATACATTTCAACAAAACAGAATCATAGTTGAATAGCAATAACCATGTAGATCCACAAGCATGCACATCAACAATACATATACCTTGGGGAAACCTTATACAAGGAGAAAAACTCCAGCAAACAATCTTCATTTATTGCAAGTAATATGTAAGATCAAGTACAATGAACCACCATGAAAAGTACCTGACTGTGTGACCAACAAACAACAAAAACTTCATTGTCCTTTACTGTTGATATAAACCAGCACTATTGTTGTCTTTTACTACCGATATAAACCAGCACTTATTCGTTGCCCTTTACACACTTCACTGTCTTTTACTGTTGATAAAAACTAGCACTATTCATTGTCTTATAACTGATAAAAACCAACACTATTGGTTGTCCCTTGTTAAATTTTGAGCTTGATTTATTATGCAGATTATTCTTTTAAATTCTTCAACACCTTGATTTCAGCTTAATACATTTCAAAAATATAGAATCATAACTGAATAGCAATAATCATGTAAATACGTAAGCATGCACATCAACAACACATTATTGGAAAACTGAGATGGGGGAGTGAATCAGTTGTTACCGTGCTTAAACAATTATGCTTATTTTAAACTCTTTGCAGAGCACTTAATGACAATCACAATAATACAGGGAGCTAAGCAATAGAGCATTCGACATCAGTCACACATATGAAATATACAGAGACAGATATTTCCTGAGGAAACCCATAAAGGGTAAAAACCACTTCTTCTTGGTATGATAAGTAATCTTTACATTCTGTAAATTATCATACATATGAGCTCCAACTCATTGTGAGGCTACAACCTCTGTTTTGCAAGCTGCAACTTGTTGAGAGCACCAACTCTCTATTTTCTCTAGCACCTACTAGAAGGAAGCACCAACTCCCTGGTTTCTCTAGCACCCACTAGAAGGAAGCACCAACTCCCTGGTTTCTCTAGCACCCACTAGAAGGAAGCAACAACTCCCTAAGTGTTCCAACACCAACTTCCAGTCACACAGGCACCAACCTGTAAAACAGAGAACAACAGTTCTCCCTTGCACCACCCTACCACCCTTGTTTCTCTGGCTGCAACCAGATGGAAGCTACAACTCCCTGTGTTCAAGCACCCACTTGAACCTCTGAGGACAACAATCCTCCCTAGCACCTCCCTACCACCCTAAGATATTAAGTTTTCTATATATAAATTTATCGCAGTGATACAATATTTATCAATGGCTTACCAGTCTCTTCATTGTTTTGCTACACTGCTCTGCTCTACCTGCATCAATGTCTCCCTGTACACCTTCCTTACGCTTTATGTTCTTCTGGCTTTTATGCTCTGTGCGCCATGTCCCTTCTATGCACCATTCCTCTTCTGTGCATTTCAGCTACTGCACTCTGCCTCCTACACACCTGAATCACTCTCAACAGCACCCAATCTCTTCTCTATTCTTTGTTTTTATTCTCTGTGTGCATCTTCTGCATCCTCTATTCACAATGCTTCTACATGCTCTCCCCATGTCGAGTGCTCTGCCTGATCATCATCGCAACTCTTCAACTTCTCTGGCCGTTAAACCCATGAGTCCATCATCACTGGGTATTGTGTCGAGATTCCTTAGCCTCTCTAGCAGTCGAGACTCTTCGTCTTCTCTGTCACAGTCGAGCTCATTCCCTTTGTTGCAGTTCCAGGCTCCAACGATCTTACATCTGTCAATAGCCTCTATGAAGAGTCTTCATGCCACTGGAAGATGCCTCGAGACACTTCATCTTTTCTGGCGATCACCCTGAAGTCTCTTTGAGTCCTCTAGCAGAAACCATCAATCGTTTCTTGCAGTTAC
The DNA here is from genome assembly GCA_009831015.1 of Picea engelmannii. NCBI lineage: Eukaryota > Viridiplantae > Streptophyta > Pinopsida > Pinales > Pinaceae > Picea > Picea engelmannii. The sequence continues at coordinate 320,482 of ML787003.1, read as the reverse complement.
ACTGTGAACCTCCAAGAAAATGCATCAGCAACTAAATCGCCAACCGTCCAAGAGTCATGATTCAGTTCTGCTAACTGAATCATAATTGATCGATTAACTGTGAAGAGCAACAGTAGCCCTTCGATCGGATTTCCAAGTATCCAACACCGTTGGATTACAAGCATAGGGTCTCGCGTTGATTTCGCCATTTCGCATTTCGACATTTTGGCATTCTGAAGAAATTAAACACAATAAATTTGAGACAAGAACAGCAACATGGCGGAAAAGGCAAAATAGCCAACACGTTTTATTCACTCCAATGTTACATATTTATAGTACAATGGGTGATGCCACCTCATAGAGAGATTTGCTCTAAATCCTAAAATCATGCATGATGACTAGGCTAGGCAATCTTAACTAACTCATTAGTCATCACTTGAGGATATATTA
>ML787003.1:193808-274302 GCA_009831015.1 Picea engelmannii | reverse complement strand
AAATGTCAACCAATGACATACTCAAGATCTGTTGTGTAGAGGTTGAATTTAAGTATGCAAGAGTAAAATTGAACAAATTTCATGAATGCAAAACGTCCATGGTGGAAATTGGTTGAGAATAGGGAAAAAGTCCCAATTTCTGCAGCAAAAACTATGGAAAAATCAGTGAAGTTTCGAGAGCAGTGTGCGCACTAAGTAGAAATGATGCGCAGGAGGATAAGGTGCGCAGGTGTGCGCACTAAAAATTGAGTACTGCACTGCATGGAGTCAGTGGTGTGGAGAAAAGATGTTGCACAGGTATGCACATTGAACATTCGATGTTGCACAAAAATTAAGGATGCACAGGGAATATGCACTAAAGTGTGGCATTGCATCATGTATAACATGTGGCATGTGCAGTATATAGATGCATGGTAAAACACGCTATGTTTTTCTTTGCAATATGCAAGCTTGTGTCATAGTGTGGTGCACATGATGTGTGCTTGGAATATTGGCAGAATGCAGTTGAATTGTTGGTGCGCGCACAACTTTGGTATGATTGTGCGAGCATAATCATGTGACTCGAAGGTATAATTACTGATGCGCAAATGAAAACACTTAACCATGAAATATTTTGATGTAGTGTTGGTAATATGCGCAGAGATTGGTGCGCGACACAGAAGTGGTGTTTAATAGAGATTGGCGTGTGACAAAAAATATGCACACTGGATAGTGGTGCGCAGTGCATGTGCTACATGTTTTAGCGTTGCGTATGTAAATATGCGCAGGCTAAATATGAAGTACAATTGTGCGCGTGAGGTTGAGTGAGTGGTTAACTTCCTAAGAAATAAGAAGAAGAATTATGAATGTTGTATGAAAGCATAATTGTACATCATGTCATGATTTGATTAAAATTGTCTAGCCTAACAAATTTTGTCGGCTGCACATTTTGCAAAGCCAACAACATTAGATCAAGCAGGATCAACACAAGTTTAGAATCATGGAAGATGTGTAGGGGATTTTCAATCATGAAGAAGAGAACAAAGAAATGTATGTCCATATAGGTATTGAAGGTACAAATTCCAATGGACATGGAGAAGGTAAGGAAGAAAACATGAACTTGATGGAAACCATAAAGAGTTTGCAGAGGGATGTCTCGAGTCATAACGCTGACAAGGAGAGGCTTATGAAAGCCAAGGAACTGCAGGAAGACTTCAACATTAAGTTTATGCAGAGCTTGAATATAATTGAGAAGAAGATGGAAAAGTAGACCGAGTCAAGCATATTAGGAAGCTATAGGTCCCATGATAAGAGGGGAAGAGCAACACACATCAGAAGTATTGGTAGACAACACCATCATTCTCCAAGACATTCCACTAGGAGAGCACACTGTAGCTCAAGTCATGTCAAGAAACCTAAGAAGACTGGGGTGGATGAACTACGGGGGGAAATGAAAAAAATCAAGCCTCCTACATTTGATGGTGAACACAAGAAGGATGAGGATGCAAAAACTTGGCTGCTAAATATGAGAAAGTATTTTCAATTGCATAATTACTCGTCCAACGTAGAAGGAAGAATTGTTATTTACCATCTTAAGGGAAAAGCATCAATGTGGTGGGACCTGTTAGCACTCCGTAAATCTGTTCGGTTGATAAACAGACGACGAAGGTAACTTTTTCAACCAACTTTGAGACCTGAAACTAGCCTTTCGGATCTGGAGAGGGCTCTCTCGGGAATGGTGCAGTCTCCGCGCAGGATCTAACCTTGGAAACAATGGCTATATTTAAACACCTTTAATATAATGGGTCCTGGTTATATTGGAGCAAGAAAGTAAGACTTGGGCTATGGAGTCGATTTGAGGAAATGATAGAGATAAATGACTCAGTGACTGGACTTGAGAGGATAAGGCTAGGAGAGCAACAATTTTCAATGTAAAACCATAATGTGTGGCGTGAGAAAATATAGGAAGTAACTCAGGAGCACCGCTGCGGGCGAATTCGAAGTTAGCTTTAGAGGAAAACGTTTTGTCTGCGCGAACAAGGGGCGTTGTATAGCGAATCCACGGGTTCGAAATTTCATTCCGAAATAGACAGAAAAGATATGAAATAAAGATAACAGGAAGCACATACGTAAAGAAAGAAGCACAATACATCCAACTGTTACAACTAGAATCTTTTCATCAAGTCACATGACCTTTGTATTAAATTTTGGTCAAAAACTCAGATTACATACGATAGCTATCGTCTACCAAATTTGCCAACCAACCCCTTTTACATGAAAATGATCCCCATATATAGAAAACTAATGTCACCCTTGGTTGTTAGGGTCGAGCTACTCTCTCTTAGAATCATGGATCCGTTTTCTTTGAAAGAGAACAATAACTTCAACGGATCACTAAAAATAGAAAACCCGACTTTGACAAATCATAATCGTAACTGAAATATTCTTTATAATCATTGATCATGATCATAATTTGACCAAATGGTTGTGATGAGTCATCCTGTGCACTGTTGGGCACTCTGTCACCCCTGCACAACAAGTCTGCTACGCAACAGTAACCTACAACAAAAAACGTAGTGGATTTGCGCAACAAACTGGGAAAATAGGCATTAAAGATGACATCATATCTCACTAATAAAAAACTATTTTTAGAAACTGAGAGAGGTTTTTGTATTTAAGCTTGTTATAAAGAAAAAAGACTCTCGATTTCTTGAAATTTGCCTCCAGCTGGATGGAATACGTATTGCAAAAACATGTCTCGGATAGGAAATCATGAAAACTAAAAAATAGGGCTCAAATATTCCTTTGAATCTCCCAATCCATGACACATTTTGCAAATATGAGAGAGGTTTTTATTATTTGGATTGTCCTCGACAAAAACCTCTCAAGGATTTTCAAAATCCTTCTCTAGTTGGTTAGAAATTGACCTTGAAGTTGACCAATAAACTAGAAATTTACGCAGTGCGACCTGTAGCCTATGTGCTAGAAAAATTCACTGCGTGACAGAATCCATTGCGCGACAACATCCTATGCGTGACATAATCCATTGCGTGACAACATCCTATGCATGACGAAATCCACTGCGTGACAACATCCACTGCGCGACAGAATCCACTGCGTGACAGAAATCCACTGCGTGACAGAAATCCACTGCGTGACGAAATCCACTACGCGACAACATCCTATGCACGACAGAATCCACTGTGCGATAGAAATCCACTGCGCGACGAAATCCACTGCGTGACAAAATCCACTGTGTGAAAGAATCCTTTGCGCAGTGAAGTGGTCCGCCCAACGCGTAGCGAATTTTGCAGTGCGTAGTTGCAAATGGAAATGGAACAAATAAATGATAAGCTTCCTTTTGAAACTGACCCTTGGAGATGTTAGATGATGCCAGTCATAAAAAAAATATGGGTGCTAACATGCATGACTTTGCAAAATTGTTGACAAACCCCTAACCTTAGCCATGAAAATCATGGTGCTACAACTGGCTCCAACGGGGATGTTATCCTCCCTGTGAGGTAGCAAAGAATAGTAGACCAGGTGCCAATCCATTGGGCTTCTCCCAAACTCAACTTTCCAACTATAACTTGTGACCTGCATCTGCTGAAAACCCAAAACTGTATATGCTCCAAACTGAAATATGAAACTAATCTAAAAATGAAGACTGCGAATTGCTAAAAGAAATGCTCGTAGTACCGAGCTTATTCGCACTCCTACCTACCCTAACTGCTGAAAAATATGTCAATCAAGTGAAATCAAAATGCCAATGCAACCATGCAAGCACTTTATCCACTTTTTGCTTTCTTTGCACATGCTTGCTCCAAAGCCTTTTTACTGATAAGTCATTCAAAAATTCATGTATAAATTCAAATCCGAAAAAATCAAAAACATTGAGACTGTTTTTCGCCTCCAACAAAAATGCAAATGGATCCTTCAGAACGTGCATAAAACAACAATCATGTTTCACCCCTTCCACTACATCCTTGTTTTCATGTAATTCAACCTGTTGATTACCACAAAAAGGCCGAAAAGTATGTTGAGACTGCTGGGAATAACAATATTCTAAATAAGAAGATAGTGTTGGCTGAAATGAAACCCCTAGTGGCAAGCAATCCATATCTAACACTGATGTTGATTGACCATCATATTTATTTCCAAGCTGATAGTTGATCACAGGCTGCAAATCTAAACTGAAATACCCTTCCATGTAATCAACAACAGGGTCATTAAAGGTTGTTGGTCCTCTTTACTGATAACAATTTTCTCATGTAGAATAGCGTCACTTTGAATGCAGTCAGACTTCAGTGCTTCCTCTGTTATCTCATGATCTGCTTTCAACAATTCAAAGGAAGAAAAGCATAATGGAAGATAACTTCATTGGCAAGTCCACTGCTTTCTTCATATTCAACATTATGCCTAGAGGATTTCGGATTTGAAACATTATGAACATTTTTCTTCAACAATTTGAAAGACGCAAAACACAATGGCAAAGTTCTTTCACCTAATTCAAAACTTTCTTCATTTTCTTCACTGTTGTCATATGCATATTTGCCAATTTCTTTGGGTTGCTGAAAACAATCATTTTCAGATTCATCTTCGACTAATGGCTGCAATTTTGAACTGATAAAACCTTCCATATAACAAACAACAAGGTCATTAAACATATGAGAAGATTGTTGCAATTTCTTGTCAATTTTTTCCCATGAATCAGTGTGATTTTGCATCAGCACACATTCCTCTGCCTCAGTGATGATTTTTAAATTTTATTTGAACAACTTAAACGAAGCAAAGCATAAAGGTAAAGAATTCCCTTCAGCTTATTCGATACTTTCTTCAAATTCTTCTTTGTAGCTGTGATATGTAGGTTGATTGCTCTCGTTACACTGCTCAAAAGGAACATTTTTTGATAGAGAATGTGCAGCTGGTTGTTCTAGGAAGTTAACATCATAACCATCATCATATTCATCATATATAGGAAAGTCAACAACATCTGCAATGTCATCCAACAAGAAAAAGTTTGGGACATCAACTTGCTCTTCAACAAGCTGACTTGCAAATTTATTTTCTTGACTGTCTAAAAATGAATACATAAAACAATCAGCTCCATGTTCATCATGGGATGGATCAGAAGCTAAATTAGGACCTTCTTTTTCAATAAGTGGAATATAATCCTTTGCAAAATCCTTAGCATTTAAAGCTTCAAGAGGACATATGATATTATTAACCCTCTTCTCAAGATTTAAATCAACTGTTCTTTGTTCATATTCATTGTCATCTTCTTTAGCATCCAAATCCTCATTTTGAGTTTCTTTACATGCTTGAATATTGTCTTCAACTTCCTGAGCATTGTTGAACATCTGTTGCAAAGACGTAGGCCTCCTCTCCGTCAAAAGAAAAGACAAGTTTGATTGAAAGTTTGTTACATAATGGAGCATGACAACAACTTTAGGAGGTTGGACTTCTTTAGGCAGTTTATAATAAAGACTAACAAACCTCCTACTGAAATTTGAGATGGTTTCATCTTTCATTCTTCTCAGGGCATAAAACTCCGAAAGGAATAGATCCCATGACTTTCTCTCACCCCAAAATCTACGGAAAGCTTCCCTCAGTTCATCCCATGAGCTAATTGACTGAGGCTACAAATGTTTGAACCATGCTTTGGCATCTCCTTGTAAGGACTGAGAAAAGGCCCTCATAGACACATCATCATGTTCGATCTCAAAAATATCTATAAAATGCTCAAAGATTTGAATATGTTTTTTAGCTGAATGTCCATCGAGCTCTCCATTGAACCTAGGAAGGTACTTATAATGTTTCAGAGGAAAGTCATGAAGGATGGATGGCAATTTAAGAGGACTGTATCTTTCTTGAATCTTGGAGGGTACATGATTAATAACATAAGGTACAAGCTCAACTTTGGTTTCATTAAGCTCACAAGAGTGATCATGAACATCATATGGTAAAGAGGAAGGAGCTTGGTGAATATCGGCTATACAAGAAGGAGGTATACTTACAATTTGCAATGAAGGATATACAAGGGTAGATCTCTGAATTTCATTTGAATGCAGTAAGTGAAGAAATATTCTTTTGAAAAGCTCAGGAAAGGACAAGAAGATATTGATAAAACAGAAAAGTAATTCTTGAACTAAACTTAAGCTTGAGTAACTTATTTTTCCACACCGCTCTTCCATATCTCTATCAACATGTCTCATTCACCAGTGGAGTCTTTGAATCGCATTTGAAGCTTGATTAGAGTCACCATGAAAACTTTAGCTTTGGATTTTTCTGCCAGTGGAATCACCTTCGATTGATTTTCTGATGTGTGGAGTCGCCAGAGCAGAAATACAGCCAATATGTGCCTAAGTGTCTGCTACTCTCAGACCTCAGAACTCAACCATGTTGTTCTTTCCCAGGGAAAAATTTCAATTTTGTCCCCGACAATTACGCCAGAATGTTAGCACTCCACAAATTCGTTTGGTTGATAAACAGACGATGAAGGTAACTTTTTCAATCAACTTTGAGACTCGAAACTAGCCTTTCGGATCTGGAGAGGGCTCTCTCAAGAATGACATGGTCTCTGCGCAGGATCTGACCTTGGAAACAATGGTTAGATTTAAACACCTTTAATATAATGGGTCCTGGTTATATTGGAGCAAGAAAGTAAGACTTGGGCTATGGAGTCAATTTGAGGAAATGACAGAGATAAATGACTCAGTGACCGGACTTGAGAGGATAAGGCTAGGAGAGCAACAATTTTCAGTGTAAAACCATAATGTGTGGTGTGAGAAAATATAGGAAGTAACTCAGGAGTGCCACTGCGGGCGAATTCAGAGTTAGCTTTAGAGGAAAATGTTTTGTCTAAGTGGCGCGAACAAGGGGCGTTGTATAGAGAATCCACGGGTTCAAAATTTTGTTCTGAAATAGACATAAAATATATGTAATAAATATAACAGGAAGCACATACGTAAATAAAGAAGCATAATACATCCAACTATTACAACTATAATCTTTTCATCAAGTCATAGGACCTTTGCATTAAATTTCGGTCAAAAACTTAGATTACATACAATAGCCGTTGTCTACCAAATTTCCCAACCAACCCCTTTTACATGAAAATGATCCCCATATATAGAAAAATAATGTCAACCTTGGCTGTTAGGGTCAAGCTACTCTCTCCTAGAATCATGGATCCGTTTTCTTTGAAAGAGAACAATAACTTCAACGGAATCACTAAAAATAGAAAACCGGACTTTGACAAATCATAATCGTAACCGAAATATTCTTTACAATCATTGATCATGATCAGAATTTGACCATATGGTTGTGATGAGTCATCCTGTGCATTGTTGGGCACTCTATCACCCTTGCACAACAAGTCTGCTACGCAACAGTAACCTACAACAAAAAACATTGTGGATTCGCGCAACAAACTGGGAAAATAGTCGTTAAATATGACATCATATATCACTAATAAAAAACTATTTTTAGAAATTGAGAGAGGTTTTTGTAGTTAAGTTCGTTATAAAGAAAAACCTCTCTCGGTTTCTTGAAATTCGTCTCCAGCTGGCCGGAATATGTGTCGCAAAAACATGTCTCGGACAGGAAATCATGAAAACTGAAAAATAAGGCTCAAAGATTTCTTTGAATCTCCCAATCCGTCACACATTTTGAAAATATGAGAGAGGTTTTTATTATTTGTATTGTTTGTGACAAAAAAATCTCGGGGATTTTCAAAATTATTCTCCAATTGGTAAGAAATTGACCTTGAAGTTGACCACTAAACCAATAATTTACGCAGTGCGACCTGTAGCATGTGTGCTGGAAAAATCCACCGTGCGACAAAATCCACTGCGCGACAGAATCCACTGCGTGACAACATCCTATGCATGATGAAATACACTGTGCAACAACATCCTATGTGCGACAGAATCCACTGCGCGGCAGAAATCCACTGCGCGACAGAATCCTTTGTGCGGTGAAGTGCTCTGCGCAGCATGTAGCAAATTTTGCAGTGCACAGTTGCAAATGGAAATGGAACAACTAAATGATAAGCTTCCTTTTGAAACTAACCCTTGGAGATGTTAGATGATGCCAGTCATAAAAACAATATGGGTGCTAACATGCATGACTTTGCAAAATTGTTGACAAACCCCTAACCTTAGCCATGAAAATCATGGTGCTAACAGGACCAATATGTGCAAGTACAATGCATTGATGAGAAGAAAGTGACTTGGAAAGAATTCAAGAGGTATTTCCAAAGGAAATACTTGACTAAGAGGTACTATGATAAAAAAATGAAAGAGTTCTTTGAACTCAAGCTTGGGAGTATGACTATTGTTGAGTATGAAAGAAGGTTTTTAGAACTGTTGAAATATGTTTCCTTCATCAAATATGAGCAAGTTAAGATTCATATATATTTGAGTGGACTACCACCATTTATTAGTGACAGAATACAATATGATGATCCCAAAACATTGGAGGAAACTATAAAAAGGGTCAGGTGCATTTATGATCAACAAAAATGGAAAGCATCTTATCAGAAAGCTTGCTAAGACAAGAAGAAAAGTAAGATGGAACTAAGGAAGAAAGGGACTAAGCCACCATTCTTCATAAATAACTATAAGGAACAACCAACAACTAAAGAGTCCATAATGACAGAGCCATTGGGGCAAAGGTCAATGCAACAACCTATTCAATCTTGGGGTTGTAAAGGAAACCATATGTACAAATATTTCTCGCGCATAAGTGAAAGAGTGAAGACTATTCACAGCGTGCAACAAGCTGAAACAATGGAGGACATGGGTAGAAGTGTACCTAATATTTATGCAGCCTTGGACAACAAGCAAGTTGATTTTCAATAACATATGATTGAATTTTAAGGTAAGATAAATAATCATCCCATTGCTATTTTAATTGATTCAGGATCTAGTCATAGTTATCTAGATCCTAAGATGGTGGAAAGGTTTCATTTGCCAAGAAGCAAACTTGGAAAACCTTGGATGGTGCAGCTAGCTACAAGAGCTAAAAGGAAGATTAGTGAGATGATTAAGGTATGTCTAATGAACATGAATGGATTGAACACCAACGCAGATATGAACATCATACCTTTAGGTTTCTATGACTGCCTAATTGGTATGGTTTGGTTGGACCAACATCATGTTGTCTTAGACTGTTATGATAAAGAATCTACTTGCTTGGATGAGAAAGGCAACTTAAGGAGAGTACAAGGGATTCCCATAGTAGTGACTGTCATAGAAATTTCAGCCTTATAGTTGAAGAAGAGTTACATAAAAGGGTGTCAAATATTTGTTGCGCAGATGGAAGAGACGCCTAAAAATAAGGTGTCAGGCATTGAAGACTGCGCAGTACTGAAAGAGTTTGAAGATGTATTCAGGGAGATACCAGGATTACCACCTAAAAGAGATATTGATTTATGTATCAATCTGATTCTTGGAGCAGCTCCAGTATCTAAGACTCCTTACAGGATGAGTACACGTGAACTGAAAGAATTACAAATGCAACTAGAGGAGCTTCTGAAGAAGGGATATATATGCCCAAGTGTGTCACCTTGGGGAGCTCCAGTATTTTTTGTAAAGAAAAAAGATGGAACCTCGAGACTTTGTATAGATTTCAGGCAGTTGAACAAAGTAACTGTGAAGAACAAGTATCCTTTTCCAAGTATAGATGACATTTTTGATTAGCTGAAAGATGCAAAAATATTCTCCAAGATTGATCTCAGGTCGGGCTACCATCAAGTAAGAATTGAAGAAGAAGACATCAACAAGACTGCTTTCAGAACAAGGTACAACCATTATGATTTCAGAGTGGTGCCCTTTGGGTTAACAAATGCACCATCTATCTTCATGTGTCTCATGAATGGTGTATTCAAAAATTACTTGGACAAGTTTGTCATTGTCTTTTTGGATGACATTTTGATATATTCTAAGTCTGAATAAGAACATGAGAAACACTTAAGAATGGTGTTACAGGTTTTAAGGGAACATCAGTTGTATGCCAAATTGAGCAAGTGCTCATTTTACCAGAAGCAAATACATTATTTGGGCCATATCATCTCTAAGGAAGGGATAGCAGTAGATCAAGAAAAGATAAGAGCCATCGAAAATTGGCCAGTGCCAAGGAATGTATCTGAGGTAAGATCATTCATGGGCCTTGCAGGTTACTACAGAAGATTCATTAAGGGATTCTCAAGAATTGCACACCCAATTACTTCTTTGCAGAAGAAAGGTGTGAAGTTGAATGGACATTGGATTGTGAAAGGAGTTTCCAACACTTGACGCATTTACTAACACGAGCACCAATACTGAGGATTGTTGATCCAAATGAAGATTTCATAGTATGCACTGATGCATGTAATGAGGGACTTGGTGGAGTCCTTAGTTAGAATGGTTATGTTGTGTGCTACGAATCGAGGAAGCTGAAGGAGCACGAAAGACACTATGAAACTCATGATTTGGAGTTGGCAGCCATAGTGCATGCCTTGAATATGTGGAGGCACTACCTCATGGGAAAAAGATTTGAATTGAGGACAGACCATAGTGTTCTGAAATATTTGTTTGATCAACCAACTCTAAATGCCAAGAAAATCAGATGGTTAGATTTCATCAGTGAGTATGATTTTGATATAAAACATATCATAGGTAAAGAAAACAAAGTGGTTGATGCACTCAACATGAGGGTGCATGAGATGCATGCTACAACTATTAGAATGTGTCAATCAGATTTGAAAGGTAGAATTCTAGAAGTTGCCAAATCAGATTGGAAATACATGGAGTTAAGGGAAAAACTTCAGCAAGGAAGCTCACAGCAGGAAATTGAAGACTATAAGCTGGAAGAGGATGAAATTCTTAGATACAGAGGTAAAATCTATGTGCCAAATTCTCGGGAATTGAAGAATCTAATATTGGGAGAAATGCATAATGTACCTTATGTTGGACACCCAGGTTACCATAAAACTATTGCAACTGTCAAGAGCCAATATTATTAGCCAAGCATAAAGAAGGAAATGGTTGAGTTTATTGCCAAATGTTTAGCATGTCAGAAGGTCAAGGTTGAGCACAAACATCCAATTGGTCTGCTACAACTATTACCCATTCCAGAGTGGAAGTGGGAAGTGGTAACAATGGATTTTATCACTAAGCTACCCAGAACTAACAAGCATCATGATTCTATCATGGTGGTAGTGGACAAGCTTACCAAAGCTACCCATTTTATTCCAGTAAATCTTAATCTCAAAGCAGCTAGTATAGCTGATATCTATTTGAGAGAAATAGCCCGATTGCATGGAATGCCCAAGACAATTGTGTCTGACAGAGATCCAAAATTTTCTTCGAAATTTTGGCAAGGTTTGTTCAATCGATTTGGAACAAATATACATTTTAACACAACTTATCAACCAGAGTCAGATGGGTAGACATAAAGGGTGAATCAAGTAATAGAAGATATGCTAAGGATGTATGTCATGGATAAACCATCCAAATGGGAGGATTATCTACACTTGGTAGAGTTTACTTACAAAAATGGGTACCAAGCATCCCTAAATATGAGCCCATTTGAAGCACTGTATGGCAGAAAATGTAATACACCAGTGAGTTGGGATAACCCAGCAAATCATGTAGTAGTTGGACCAGAACTACTTACGAAAATGGAAGAGAAGATGGTGAATATTAAGCCGAATTTAAAAACTACGCAAGACAAACATAAAATTTATGTTGATAAGGGCATAACTCTTAGGGAATTTAAAGTGGGTGATCATGTGTTCCTGAAAGTAAAGGCCAACAAAAGTTCCCTGAGATTGGGAAACTGCTAAAAATTGACAGCATGGTTTTGTGGGCCATTTGAAATCCTGGAAAAGGATTGGGCTTGTAGCATATATGCTTGCCTTTCCTACATCAACGCATATTCATAATGTATTCCATGTGTCCTTGCTTAAAATATATATACCTGATACTAATCATGTTATTGATTGGAATGTGATTCAGGTGGAACAAGAAGGTGGTTTTCAAGTGCATCCGGTGCGCATATTAGATCAGATGATCAAGTAGCTCCAGAATCAAGCCATAGGGATAGTAAAGGTCTAATGGACCTGACACGATCTTGAGGATGCGACTTGGGAGCATGAGGATGCTATGCGAGTAGAATACCCACATATTTTTGAAAAATTTTCAGTTTTTTTATTGTACATGTGTATATATTGCACTGAGGACAGTGCATAAATAAGTGGGAGGGAATTGTAATACCCCTAGGTCGATTCCCAAGAGTAAATATTAATGTAAATGTACTTTACTTATAAGCTGGAGAGCTGAAGTAACAAGTTGTTGATTTGGTTTTGAGTGCATTAAGTGAGTGCGCAAGAATCTCACACCTAGGGAGTGTGAGTAGTGGTAAAAATGATACAACGCATAGTTTAATGTTGGCGCGCACATGTGTAAGTACACAAGAATGGCGGGTTGAAAGTAAAACAACATAATGAATGTAACACGCACAAGTGTTAAGAGAAGGGATGGTGCACTGAAGGAATAGGCGTGCAACCCTAGAATTAGCGTGCATTGGTTTATTGCATAGGTTTTTGAAGGGCAGAGATGTATATAAGTCATGATGTGCACCTATGAAAGGGCGCGAGGTTGGCACACTGAGGAAAGAGTGCACGTAGCGCATAAGTTATGTGTGCGAACTGTTTATTTTGAGGCTCATGAGCATGAATACAAAAGATCAATACTTTTGTACTGCAATGTAAATGTAATTACATGAAATTTAATAAAAATGCATCCCTGCAGCAGACCGAACACGTAAAAGAGTTCAGGGGGCTTAAACTCCATTAGATGAGGTCAAGGGGGATGGGTTAAAGGGGCTTAAAGCCAAAAAGGAATATTTTATTAATATTTCTTAAAAAGTGTTAATAAAGGATATACTATTATATCCTAAGTCCTAGAGAGGGGACAAGTGGCTAAAAGTAGTTCTCAACATGATAAGTGTCAAGTTGGGGACATGCTAGGGACAGAAGGAAGTTCTCAACCCGACAAGTGTCAAGTTGGGAACATGTAGTCAAATGTTTCGGACATAGTTCATTTGGGCACCCAACCATTCGGGGGGGGATTATTGGAACATCACAGGGGAAGGGAGAGCCGACCGATCTGCCATCGAGCAAATTGATCTGTCATGTTCTGACTGTTTTGTGAGTGAGTGATCTCATTGTTGTTGTCATGAGTTGATTCTTACTATGATCGGTATGTTGAATATTTTCGCAGATACTTGTGTATGGCATAGCTTGGAGAGATTATTTGATGAGGCAGGTTATCAGGCCTGTGGAACATTGGACTGAAGAGGCAGGTTTTCAGGCCCGTGGAAGATTTAATTCTCTCCAGGTGAGAGAATTGCTAGGGATTATTTCTCGAGGTGTCAAACTACAATGACATGGCTCTGAGACTTCTTGTTCATCCTGTTGTTGAAGCCTTGGAAGGGAAGTGAGGAAGCTGAGGGACTATTGAGCAGAGAAGGGGCACACTTCCTGGGGTGGGATAGGCATGTGGGGAATGAGACACTGTAGGCTGTCAGTGAGAATTGGCATCTGTGACGAACTTTCCTACAATTAAGTCACCTTTGTATGAGCCACCTATGACCAAGTTCATGTAGAGTGAGATACTTTAGCCTGGTTGGGATCCCTTTCCCAAGTGGAGTTTAGCCCCAGCTCGAGGGTAAGCCACTGTTGAGATTTATGAACAATGCGGTCTATGGTTGGGAGGAACGTGGAAGGTCTTCCTGTAGTTGGTGTCTTTTATTACAAAAGATAAGTGCCAATTGTGTGTTAAATCATGTTTGCAAATTATATTTATGCAATTACGATCATGGGTTTATGTTATTCATGTTGTGTTTATAATTATGTTATGAATTGTGTATAAATCTGTTTAGAAATGTACGTAATCATGCATTACAGAGTTTCTATATGTTTAAATTAAGGATAGAGTTGTGTTAGAGAAATTCAAGTGGAATTGCTTGAAAATTGGTATCAAAGCTGATGAGCAAGAGAGTTTTAAGTGACATTGCCCAGCGAGTGGTTGGAGGTGTTACAGAAAAGGTATTGATGGTTGCTGAAAGTATGGCATTTTATGCACCCATCAGTTACCACTTTCCACACTTCTTCCCCTTCATTTCCTCATCTTTTGGGTTTTCAGGTTCATTGACCCAAAGAAGGGAGTGTACCTCATTTCATGGGAAGAAGGGGCTAAAGGCCTAGAGGTGTTGTAGCTGGAAAAAGATAAAATCCATACATTATCCTTACAGATGCTCACCCTAAGGTCTTGGGAGCAATAAAGCGCTTCTCCACAAAAAGTGAAGGACGTGTAAAAAATAAAACACATAATTAATAAATGTCCCGCTTATTGGGGAAATGCATTTTGTGACGTCTCTTACTTTCCATTGCATATGGAACTCTATGAATTTCTATAGCAACTCAAGTGGCATTATGATACTCCTTACTTTCCATTGTACATAGTACTCAATGTTCAAACCATAATAAATTAATGGCAATAAAAGGGAATGGAAAATGTTGCATTGTGGACGAATGGCAACACACCCACCACAAAGGCACCCATAAATAAGACAATATGAACCCTTGTATGTCAATAACCCCATGCCTAGAAGTCTTACCCCAATCCACCTCATACTCACTGCATGTCTTAGATAGGGTCTTCTTGGGAAACATCCCTTGACTTGGGGATTGGCCTACCCAATGGGGCACCTTCACACGCCTCCCATACCTAAATTTGGCAAAGTTTATAAGGTTTTTGAGAATTTGTTTAATTTGAAAAGGGGGGATTTTATGCACATGTTTGGGTAGTTCTTGTATTAGATGTGGCTCACTTGGCATGATTCATATGACTTGTGGACCCTTGAAGGGCGTACTTGTTTGTGTTTGCGGGACCTTTCCAAGTGAAAGACATCGGTGAAGGAAACGGGCCACTTGGAAGCCCATGAGATGAATATTAGACCCCACGTTTGGGGCACCATTGATGTTGAATGTTGACATTGAAGATGAAGGATTTTTGCTTTGGAGGATTTCTAGCATCACTATAGGATGAGATTGCACCCTCCTCCAATTGGATGTTTTCCTTTGGAGGCCTAAAACGTCACCATTTAACCCTTGGCGTCATCCTTGGGGCTAGGGTTTTATGGATGAGATGGTTTCGAAGGTGGTTGGATAGGAGGAGACACATGGCATCTCACTTGGGCACTTGAGAGCATGACACATTGCCTTTGGAGGTGCAACATTCCACCATTTTAGCCTTGACGTCACTCTTATGAGCTTAACATCACCCTTCTAGGGAATGATATTACCTTATTAGCACTATTTTGATGTAAATTTTATATTTTGGATTTATAAAAGGATAATTAGTGGGGTTGACCCTCTTATGTTTTGTTGTTGACAAATTAAAGTGGAAAAATTGGTTTGCAAGGCCTCATATAAATAGAGGACCTTTCCTTTTCATTTTATCATCACATTCCTCTCCATTGAGAGAGTAGTACTTCTAATTTTTTTTTCTATTTTTGGGATATTGGCTCTTATACCTCATGCGTTATCTCTTGGAAGTAAAGTTTCGATGCTTCTTTGTTGATTTTTGGATGTTGTTGTTGTAATTAGGGTTTTCTCTTATCATTCTCTTGGCGAAGTAAGTGATTTTCTATAATTTTATCTCATGATATTAATGTTTCATGGTGAATATTTGCTTGTTTATAATTAATATCTTGCTTGACAAAACCCTAATAGAGGAGCATAAATGCTTCCTCCTCTCACAAGGTTAATATTATCCAAAGTTTGTGAAGGAAATCCTACCAAGGGTTAGACTCCTAAATCCCTAAAGTACTAGCACTTTAGAATTTTATCCCTAGAGTCTTGATTTCTTGACCTAGGTGAAGCTACAAGAAGGGAGAAAAAGTTTCTAGGGCCCAAAAGTCCTTGCACCCTAGAAGATCCCTCTCCTCGAGGTTTAATATCTAAGGTCATAATGTGCTAACACCTTAGAGATTGAATACTACCTATTGGTTGCATCTAGATTAAGTTCCAAGTTAGTTGCATTTGTTGTTGTAAAAGACTCCATAGCCCTAAGGCACTAATCATTGAAGCTCTCTTATGGTGAAAGTGATAAAAAAACTCTTTATTCTCAACCTCTCAAGCTACCTACTAACTTGAGCTAATTTGATTGCAAACTTTTTGATGTTGCAAAGGTTTGCTACAACCATATCAATATACTTTAATTTATTGCATACATTGATTTAAAGGTGGTTTAACTTGCCCAAAAATCGCATATAACAATTGGATACTAATTTTATGCTAAATTTTCATTGTCAATTGGTGCATTTCTGAAGCATAATTATTGTTGTTGTTATAAATTTATATTGTTGTCATAATATTGTCGTATTGCTGCTAATTTGTACCAACTATAGCAATTTCTCATTGTCTAGTGTCTCAAGAGGTTTTAATTGCATACGTGTACTTGGAAATCATTATTTATATGCTACAAGTGTTCTTGTTCTAGGAAGGTGTTCAAACCATCTCATTACTTCTTATTTCTCCTTGACCTAGTACTTGACTTAGGTGATCAAGATAGAGGGTGGTAGGCTTGGATAACAAACTTGTTATTTTGATCCATTGAGGTCATCGGGGAAGCCCCCCCTGTGGTGGACCTCCTCCATCACTAAAATGAAGGGATTTATTACTAAGGTGACAGTGGTAGGATTTCTTGTAGTTACACAAGATTTGGGCTACTTGTGGTGGGATTTGAATAAGTACAAATCTTGCGATAACATTTTTGCGTCGTTGTTAGGGAGGATTGAGACTTCTCCTCAATAACACATCTTTTTTTTTTTCCCCAAATCCTTGGCAACTCCATTGAGGGTGATTCCCTCACCTTCCTTTGATGATCAAAGGGTGATCATTTGGTGACTCCACTGATATGTTCTAAGGTGTCATCCATCTCTCAACTTTTTGATATTGTGTATTTTTAAGTAATAGGATTATGGCATGATGGTCACTTCATAAGATGTTCCCCTCCTAGATATTGAATACATCCCAGGACATCCAAATCATTTTTCTCCAAGATGGGGGAGAAATTGTCCAAAATTTAATGGAGACCCATCCTTGGCCATTACTCATGTCATGAATTTCTTGAAGTGTGTTTTGGAGATATATGCGACACATCAAGATGTATTGATAATATTATTTTTTCTATCTCTGGAAACAAGACAAAAGGACTGGGTTGAGCATACTCTTAAGCCAAAGAGTATATCTTCTCTTACAATCTTCAACGAGGAATTCCTCAAAAGATGGGCCTTGAGAACACAAAGCTATGAATATGATTTCCACAAGCTCACGATAACCCACCAAAAGGAAGGGTTATGTTCTAGCCCTATTGAGGAAGATGAAGAATCCATTAATAAATAAGAAGTTGAAGAGAAGATTCATGAAGAGGGTTACCAAACCATTGAGGAGGAGAAAAAAATACCTCATGATTATGTTAAATGCAATGAAGACTTGATTGAAGAACAAGAGCCCGAAGAGGTGAATCACGAGGAAGGTTATCAAGAAGAACATGATTTATCTTGTGAATATGATGAAGAAGAACACATTGATGAAAAACACCTTGTTGAATATATAATCCACAAAGACTCTTTGTATGAAGAAGAAGTGTTGATATTCGCTCCTCTATTTGTTGAGTTCATCCAAGATTCCTTTCCTCCTGCACATGAAGAAGAAAATGTGGTAAGTTATACTCCTTTCCAAGTTTTTGATGTTGCTTTATTCTATTATTTGGAAAGTGAAGAAGTGCTAGAGGAACCCTTGGATGAAATAAACCTTTCATGTTATGATGATAAAAATAATGATATGATTGATAATATTGATGAGTTTATAAATGTTAGGAGATGTAAATGGGATGTGATTTCTTTTGGTCTCGATGGAGATCCCATTTACGACATTGAAGGTCATTTTCAATTGTTTTCTTTACAACAACCATATATGACTGCTACTAATTCAGATGTTTGGCAACGAGAATATGACATGATTATGAATTTGTTCGAACCAGCCGGGGATGAGATATTACAACATTCCCGTGATGAATTTTGGTCATACCTTGGGGGATTTTATACATATTATTTCAAGCACTTGTATTTACTCTACGAAGAAAATTTTAAACTACAATAGTGCTCCAATTTTGATGAGGGTAAGGACATGATTTTCCTTGAGTAGGGTTTTTGTGACATGACTTTCCAACCTTATCCCTTTTCACCTTGTTATTCCACTATAGATATGGTTGGTAGTATTCCTCATGAGATTCACTTACCTATAGGACACAATTGTTTTCAACCTATGGTTTGTTGTGGGGGTTTTCGATTTCACACACATGACCAACAAGCTTTGGGTTGGAAGCAAATGTTTTTCTCTAGGCCTGGTATGATCCCCTACTTAGCTCTTTCTTATTCCATGGGCAACCTTAGAGTTTTCCTTAGGTTCCTTCTTATTCCTTCTTAGTCTTCGAGCGTTGGCTTGGTGGATGAGGATGAGGGTCTACCTTTGCCTGATTCTTTTGGTGTTGTCCTAGTAAGGATAGGGCAGGGTTGTGGTGATACCTCTTGGCATGATTTTGTCCCTCCCTCCTGCCTCTGTGAATTAGATATTATGATTAGTTATGATATAATAAATGCTCTAGCTCATGACCTTTTTGTTATTAACTTATATTTATTTTGGTTTATGATGAAGCACATGGGTAGATATTCTAGTACAATGTTGGGATGGTTTTACTGGTTATATGATTATACCTAGCATTTCTACTAACATAGAGTAGAGTAGGTAGTGTAGTGATCTGCATTTTTCATATCATAGTAGTATAGTTTCATCTTGTTTGGATTTGCATACATGCCTATGATTTACATATTCTTTTCTTGCTTCATTGCATATTATTACATTACATTTATATGTTTTGCATGATCATGTTAATATGTTAGGATAAAGATATCAAAAAAATTATTTTCAAGTTTTTGCTCTAGATTTTTTATAGTTAGCATTATTTTTCATATGAATAAGGGGTGAGTGTGATCCAGGTGGATATCGGTGGCCACCCACCTTTTCCAATTGGATCAAAACAGTTTTCTGGCAGTTTTGGTAATTTACTATTTTTAGCAGTTTTTCACTTCCAGAGCCGTTTTGAGGCCCTAAATGATGTTTTTTGGGAAAACAGATTCAAATATGATATTTCCTTCCATATTTTCCCTAAAATGAATCTCCTCAATGATACCTTTCCAACGGGCTATCATACGCCTAAAACAAATATCGTATGCAAAAGTTACGACCCCGAGAAGTTGATGTACTAACTTACCCAAACGAGGCCCACATGACTTTTGGCGCTTCATCTCCTAGGGTTAGGTTTTTGGATATCTAGGGTTTTTGGAATTCATGTTTATTGTAAAAAGGCCTTTAGATCCTCATTGTAATCATCTTCTTGCGAATGAGCACAACCATCACATCTCTTCTCAGAGATAAGCCACCACCATTCCAACAAGCTTGTTTCCGCTGCATTTTACAGTTTCAACTTATTTCCTTATTGAATAGAAAACCAATTTTATTGTATCTTTGTTCTTTTGTGTTAAGCAACTGTTAATAATATGTAGTCATTTCATTTTTCTCATAAAATCTAGATCAGTGGTATCAGAGTGGTCTTCTCCTTGTCGTCTTAATGCATGTCCCCAACGAGGTCAGAGTATAAAGAGTTAGGTCTCGAGCTTGTTTCTCTTGAGGACAAAAGCTCTCGCATGCCCAAGCGACCTCTCATGGTAGGAGAAAAGAAAGATGACAGGACAGGATATCCTTTCAAACTATTGATTGAGGAATCCCTCACGCAACAAAGGAACGAGATGATGGATAGTTTCGCGCAAATCCTTCGGTGACTACCAACAAGCGACACATATTCTTCGAGTGGAGGCGCCGCTCCCTTCAAGGTACAAATAAACTTTGATATTCTTATATTTGAATGTCAGATGGACGCAAATGTTGTAGACAAGTGGTTTAATCTACTAGAAGGGTATTTTTCTGTCCATAACTTTCCGAATAGAGAAAAGATTACTTTTGCGCTCAAAGTCATTCCCCATGTCAAAGATTGGTGGGAAACTTTCTGTGAGAAAAAGGAAACAGAGAAACCCTCATTATTTATAATCATGACCACCTAGGAATCCTTCCAGGATGCTATTAAGGAACAATACTACCCTATTGAAAGTTATGACGACTTGTATACGAAATGGACCACACTACGGCAAGCAAGAGACCAAGCAGTGCCAGATTTCACAAATATCTTCCATACCTTGCGCACCAAGCTGGGTATCAAAGATCTGAAGCGACATCTGGTGCTCAAGTATCGTGATGCTCTGCATAGATATATCAAGACCGAAATGAAATTTCTGGACATATCATCCTTGGGCACGACCTACTGATATGTTGTCAAAATCGAGCAAAAGCTCAAACAAAAGACGCGACAATTTGGGCTTGGGAACCCCTCACAACAAAAGATAGGAAAGGGCAGCCCCAACCCATAGAATAAAGGACATAGCAAATATGGACAGTATCAAGACAACTAGTCCAAGCCGCAAGCAAAGAAGGACATCAGAAAGACAAAGAAAGATACCAGGAAGTGGTGCGACTTCCATAAGATCCCTTGGCACAACATTGTTGATTGTTGCTCAAAGAAGTCGTTGGTGGCTGAAGTGAAATCCTTTGAATTAGATGTGGGTTCTGACTCCGAGCTAGAACTAGAAAGGGGAAGATGGATCATTGATATGGAACCTAGTGCCACCGTTGCTACCACCAAGCTCCAGCCTGGTGAACCAGATGAGCCAGAAGAAGGAGAGCGCCTCTTCCATTCACAGATGTGGGTAAAAGGCACCTCGCTGCACTTCATCGTTGATAGCAGTAGCTAGAAGAACCTCATCTCAGTAGAGGTCATCAAGCAGCTGGCCCTGCCGACAACGTCGCACCTAAAAACCTACACCATTGGATGGCTCCGCCAAGGAAGCAATCTTCGCATCAGCCAACAATGCCGACTATCGTATGACATCAAGCCCTTCAAAGACGAGGTATTGTGTGATGTTGCTCCTGTCAAAGTTTGTGATGTTCTTTTGGGCCAACGTTATTTATGGAAACGTCATGTTGTATATGAGTCTAGGCCTCGTAGTGTTATTATTACTTTGAACAAGAAATTGTACAGGATATTCGAGGCAGTCCCACCTAGTGCTATTTCCTTGATCTCTGCTAAGAAATGTAGGAAGGTCATCTCTTAGACAAGGAAGTTTGTCTTCTTCATGATTCACTCTCAGAATAAGCGAAAGATCATAACCACATCCAGGGTCTTTGCGACCAACCTTTCCACACAACATAAGCAAGTAGATAAGGTCGTGGAAGAATACTCATATATCTTCTCCTCACCTACCAGGGTACCTCTGCACTGCCAGGTCAAGCACCCCATCGATGTGACCCCCGATGCATCGCTGCCCAATGGGCCAGTCTATCGCCGCTCTCTTTTAGAGAATGAGGAGATCAAGCGAGATCCAAGAACTACTCCACAAGGGGCACATCCATCCCAACTCATCACCTCGTGGGAGCCCAATCGTGTTGGTACAAAAGAAAGATGGAACCTGGAGACTCTGCATTGATTACCGGGCTCTGAATAAAATCATACTCAGAAATCGATACCCGATTCCCCGAATTGATGACCTCCTTGATCAACTCACGGGGGCTAAATACTTCAGTAAGATTGATCTGAAGTTTGGCTACCACCAGGTCCCAATAGAACAGATAGATGTATGGAAGACCGCCTTCAAGTCAAAGGAAGGCCTTTTTGAATGGTTGGTCATGCCCTTTGGTTTGACAAATGCTCCAACCACTTTCATGAGGATGATGGACGATATCCTGCGACCATTCACCAATACTTTTGTAGTGGTGTATCTGGATGACATTCTCATTTACAACAAGACTTGGGCCGAACACTTGCAGCATATTCAACAGGTTCTGCACACCCTATGAGAACACAACCTATACACCAACTTGGAAAAATGATCCTTCGGCATGGACATGGTCCATTACCTGGGATACATCATTGATGAGCATGCTGTACATGTGGATCCAGCCAAGATCCAAGTCATCCGTGACTGGCCAGCCCCAACCACACAAACTAAGCTTCAGAGCTTCTTGGGCCTTTCCAATTTCTATCACAGGTTCATGTTGGGATTCTCCCATATTGCATGGGCCCTTAGCCAACTAACCAGGGGTGGTGGTAAGGCAAAATTTGCATGGGGTCGGTCCCAAAAACAAGCGTTTGATGATTTGAAGCAGCACTTGTGCTCAACCCCAGTACTTTCACTACCAAAACTGCAACATCCCTTTGAGATCAAGATATATGCTTCAGACTATGTTGTGGGCGTCGTTCTCACTCAGCATGACCACCCCGTGGCCTATCATAGTGAGACACTATCAGATGTTGCTCGTAAGTACCCTACTTATGACAAATAAATGTACTCCATTATGCAAGCCTATCGCCAGTGGAGACATTACATTCTTGGGAACGAGATTGTCATCCACACTGATCATAATCCATTGCAGTTCATGCAGACACAAGGAAAATTGCAGAATGATTGCCATCAAAAGTGGTCCACATACTTGCAGCAATTCCACCTCAACATCAAGTATTAAACAGGAAGCACCAATCACGTCGTTGATTTCCTCAGCAGACCACTAGTCGCAGCACTCACCACGGTGCTAGACTCTTGCAGCCATGAGACCTCTGGATGGCCCCAACTCTATGAGACAGACCTAGACTTCGCCACCACCTACCAAATGTTGGGTGCAAACGCATTTGTCGATAATTTCCATCTTCAGGATGGGTTGTTGTGTCGTTTGGGCCATATCTGTTTTCCATCAAGCGAGTGAGTGAAGCTGATCTGGGAAGCCCACTACAGTCGAGTGGCAGGACACTTCGATGTCGCAAAGATAGTGGAGATGCTACAGAAACATTTTTACTGGCCGAAACTTCGACAGGAGGTCAACAAGTATATCAGGTCTTGCACTGCCTATGTTATTGCCAAACCGACCACTAAGAAACATGGCCTGTACACCCCTCTTCCTACTCCTGAAAGGCCATGTGAATCCATCTCAATGGACTACATGTCAGGCCTCTCATCCACCAAGCGGGAAATGACTATGTTTTTGTGGTTGTTGATCGCTTTTCTAAGATGGCGATTCTGGTTGCCTACAAGAAGAACATCACAACAGAGGCCACTGCCAAGCTCTTCTTTGAATGAGTCTGGGTACATTTTGGAATCCCACAAACCATTGTCTCATATCGGGATAGTTGATTTCTTAGCACATTCTGGTCACTGCTGGACACCAATATCACCAAATCCACGACCTTCCACCCCTAGACAGATGGCCAAATCGAGGTCGTAAATCGATTGATTGTGCATATCCTTCACATGTATATTTCAAATCACCCTTGCAAATGGGATGAGAGCCTTCCCTATGTCCAACATAGCTACAACCGATCTCTACATTTCTCAACTGGCCACAGTCCCTTTCAGGTGGGGTTGGGATTCCAACCATTGGGTCCCATAGATGTTGCACTTCCCCTTGCGGTCACCTTGACCGACTCATCTCCTGCTCCAACTAAAGCTGACAAAGCCACTCGGTTCATTGAGCGGATCCAACACATCTGCCAACAGGTTCAGGATATCCTACTGAAGTCCAACTACAAGTACAAGCAACGCCATGATCAACATCGGGTGCCACATAAGTTTCAGGTGGGCGACAAAGTTTGGTTGCACTTACAGAAAGAACGCCTTATAGGACCCCATCGGAAGCTTCGCCCACTCTGTTATGGGTCGTACACCATCACCAAGGTTTTGGGGGATAATGCTTTTGAGCTCAACATTCCTCCTTTCCTTGGCCTACACCTAATGTTCAACGTGGATCTCCTTCGCCCTTATTTCCCACCATTATTAGACACCTCAGAAGTAGCAGAACAACTGACACCAACAGAGCTCAACCCTGACTGCATACAACAAGAATCCAGTGATCATATTGTGGACACATAGATCAAGGGCACTGGACAACAAAGGATCCAACTTTATTGAGTCGTCAAAGAAAGGCAGCTCCTGCACCAAGGCAAGTGGCTCACCCAGGGCCAAATTCAGCAGAAATTTCCTCATCTAATGGGGAAATTCAATGAAATGGAGACAATTGCTTCCTAAGGAGGGAGGATTGATCTAGGTGAATATCGGTGGCCACCCACCTTTTCCAACTGGCTCAAAACAATTTTCTGGCAGTTTTGGTAATTTACTATTTTTAGCAGTTTTTCACTTTCGGAGCCGTTTTGAGGCCCTAAACGATGTTTTTTGGGAAAATGGATTGAAATATGAAATTTTCTTTGATATTTTTCCCAAAATGAATCTCCTCGACGATACCTTTCCAATGGGCTATCATACGCCTAAAACGGAGATCGTATGCAAAAGTTACGACCCCGGGAAGTTGATGTACTAACTTACCCAAACGGACCCCACATGACTTTTGGTGCTTCATCTCCTAGGGTTAGGTTTTTTGATGTCTAGGGTTTTGTGCATTCATGTTTATTTTAAAAAGGCTTTTAGAGCCTCATTGTAATCATATTCTTACAAATGAGCACAATCGTCACATCTCTTCTCAGAGATAAGCTGCCACCATTCCAACAAGCTTGTTTCCACTGCATTTTACAGTTTCAACTTATTTCCTTATTGAATAGAAAACCAATTTTACTGTATCTTTGTTCTTTTGTGTTAAGAAACTGTTAATAATCTATAGTCATTTCGTTCTGCTCATAAAATATGGATCAAAGTGTGCCAACTCCGATACTCCGACATTATGCTTGGGAATGTGTAGGCACAAGTCATACCGGGAGATGTTGAGGTTCTCATGCACTCTATGGTGAGCATATGTCCCCATGCAAGAGCCAGATGTTACCCCCCTAGCCCAGGGGTAACTAAGGAGATCATGTCTCGAGGCCCACATGTAACATACATGGAGTGTCGAGAGTCATATTGATTAACAGAGCCCACAAGTTGCCTCCTATTCATGTTGATCACCACTCATCGCTAGCAGTAGAGCAACATCCACTACGTTAGCTTGGTCCCAGAGAATAACATGTCTTGCTTCATGAGGTAAAAAGTTCGGTGTCGTAGTAAGTGTCACTTTAGTATTTGAAGCATTTGAGCATATGTTGCAAAGAATCCTTTCTTGATTATAGAACATTTGCTTGGAAATTATACCTTTTGCCTAATTTCACCTTTGTGGTTGTCATTGTATCCTAGTAAGTTGGTCACATTCCTTGAAGGGTCATCATACCATTCTCATTCATAATTACCACTTTCCACACTTCTTCCCCTTCGATTCCTCATCTTTTGGGTTTTTAGTTTCATTGACCCGAAGAAGGGATTGTACCTCATTTCATAGGAAGAAGGGGAAAAAGGCCTATAGGTGTTGTAGCTGGAAAAAGATAAAATCCATACATTATCCTTACAGATGCTCGCCCTAAGGTCCTGAGAGCAATAAAGCATTTCTCCACAAAAAATGAAGGACTTGTAAAAAAGAAAACGCATAATCAATAAATGTCTTGTTTGTTGGGGAAATGCATTTTGCGGTGTCTCTTAATTTCCTTTGCATATGGCACCCTGTGTGTTTCTAACTTCAAGTGGCATTGCGATACTCCTTACTTTCCATTGCACATATTACTCAATGTTTGGACCATAATAAATTAATGGCAATAAAAGGGCTTGGAAACATGTTGCATTGCGGACGAAGGGCAACACACCCTCCACAAAGGCATCCATAAATTAGACAATATGAACCATTGTATGTCAAGAACCCCATGCCTAGAAGTATTACCCCAATCCACCTCATACTCACCACATGACTTAAATAGGGTCTTTTGGGGAAACATCCCTTGACTTGGGGATTGGCCTACCCAATAGGGTACCTTGACACCCCTCCCATACCTAAATTTGGTAAAGTTTATAAGGTATTTGAGCATTTGTTTAATTTGAAAAGGGGGGATTTTATGCACATGTTTCGATGGTTTTTGTATTAGATGTGGCTTACTTGGCATGATTCATATGACTTGTGGACCCTTGAAGGGCGTACTTATTTGTCTTTGTAGTACATTTCCAAATGAAATCCATTCGTGAAGGAATTGTGCCACTTGGAACTTCATAGGGGCTTGGAGGCCCATGAGATGGATGCTAGACCCCACATATGGGGAACCATTGATGATGAACGTTGCACATTGAGGATGAAGGAAGTTGCCTTTGGAGGTTTCCTAACATCACTGGAGAAATATATTGCACCCTCCCCCACTTGGACGTTTTCCTTTGGAGGCCTAAAACATCACCATTTAGCCCTTGATGTCATTCTTGAGGCTAGGGTTTGATGGATGGGATGGTTCTGGAGGTCGTTGGACAGGAGGAGACACATGGCATGGAACTTGGGAACTTGAGAGCATGACACATGGCCTTTGGAGGCCCAACGCTCCACCATTTCAGCCTTGATGTCACTCTTATGAGCCTAGTGTCACCCTTCTAGGGCATAACATCATCTTATTAGGGCTATTTTAATGTAAATTTTATATTTTTGTTTTATAAAAGGATAATTAGAGGGGTCAAGCCTCTTATGTTTTGTTGTTGACAAATTAAAGTGGACAAATTGGTTTGCAAGGCCTCATATAAATAGAGGACCTTGCCTTTTCATTTTATCATCACATTCCTCTCCATTAAGAGAGTACTACTTTTGAAGTTTTTGTTATTTTTGGGATATTGGCTCTTTAACCTCATGCACTATCTCTTGGAAGTCAAGTTTGGATGCTTCTTTTCTGATTTTTTGATGGTGTTTCTGCAATTAGGGTTTGTTCTTGTCATTATATTGGTGAAATAAGTAGATTTCTACCATTTTATCCCATGCTATTAATGTTTCATAGTGAATTTTTACTTGTTCATATTAAAGACCTTGCTTGAAAAAACCCTAAGACATGAGCATAAGTGCTTCCTCCTATCACAAGGTTAATATTATCAAAAGTTTTTGAAGGAAATCCTACCTAGGGTTAGACTCCTAAAGCCCTAAAGTGATAGTACTTTAGGATTTTATCCCTAGATTGTTGATTTCTTGACCTAGGTGAAGCTACAAGAAGGGAGAAAAGGTTTCTAGGGCCCAAAAGTACTTGCACCCTAGAATATCCCTCTTCTCAAGGTTTAATGTCTAAGGCCCTAATGTGATAGCAGTTTAGAGATTGAATCCTACCTCTTTGTTGCATCTAGAATAAATTCCGAGTTAGTTTCATTTGTTGTTGTAAAAGACTCCATAACCCTAAGGCACTAATCATTGAAGCTCTCTTATGGTGAAAGTGATAAAAAAACTCTTTATCCTAAACCTCTCAAACTACCTACTAACTTTAATAACACTAACTTGAGCCAATTTGATTGCAAACGTGTTGTTGTTGCAAAGGTTTTCTACAACCATCTTAATGCACTTTAATTTGTTGCATACATTGATTTAAAGGTGGTTTAACTTGCCCATAAATTGCATGTAACAATTGGATACTAATCTAGTGAATTTGTGCTAAATTTTCATTGTTAATTGGTGCATTTATGAAGCATAATTATTTTTGTTGTTACAAATTTATATTGTTGTCATAAGATTGTCGTATTGCTGCTAATTTGTACCGACTAAAGAAATTTCTCATTGTCTAGTGTCTCAAGAGGTTTTAATTGCATACTTGTATTTGGAAATCATTATTTATATGTTATAAGTGTCCTTCTTCTAGGCAGGTATTCAAACCATCTCATTACCTCTTATTTCGCCTTGACCTAGACCTTGACTTAGGCGATCAAGAGAGGGGCTAGTAAGCTTGGATAATAAACTTGCTACTTTGATCTGTTGAGGTTACTAGGGAAGCCTCCCTTGTGGTGGACCTCCTCCATCACTAAAATGAGGGGAGTTATTACTAAGCTGATAGTGGTAGGATTTCTTGTAGTTATGCAATATTTGGGCTACTTGTGGTGATCTTTGCATAAGTACATATCCTGTGATAACATTTTGGCATCGTTGTCAGGGAGGATTGAGTCATTCTCTTGAATGACACATCTTTTGGTAAACTTTCTCTTGAAGCTCTGATGACTCCACTTAGGGTGATTCCCTCAACTTCCTTCGATGATCAAAGGGTGATAATCTAGCAACTCCACTGATATTTTCCGAGGTGTCATGCTACTCTCAACCTTGTGATATTGTGTATTTTTAAGTAATGGGATTATAGCATGATGGTCACTTCACAAGATGTTCCCCTCCCTAGATATTGAAGACATCCCAAAATATCCAAATCATTTTTCTCCAGGATGGTGGAGAATTGTGCAAAATTTGATGTAGACCCGTCCTTTCCCATTATTCATATCTTGAATTTCTTGAAGTATGTTTCAGAGGTAGATGTGACACATCAAGATGTACCGATAAGATTATTTTTTCTATCTTTGGAAACAAGACAAACAGATAGGCTTGAGCATACTGTTAAGCCAAAGAGTATATCTTTTCTTACAATATTCATTGAGGAATTCCTCAAAATATCGGCCCCAAGAACACAAAGCTATGAAGATGCTTTCCACAAGCTCATGGTAGCCCTCCAAAAGTAAGGATTGTGTTCTATCCTTGTTGAGGAAGATGACAAATCCATAAACGAACAAGAATTTGAAGAGAAGATTCATTAAGAGGGTTACCAAACCTTTGAGGATGAGAAAAAATTACCTCATGATTATAATCAAGACAACTAAGGCTTGATTGAAGAATGAGATCCTGAAGAGGTGAATCATGACGAAGGCTATCAAGAAGAACATGAGTTGCCTTGTGAATACGCCGAAGAAGAACACTTTGATGAAACACACCTTATTGAAGATCTAATCCATGAAGAGGATCCACATGACGATGAAGTGTCTATATTTGCTCCTCCATTTGATGAGTTCATCCAAGCTTCTATTCCTCCTGCACATGAAGAAGAAAACATTGTAACTTATACTCCTTTCCAAGTTTTTGGTGTTTCTTTACTCTATGATTCAGAAAGTGAAGAAGTGATAGAGGAACCCTTGGATGCAATAAACCTTTCATGTTATGATGATAAAAATAATGATGTGATTGATAATATTGATGATTTTATACATGTTGGGATACATAAATGGGATGTTATTTCTTTTGGTCTTGATAGAGATCCCATTTACGACATTGAAGGTCATTTTCAATTGTTTCCTTTACAACAACTATATGTGACTGCTACTGATTCAAATGTTTGGCAACAAGAATATGACATGATTACAAATTTGTTCCAACCACCTGAAGATGAGAAATTACAACATTCCCATGATGACTTCTAGTCATACCCTGGGGGGTTTGATACATATTGTTTCAAGCACTTGGGTTTAATCTACGAAGAAAATTTTCAACTACAACAATGCTCCAATTTTTATGAGGGTAAGGACATGATTTTCCCCGATCATGGTTTTTGTGAGAATACTTTCCATCCTTATCCCTTTTCACCTTGTTATTTTGTTATAGATATGGTTGGTAGTCTTCCTCATGAGAGTCACTTACCTGTAGGACACAATTGTTTTCAACTTATGGTTTGTTGTGGGGTTTTTTGGTTTCACACACATGACTAACAAGCCTTGGGTTGGAATGATTTTTTTTTCTCTAGGCTTGGTTTGATCCTCTACTTAGCTCTTTCTTCTTCCATGGTAAAACTTAGAGTTTTCCTTAGGTTCCTTTCCTTCTCAGTCTTCAAGCGTTGGCTTGGTGTTTGAGGATGAGGGTCTGCCTTTTCCTGATTATTTCGGTCTTGTCCTGGGATGGATATGGCAGGTTTATGGTGATACCACTTGGCATGATTTTGTCCCCCTCTCTCACCTCCATGAGTTAGATATTAAGATTAGTTATGCTATAATGCATTCTTTGACTCATAACCTTTTGTGCTTAACTTTTCTTTATTTTGGTTTATGATGAAGCATAGGGGTAGATATTCTAATACAATGTCGGGATGGTTTTACTATTTATAAGATTATACCTAGCATTTCTACTAACATAGAGTAGAGTAGGTAGCGTAGGAATCTGCATTTTTCATATCATAGTAGTATAGTTGCATATTTCTTGGATTTGCATACATGCTTATGATT
Source organism: Picea engelmannii (assembly GCA_009831015.1). Classification (NCBI taxonomy): domain Eukaryota; kingdom Viridiplantae; phylum Streptophyta; class Pinopsida; order Pinales; family Pinaceae; genus Picea; species Picea engelmannii. The sequence goes on along the minus strand of ML787003.1, from coordinate 244,044 downwards.
TACATATTGTTTTATTGCATATTGTTATGTTACATTTATATGTTTTGCATGCTCATATTAATATGTTAGAATAAAGATATCAAAAAATTTATTTTCAAGTTTTTTCTCTAGATTTCTGATAGTTAGCATATTTTCTCATATGAATAAGGGGTGAGTGCACCACATCCAATACTTTGACATTTTTCTTGAGAATGTGTAGGCATAGGTCATACATGTAGATGTTGAGGTTCTTGTTAGCACTCTGTAAATCTGTTTGGTTGATAAACAGATGACGAAGGTAACTTTTTCAACCGACTTTGAGACCCGAAACTAGCCTTTCGGATCTGGAGAGGGCTCTCTCAGAAATGGCTAGATTTAAACACCTTTAATGTAATGGGTTCTGGTTATATTGGTACAAGAAAGTAAGACTTGGAATATGGAGTCAATTTGAGAAAATGACAGAGATAAATGACTCAGTGACTGGACTTGAGAGGATAAGGCTAGGCGAGCAACAATCTTCAGTGTAAAACCGTAATGTGGTGGGAGAAAAAACAGGAAGTAACTCAAGAGCGCCACTGCGAGCGAATTCAGAGTTAGCTTTAGAGGAAAATGTTTTGTCTAAGTGGCGCAAACAAGGGGCGTTGTACAACAAATCCGTAGGTTCAAAAATTCGTTCTGAAATAGACAGTAAAAGATATGAAATAAAGATAACAAGAAGCAAATACGCGAAGAAAGAGGCACAATACATCCAACTATTACAACTAGAATCTTTTCATCAAGTCACAGGACCTTTGCATTAAATTTCAGTCAAAACTCAGATTACATACAATAGCAGTCGTCTACCCAATTTGCCAACCAACCTGGCTTACATCGAAAAAAATGAAATATATAAACGAGGGCGCCTCTTGGGCTTCCTAGCTTTCTAACTGCTAACCCTGAAACTAGGAAAACCGAGCAACATGCACCGAAGACTCTTCACATGGTACTTTCCAAAAATAGGCAATAATCATGCCTGTTCACTTATGACTATTTTTAGGTTCGCCACAGGGGTCTGATCATCAGTTAGGTTTTGATGTGGAGAAAAGATGTGTCGTTGTATCCCTTTGATCCGGTAGTCTAGCAAATAGGTGTTTGTCAAGAGCTCATTGTCTATAATAACGACTTCACTTACTGTTATGCACTCATTTGCTGGAGAACTGCGTGCAGTAAACAACTGTTTGATTTCCGCGGCCGTTATCAAAATGGTAGTGTACTTTAGAGAAACGTATCACTCAAAAACTGTCAAGAAGAAACAACGCTTGCTAAACTTTCTTTTTTTGTGCACTAGCGAGAGCCACGCGGATTTCCTTTTCGGTCGCTTCACATTCTCTGGGATGCTCCATATGCCTTTCTTCCACTAATCTTTGCGCTTCTCGTAGTTGTACAATAGTGTCCTGCGCCTCTCTGAGCCTCCTTTTCAACCATGCCACGTTCCCTCTGTGTCCCTGTGTCGCTGACGCTTCCATAGTCTTTGTCACTAGCTGTCGCCTAAACTCCATGTTTTCCTGATAGAGTTCAACAATAGCCAATTTTGCTTGCTTCAGCTGCTGAGATGGCGCTTGCTCATTTGCTCCTGTGACATCTGCTCTCCTTGTTCTGTTCTTGTCTTCGTGGCTTGATCCCCCAATAGGTTCTATCTGGATGGCGCGTCTGAGTAGTTCTTCAACTATTGATCCGACGTGCGGTTCTTCTGTGATTCGAGCTTTCATGATCTCCTTGTTCTTTCTCGGCCTGCCCCTCCTCCGAGGCATTTGTTGTTGGGAGGAGGGGGCTCTTACCATCTTCCCTTCCTATCTGGATTCCTCTGCTTCAGATGTTCCATGATTTGATTTGGTCTTCTCTGCAGGTAAAAGAATAGTTCCTTTCACATCTTTGGGAATGTCTGCCACAAGTGAGAATGAATCCTAGTCCTTTTGGGGCTTGGACCTTGCAGTTCTACCGCTTTGCATGCCTTTCCCTGTGCTCTGAGAGGTCTCCATGGCATGACCAAGGTGTACTCTGTGCGTAGTGTATCTAACAAATGCATAGGGGGGAGGGTTTTGAACAAGCTGGACTGGTAAGGGGAATCAAAAATAGAGTTCAGGCCTGATTCTATGTTTGGAGAGAATGTCGAGCATCTGAGATTTATAATGAATCGACCAGGAGAAGAAATCATGCTGGAAGACAATGAATTTATGGTGACGAGATGTTCCAAGTTGAGTTGCAAGTTGTCCATGGAAAATCCCTGCATGTAGGATGCGGGAGATAAGGCTTGTTGGGCATGCATAATACGAACACTGCGATTTTTCATTCCCTAGGCCTTCATGATGAACTGATAATAACTATTGTACTTGCCGACGCAACCTCTATTAACCACTTGACCTGACTTGGGCATGTAGAGACTGGTTTCTTAACAGGACTCGACTCTCTGGAAAATACATATCTGTACCATGTACACAATTCCCGACTCTGACACCCCTTCCCATTTCCAAGGGCCAACCGACCACTTGTTGACTTCAACCTCATGATGCTACGCACCTGACTTCACATGTTTGGACGCATGGGTCACAACGTGACTCAAAACCGACTCTAAATGGAAAGAAAAATGGCAGCGCTAACAACTGGCTCCAACGGGGATGCTATCCTCCCTGCGAGGTAGCAAAGAACAGTAGACCAGGTGCCTGACCATTGGGATTTATTCGACCTCTAGACACTGAGAAAAATAAATGACAGACATAAAACAAACTAAACTTATCGACCCAGCTTCTAATACTTCAACAAAAACTTAGGGCCTTCACTTCGGGCTTCAATTTCTGCTGACCTATCGACTCGACGTAAAATAAAACGACTATATACAATGACAAATGACTTAAACAAATTTTATTTCATCAGGTAATGTTTGAGGAACCTGTCATTTACAGGGCCCAATCAAAACTTTCTACATCTAATCCTTCTAGAAAATAAGCATTTTTTCCACTATGATCGTAGATTCTGAATGGACCCGTCCAAAGGTGGTTGAACTTTGCATGTTTCCCTTTACCTTCATTTCTTGCATCCCATCTCAAAACTATGTCACCCAGTTGGAAATACTCTGGCTTAGCACGCTTATCGAAAGCCTTCTTTATCCTCTCTTGTTGGAGCTGCGACCGATTATACACCTATTCCCTTGCTTGTTGTGTGTGAATTAGCCGGTTTACTCTCCTTCCTGCATCATTTGGCTCAGCTTTCTACTCTTGCAATAGCTTCCGGACAGGAGGTTCCAGTGAAGTAGTGAAAATCACGTCTGTGGCGTAAACGATCTGGAAAGGTGACGTCGATATAGACTTCTTGGTGGTGACCTGATCTACCCATAGCACGTAGATAAGCTTCTTATGCCAGACTCTCTTGTTGTCTTGCATGAGTCTTTTGATGATCCTGGTTAGGCTCTTATTCGAGGATTCTACTAACCTGTTTCCTTGTGGATAGTATGTTGTGGAATGCCCCAGGGTTATGTTATAATCCTGACATAACTTCTCCATCTTCTTAGACTTTAATGCGGCTGCATTATCTGTTATGATCTTAACGGGAAAACCGAACCTTGGCAAGATGTTTGTTTCCAGGAATTGGATGATGATCGTGTCGGTAGCTTGCTTTATGGGGATCGCCTCTACCCATTTCATAAAATAGTCGGTGGCCATGAGTATCCATCTGTGCTATGTAGAGGATGGCGGATTTATCTCTCCTATGAAATCTAGACCCCACTGCATGAAAGGTGCTTCGACTGAGATCGACTTTAGCGGCAGGGGATGCAACTTTCTCCTTCCATCGAAAATCTGACATTCGTGGCAGCTGGAGACCTCTTTATATACGTTAGTGAAAATTGTCGGCTAGTAATAGTCTGCCCTTAGGATCTTGTGCACGGTGGTCTTCCAATAGTAGTGCCCTCCACAATTGCCTCTGTGAAATTCTTGTATGGTCTGTTTTGCGTCGTCCTCTAGCAAACAACTCAACAATATTCCTCTGGGGTCTTTCCAGTAAAGAGAATTGTCCAAGATGCAGAACTTAACCACTTTAAGCTTGAGGAATCTAGCCTTAGTCTTACTCATGCCTAGAGGGGCCTGGAGATTCTCCAACACATATATGATGTCTGCATACCATGGTGAATCAATGAACTGTTGAGGCACCTACACAACTTTTTCTTCTTGAGGGCATTCTGACAGATCAACAATGAAGTTCATTCCTACAACGTCGCAGTCCGACTACGCCATCAACTTTGCGAGACCCTGACCTTTGACCAATTTTCTAGGCTTGATTTCAAGATTGTATTCTAACATGGCTGCTATCCACTTCCCTCTTCTTCCTTCCGGGTCAGGGTGAGTCATGATATCCTTTACTGAACTGCTGGGTACATAGGCGATGACATGGGAGTGTAGTATGTATCTTTTGAATTATTTCAAACCTTTTACTAAGGCATACACATATTTTTCCATAATGTCATACCTTAGTGGAGTGTTGCGCAACGTCCCGCTAAAATAGGCTATGGGTTTCTCAAGATCCTGCTCGTCCTTCTGCAACAGTACACTGACAATAGTGTGTTCTGAGGTGAATGAAAAAAGGAGGAAATCTTTCGTAAAGTCTGGGATGGCTAGCACAGGAGCTTTAGTTAGCACCACTTTGATATCTTCGAAAGACTTCTTGGCCTCCAGGTTCCACTTAATCTTGTTTCCCTTCCTGAGCATTCAAGTTATATGTTTTATGATTTCCGCTAGGTTTGGGATGAATCTCCTCAAAAAGTTTACCTTTCCTAGGAAGGATTGCACCTCCTTTTTACTGTGCGGGGTGCCAATTTTCAGGATCCATTCAACCCTGCTGGGGTCTATTTTAATGCCTTCTTTGGAAATGATGTGCCCTAACAACTTCCCCTCCTCCACCGCGAAATGCGATTTCTTTGGATTTAATGATATGCCAAACTTTCTGCACTTCTGGGAAACCCTCTTCAGGTGATCGAGATGCTATTTGTCGGAGGCAGAATACACTGTGATGTCATCCAGATAAATCACAATGAATTTATCCCTTTCATCAACAAACACGATGTCCATTGCCCTCTGAAAGGTGGCACCAACGTTCATCAGGCTGAACAACATCTTAGCGTACATGAACGTTCCCCACAGAGTGGTGAAATTTGTCTTCTCTATGTCGTCCGGGTGGACCATGATCTGGTTATATCCTGAGAAATCTTCCAGCATGGACATCTTTTGAGACCCCACTACCTTTTGTAGGATGTAGTCCATTTTAGGAAGGGGATAGTGGTCCTTGAGAGATACTTTATTTAAGTTTCGGAAGTCCACGCACAGTCTTATCTCGCTGCTTTTCTTTCTTACAGGCACCAAATTAGCTACCCATTTCGAGAATCTCAAAGAAACAATAATTTTAGTGTCAAAAAGCTTCTTTACCTCCTTCTCGATCAACGAAAGTAACAGGGGATTTATCCATCCCAGTTTCTGTTTGAAAGGCTTCTGATCTTCCTTGAGAGGGATAACATGTGGGACCACCTTTGTGTCATACACTTTCAGGTCATCGTAACTCCACGCGAAGATGTTTGGGAAATCTTTCATGAGCTTTACGTAGTACTGCTTGACCTCTAGACTAAGTGTCTTTGATAATTTTACCATCTTCGGGTTCTCTTCAGTCCCGATGTTGCAGTCCTCTACGTCTTCTTCACTTGCGGTGATCTTGGGGTTCTTATCCACATCATTTTCGTCAAACAGTTTTTCTAGCGGCATCAACCCCTTTGGGATAATATCGTTCTTCAACTGTATTATATCCCTTCCCACGATCTGGTTTTGGAAAGGGCCATCGTTATTGCATGCATTTGCATTCTCATCTTCATCGCCACAACATTCTTCATCGATGTTTGTGTTAGCGAACTCGTTGCTCATAAGGAGGAGACTTTCCCCTTGTTTGTCGTCGTCAAACACTTGCCAGTGTTTGATGTTGTTAGGCACTGCCGGCCTGTGCTTGACCTCGATCTCATATCTTTTATTTGGAAAAATGGGGATCTTAAAAACTGAGGCCGAGGTGGCCAACGCGTTGGCAATTTGATTTTGCTCTCTGGGGATAGCAGCTAGGTCATACTATGAAAATCCTTCGAGAAGGTCCAAAGCCAAATTTTTGTACGCTCTCAGCCTGGGGTGTTTGGTCTAATACACACGTTTTACCTGATTTATGATTAGCTCGAAATATCCGTGTACTGCTATCCTCTGCGCACCCAATTACTTCAAAACGTGCAAGCCCAAGATTAGCACTTCATACTTAGCCATGTTGTTAGTGCATTCAAACACGAGCTTGTATGAATGCAACTTTGTGATTGCTTTTGGGGGGCTCACCCATATACTAGCCCCAACTCCTTCTCTGCTGACTGCACCATCAAAACTCATGTTCCACACCGCATTTTCTGTGCGATATTTCGGGTCGGTGCACTCTTTTGTTTCCCGCGCGGTTTTCTCGTCAGTTGTTGTGATGGTCATCGGTTCTTCTTCTTCGAAACTCAGGTTGTTGTAGAATATATAAGAACCCACTTCGATGTCGACGACATATATAGGATGATTGTGTGGCTGCGTCTTGTTGCTTACCATGTATTTCAGCAACACTTCTTTGTACAACCTTCTGTCATGGCCAAAAATAGGGATAGTGGCGTAAGTCATATCCATCTGTAACATACCCTTCAACTTCGCAGCCCATGATCTTGATAGCAGCATGCCAAATTTTGGGGGAATGTCTGCGACGACCACATCCATGACCATGTTCTTAGCAAGGATTTGAGCCAATGATACCACTAGGTCTTTGATAAGGCCCAAACATTTGAATTTCCTTGAATCAAAGGAGAAAAGGTCTTTGTATGGCCTGGTGACCTCCAAACCCAACTCATCCATGATCACCTTCGGCATGAGGTTGTGGGATGCGCCGGAATCTAGCATGGCATTGTGTAGGGTCAGGTCATGGATCTTTAAATTGACGTAGAACATAGGGACATCCTCGGTATCACTTGTATCTTCAACGCGCGGTCCAAAAATGATACCGAGGTGGTCATCTTGAACATTTAGAGTATCAAGGGTCCCTCCCATTTTCATCATTTTAACGATTTGTTCCGGATACTCACCCCTTCTAATCAGTTCATTGAACGGGACAAAGATTTTGATTTTGGAAATTTTGTGTTCAAAATTGAAAGGGGGACATGTTTTTTCTACCTCTCTTCTGCTCATCTCCCGACCTGTCTCCGGAGCTTTCTTGGGGACCTCCTCCTTCGACTTGGCCTTTTTTGTCGCATCCATGGCCACGCTGTTTGGTCTTGGTCATCTTGTGGAAGGTGTGTCCACTGTAGGCTTCTTTATGGAGTTTGTTTGTTGCGGCTCGACAGGTACGTATTTTCTTCGGAGGTTGTACTTCTTCTGAAACTACATGATGGGGTTTTGATAACCTTTCCTAAACTCTTTCGTCTCCCAAGATGGTGCATCATCTATTTCAAGGATCATGGCATCATCGGTTTCCCACGCGAAGTCTTCGTTCCTTCTCATATATCGATCGTGCTCGCTCTTTGTCAATAACACGCGCGGGTTTTTTTCATCGCAACAATGCATCTGGTCGTCGAAAGTCTGGTCGAAATCCTCATCTGTGTAGTTCTTCTGGAAAGGAGGTCTTGTCTGCTGGTCACCTTGATCCCGCTACTTGATTTGAGGGATCTGACCTCTTCGAAGATTTTGATTTCTGGGCTGTGGGTCGTTTGGTTCTCGGGCAACAGGTCTATTTCCCATGGACATTCTCTCCATCAAATTTTCCATGGTCTTCATCATCATGTCAAATTTGTCGTTTGAGGACTGTGACGTCGACGGTTGTGCATCTCCCTGGGGTCTTTTGTCACCTCGGTTGAACCTCGGTTTTGTTTTCCCCAATGCCATCATGTTCACTTCAACTTCGACAATGTTACTCATTATAACATCTAGACTCGTTGATATTCTTTCTCTCAAAAACAGAGCAAAGTCACTGTCGAAGGAATCTGCGTATCGCAATTGCGCAACACCGGGGGGGGGCTTTACTTCCGCATGGATGGAGTTGTATACCTTCAAAAAACGAGCCGATAATTCTTGCACTGTCTCTTCCGGTGCTTTATTCATATTATTGTATTGTGTTAGCAACTGCAAAGGGTTTTTCTTATCCCTCCATTTATTTAGGAACGATGTCTTGAATGTGGCGAAGTCCCGAATGCTCGTAGGCGAGAGGGATTTGAACCATTTTCTTACGTCTCCCGAAAGGCTTTGCGCAAAAAGCCTCATTTTTGCATCTGTGTAGTCAACCTCCTCCAGGTTGACAAAGTCATTAAACCAGTCCAGGTGCCTATGAGCGGAAACATTTCCTTCAACGTGGTAGAGCCTGATTCTTTGGTTATAATTATGAGGCAAGTCATGTAATTGGGACGACAGGATGAGGGGAGTGAATCTGGTGGCCATAGCCTGAGGAGGATTCAGATTTTGAGGGGTATTATTTGATACTAGGGTTTGGAATTTTTTTGGGTTGAAAACAGTCTCGTCCAAACTGGTTTCTGACTTAGACCTTAACATAGTTTGCTCGAAAAGTGCATCAAACTCAAGGTCTTCAATGCTTTGCACACCGTCTTTTGGCAAGGACAGGCTTCTGTCCAGGTAGTAGAATGGGTCTGGCACTTGCTCTCTATCCTTGCATAGAATCTTCTCGGGATCGTACACAGGCTCCGAGGGGTTTGGGTCAGGATTCGCTCTGGTGTAAATCGTCTTTGGAGACAGGTTTCCTGAACTGTGCTACTGGTCTATTTGGATTGGAGTCACCAGGGTAAGGGTTTAAACCTGTATGGATGTTTGTCCCTTTGTTACCCTCAGGGGTCAAACTGCAACATTTGTCGTTCTCCCAGGGAAAATCTTTTCAACTTCGTCCTCGACAACGACGCCAGAATGTTAGCACTCCATAAATCTATTTGGTTGATAAACAGATGATGAAGGTAACTTTTCCAACCAACTTTGAGACCCGAAACTAGCCTTTCGAATCTGGAGAGGAATCTCTCAGAAATGGCGCGGTCTCTGCGCAGGATATGACTTTGGAAATAATGGCTAGATTTAAACACCTTTAATGTAATGGGTTCTGGTTATATTAGCACAAGAAAGTAAGACTTGGGCTATGGAGTCGATTTGAGGAAATGATAGAGATAAATGACTCAGTGATCGGACTTGAGAGGATAAGGCTAGGCGACCAATAGTCTTCAGTGTAAAACCGTAATGTGGCGGGAGAAAAAAACAGGAAGTAACTCAGGAGTGCCCCTGCGAGTGAAGTCAGAGTTAGCTTTAGAGGAAAACGTTTTGTCTAAGTGGCGTGAACAAGGGGCGTTGTACAATGAATCGATGTTAGCACTCTGTAAATCTATTTGGCTGATAAACAGACGACGAAGGTAACTTTTTCAACCAACTTTGAGACTCGAAACTAGCCTTTCGAATATGGAGAGGGCTCTCTTAGAAATGGCGCGGTCTTCGCGCAGGATATGACTTTGGAAACAATGGCTAGATTTAAACACATTTAATGTAATGGGTTCTGGTTATATTGGCACAGGAAAGTAAGACTTGGACTATGGAGTCGATTTGAGGAAATGACAGAGATAAATGACTCAGTGACCAGACTTGAGAGGATAAGGCTAGGCGAGCAACAATCTTCAGTGTAAAACCGTAATGTGGCGGGAGAAAAAATAGGAAGTAACTCAGGAGCACCGCTGCGAGCGAATTCAGAGTTAACTTTAGAGGAAAACGTTTCGTCTAAGTGGCGCAAACAAGGGGCATTGTACAATGAATCCGCAGGTTCAAAAATTCGTTCTGAAATAGACAGTAAAAGATATGAAATAAAGATAACAAGAAGCACATACGCGAAGAAAGAGGCATAATACATCCAACTATTACAACTAGAATCTTTTCATCAAGTCACAGGACCTTTGCATTAAATTTAGGTCAAAACTTAGATTACATACAATAGCAGTGGTCTACCCAATTTGCCAACCAACCTGGCTTACATCGAAAAAAATGAAATATATAAATGAGGGCACCGCTTGGGCTTCCCAGCTTTCTAACTGCCTAAAACTAGGAAAACCAAGTAACATGTGTCGGAGACTCTTCACATGGTACTTTCCAAAAATAGGCAATAATCACGCCTGTTCACTTATGACTATTTTCAGGTTCACCATGGGGGTTTGATCGTTGGTCAGGGTCTGATGTGGAGAAAAGATGTGTCGATGTATCCCTTTGATTCGATAGTCTAGCAAACAGGTGTCTGTCAAGAGCTCATTGTCTATAATAAAAACTTCGCTTTATGTTATGCGCTCATTTTTGGAGAACTGTGCGCAGTAAACAACTGTTTGATTTTCGTGGCCGTTATCAAAATGGTAGTGTACTTTAGAGAAACGTATCACTCAAAAACTGCCAAGAAGAAACGACGCCTGCTAAACTTTCTTTTTCTGTGCACTAGCGAGAGCCACGCAGATTTCCTTTCCAGCCGCTTTGCATTCTCTAGTATGCTCCATATGCCTTTCTTCCTCTAATATTTGCGCCTCTCGCAACTGTACAATAGTGTCATGTGCCTCTCTGAGCTGCCTTTTCAACCATGCCACATTCCCTCCATGATGTTGTGTCGCTGACACTTCCGTAGTCTTTGTCGCTAGCTGTTGCCTTAACTCCATGTTTTCCTGATAGAGTTCAACAATAGCCAACTTTGCTTGATTCAACTGTTGAGATGGTGCTTTCTCATTTGCTCCTACGACATCCACTCTCCTTGTTCTGTTCCTGTCTTCATGGCTCGATCCCCCAACAGGTTCTAGTCGAATGGCGCATCTAAGTCATTCTTCAGCTATTGATCCGGCGGACGGTTCTTCTGCGATTTGAGCTTTCATGATCTCCTTGTTCTTTCTCAGCCTGCCCCTCCTCCAAGGCATTTGTTGTTGGGAGGAGGGGGCTCTTACCATCTTCCGTTCCTGTGTGGATTACTCTACTTCAGATGTTCCACGATTTGATCTGGTCTTCTTTGCAGGTAAAAGAATAGTTCCTTTCACGTCTTTAGGAATGTCTGCCACAAGTGAGAATGAATCCTGGTCCTTTTGGGGCTCAGACCTTGCAGTTATACCGCTTCACATGCCTTTACCTACGCTCTGAGAGGTTGCCATGGTGTGACCAAGGTGTACTCTGCGCATAGTGTATCCAAAAAATGCACAGGGGGAAGGTTCTGAATAAGCTGGACTGGCAAGGGGAATCACGAATAGAGTTCAGGCCTGATTCTATGATTGGAGAGAATGTCGAGCATCTGAGATTTATAACGAATCGACCAAGAGAAGAAATCATGCTGGAAGACAACGAATTTATGGCAACGAGATGTTCCAAGTCGAGTTGCAGGTTGTCCATGGCAAATCCCCGCGTGTAGGATGCAGGTGATAAGGCTTGCTGGGCATGCATAATACGAACACCATGATTTTTCATTCCCTCGGCCTTCATGATGAACTAATAATAACTACTATACTTGCCGACACGACCTCTATTAACCACTTGACCCAACCTGGGCACGTAGAGACTGGTTTCTTAACGGGACTCGACTCTTTGGAAAGGACATATCCGTACCACGTACACAATTCCTGACTCTGACACCCCTTCCCATTTCCAAGGGCCAACTGATCACTTTTTGACTTCAACCTCATGGTGCTACGTACCTGACTTCACATGTTTGGATGCATGGGTCACAACATGACTCAAAACTGACTCTAAATGGAAAGAAAAATGGGGGCGCTAACAGTTCTCATGTGCTCTATGGTGATCACATGTCCCCATGTAGGAGCCAAATGTTACCTCCCTAGCCTAGGGGTAACTAAGGATATTATGTCTCGAGGCCCACAGGTAGCAGACATGGAGTGTTGAAAGTCATATTGACAAGCATAACATCCAGGTACCCTCCTATTCATGTTGATCACCACTCATCACCAACAACAAAGCAACATCCACTATATCAGATTGATCCCAGAGGAAAACATGTATTTCTTCATCAGGTAACAAGTCTGGTGTCATGGTAAGTGTCACTTTAATATTTGAAGAATTTGAGAATGTTGCCAAAAATCGTTTCTTGATTATGGAACGTTTTCTTGGAAATTATACATTTTGCCTAATTTCACCTTGGTGGTTGTCATTGTATCCTAGTAATTTGGTCACCCTCGGGAAAAGGGTTTCTATTGGGTAGTACCTTGAAGGGTCATTGTACCATTCCCATTAATATTGATCACTTTCCACACCTCTTCCCATTTGTTTCCTCATATTTTGGGTTTTTTGGTTGATTGACCCCAAGAAGGGATTGTACCTCATTTCACGGGAAGAAGGGGCTAAAGGCATAGAGGTGTTTTAGTTGGAAAAATATAAAATCCATATATTATCCTTCCAAATGCTCACCCTAAGTTCCTATTTTCAATAAAGAACTTTTCTATAAAAAAATGAAGGACCTGTAAAAAATCAAACACATAATTAATAAATGTCCCCCTTGTTGGGGAAATGCATTTTGTGTTGTCTCTTACTTTCCATTACATATGGAACACTATGTGTTTCTAAATTCAAGTGGTATTGAGGCACTCCTTAATTTCTATTTCACATAATACTCAATGTTCGAACCATAATAAATTAATGGCAATAAAACGGGGATAATGTTGCATTGCAGACAAAGGGAAACACACCCTCCACAAAGGCATCCATAAATGAGACAAAAAAAACTTTTGTATGTCAAGAACCCCATTCTTAGAAGTCTAACCCCAATCCACCTCTTACACACCACATGACTTAGATAGGGTCTTCTTGAAAAACATCCCTTGACTCGGGGATTGGCCTACCCAATAGGGAACCTTGACACCCCTCCCATACCTAAATTTGGCAAAGTTTATAAGGTATTTGAGAACTTGTTTAATTTGAAAAGGGGGTATTTGATGCACATGTTTGGGTGGTTCTTGTATTATATGTGGATTACTTTCCATGATTCATATGACTTGTGGACCCTTGGAGGGCGTACATGTTTGTCTTTGTATGACCTTGCCATGTGAAATCCATTCATGAACGAACTGCGCCACTTGGACCTTCATAGGGTCTTGGAATCCCATGAGATGGATTCTATACCCCACGTTTGGGGCACCGTTTATGATGAACTTTTCACATTGAAGATGAAGGATGTTGCCTTTAGAGGCTTCCTAGCATCATTGGAGGATGAGATTTCACCCTTTTCCACTTGGACGTTTCACTTTGGAGTCCTAAAATGTCACCATTTATCTCTTGACATCATCCTTGATGTTATTGGGAAAATTGGTAAGTGCGAACACAAACTAATCCCCCTAGTTTCACCCCAAAACTAAAACAAAACAAGACAAAATAAAAAACTTCCCCTAAGTTTTAATCATTAATCATACTAACTAACAAGAGATAAATGACATACCGTTTAATTGTCGTTTGTCCTCACTAGTGTCATCCTCGCTCCATTCCAAGGCTTATGGGATGATGAACCTATAAAAAGACACAAGCCAACGAAGTGAAAGCAACAACATATACTCAACAAAACCTATGTATGTGATCAAGAAGTCATACAATAAAATAAGACCAATTTTATGGGAAAGAAATATATCATTGTATTAAAGAACATGGAAGAAAGATACAACCAGATGCCTTGATGTTGTCAGTTTCCTTCCAATAGTTCCTTGCTTCTCACACACTTATGTTCCACAGATTCCAGGATCAACAATCTATCTTGACAAAGCAAAGCTCAAAGCCAACATACAAGCTCCAAAAATGCCAAGCTACAAAACTCAAGAACTTTCCTACTAATCTCTAGCCAGCTCAATCCAACTTTCCCCATGAGAACTCCTCTCCTTTTATAGGCTGAAAAGGATAGGGCGAGGAGGTTAGGATGATCCGAAGAGATCAGGGACGCGAATCAGATCCAAACTGATCGGAGGCCACCTCACCCTCAAAGCTTCTATTCTAGAACTTTTGATAAATTCCTCTTTTTCCTTCGTACGAAAATCGTTGCACCCTTAACACTGAGCAAATTGCAACGACGTCCCAGGCCACTGTGGTGCAACCTGCGACGATCCTAGATCATCACAACCTTAACACTAAGCAAGGTGCGACGATCCCTTTTTATAAGGTTTTTGACAAAGGAAAAGTATAATTTCATCTCTCTGGGAAAAAGTATCTTCATTTTTCTTCAAGGATTAAGGCCATTGATCCTTCTAAAGACAAAGGATAGGTTTACATAATTAATGGTCATAGGGTTGACAAAAATAACGTGTAACAATGAGCCCCCGAAAGTATGAAGTTAGAACAAAGTGATAGCTAAAATACTTTGTCGAGTGTGTGTAGGGAACAAGGAACACATCGGTCAGAAACCTACCAAAAAACAAGAAGATACAGTACAATAATATATCATCACTAAGGTAGGCATTCCCATACTCAGAATACAAATGACTCAAAGCATAAATGCCAACATGAAAAGATCCATGTCAAGTAAGATAGGTCATGGCCACCAAACATACACTGTGGATCCATGCCATTATGATTCAAATCTGAACATAGCTGCCAAAAATACATTGTGGATCTATGTGTTAAAAACCCTAATTTGAACATAGCCACGAGACATACACTGTGGATCTATGCAACAATACAATATGAATACACTCCAACGCAACCTAAATATGTCAGAAAAGATCCAGGGTCTTCATCTCCACCACTCTATAGTACGAATCTAACCATGCGAATATATGTGTTGAAGTCGAACATGATAGAAACCACTTGATTATTGGTCATTAGTGTATACCAATAACAAGTGCAAGGGAAATCACCATTAATGTCAATGACTCCCAAGGTACATTAGTACAATCCAACGGGTGTGAATTTATGAGATGAGGTCGAACACTCGGTGGAATCTCCAGATAAGAGGTCAATAATGAAAACCCACTGTCGAAAGCGAGGAAAACTGCCGTTGAGATATGCAAGTTACAAGGTACCAATTAGTTTTTAAGTCCAATTCCTGGATAATGAGTTGAAGTCGACAGGAAAAGACTTGTCATAGCAGGGCCTTAATGTATCCCCCATCAATGACATGAAACATGTAACAAGATTTGAAGTAGATCAGAGTAACAAGTGATTCAGGACTGACTCAGGGATGGCCGACACAATAGAAGGCTTACGGACTGCAGAAATGGTCGACGCAATAGAAGGCTTTCCGGGTTGAAATTCTTTTTGAACATATTGACGACATGACAACTATCTTGGAAACACTGACTCAACAACAAGGATCACATACCAATTTGTAATCTTATAAAGGAGTATGATCAAGAGACAAGCATATTTTCCAACCTAGACACAAAGAGAGTGAAAGGGTGTCATGTTCAAAAGCAACTCTTCCATAGAATACAGGTTTAGACACATTTCTTTTCCAATTCCCCCCCCACCATATCCGGCGAGTACCTCTTTATTTTTACACAAGCTCAAGGAGGATAACATATCCTTGAATTGTAAGCTCATCCTTTGGATGAGTCCTTCGGAGTATATTTAACGAACCCTAGGAAGGAGTGGTTTAGTCCCATATGGGTCTTTCGATGCTTGTTTAACGAAAGAAAACTCAAGGGTTTTTCATTTTTATAGAGTCTGAAAAACACTTAAAGAGAACTCCATAAGGTCCTTTTTCGTATGTTAGTCTGATGAGACCGAAAAAGAGATAAAGTACCATTCATCAGACATTTTCTTCAAATACTTTTATGAGCGTGAAAATAACAAGGTCGCTCGGCTATCTTTTCGTGTTTAGGGAGCTTGAAAAGAGCTTAAAGGGAACTCTAGGGGGTTCTTTTTTCGTATAACCTTTACGAGTCAGAAAAGTGATAAAAGTATACTCGGTTACATTCTCAGGTATTTATGAGCATGAGAAAGAACAAAGACTAAGCTCGAGATTGTTTTCATTTTTACGCAAGCTTAAAACAAAACAAAACTATGCTTGGGATAGATTTTATTTTTACACAAGCTTAAAACTAGCCAAAACTATGCTTGCACCCAGTTTCATTTTTACACAACATTGAACCAGAGGAAACTATGCTTGAGGTAGGTGGTTTCATTTTTACACAATACTGAACCAAAGGAAAACTATGCTTGCGAATTCCCAACGCATTAGATAGGGATGGTTGGTACTTAGCCCCCAACTTAAGAAGCTAGAGGTTTAACTTCAACATGAAGTCTATAGGCTGAAAGCATTGCCCCCCAAGCTTCGGTTTGTCCAATATCACATGAGGATGAAAATAAACTTCAAATACTATACGTAACGAAGTACTTGACTCAAACAGAGAGGGGGAAGTTGTTTCATTTTTCAATGAGTTTGACACAGGATAAGAACTATGCTCGAGAATCTAGGTTCAATCCCCAGACCTATGTTTCATTTTTTATCGAGCTTGACACAGAAACAAGAACTATGCTCACAACCTCTGTTTCATTTTTTAACGAGGTTGCCACAAAGACACAAACACTATCCTTGTAGGCTGGTTTCATTTTTTAACGAGATTGAAATCATAAAACCATGCTCAAAGCTGGTTTCATTTTTTAACGAGCTTGAAATCAGAAAACCATGCTCAAAGTTGGTTTCATTTTTTAACAAGCTTGAAATCAAAAAACCATGCTCAAAGATGGTTTCATATTTTAACGAGCTTGAAATCAGAAAACCATGCTTAAAGCTTCTATATCATTTTTAATGAGGTTTCTATAGAGACGCAAAACTATCCTCATAGCTGGTTTCATTTTTTAACGAGCTTGAAATCATAAAACCATGCTCAAAGCTTATGTTTCATTTTTTAACGAGGTTGCCACAGAGACACAAAACTATCCTCATAGATGGTTTCATTTTTTAACGAGCTTGAAATTAGAAAACCATGCTCAAAGTTGGTTTCATTTTTGAATGAGCTTGAAATAAGAAAACCATGCTCAAAGCTTCTATTTCATTTTTTAACGAGGTTTCCAAAGAGACGCAAAACTATCCTCGTAGCTGGTTTCATTTTTTAACGAGCTTGAAATCATAAAACCATGCTCAAAGATGGTTTCATATTTTAATGAGCTTGAAATAAAAAAACCATGCTCAAAGCTGGTTTCATTTTTTAACAAACTTGAAATCAGAAAACCATGCTCAAAGATGGTTTCATTTTTTAATGAGCTTGAAATCAGAAACAAGAACTATGCTCAAAGCTGGTTTCATTTTTTAATGAGCTTGAAATTAGAAACAAGAACTATGCTCAAATCTCTCTTCTTGATCATGGATTCCAAGAGGATGATGCTCCAAAAGGAAACCATGTCAAGGGACAAAACTCAGTCATGGATTCCAAGATATCTTCACTCAATGGAAGAAACACACTCTAGAAGGAACACATGTCGAGGGTAGTGACAGGGGTAAGGAGTTCGGGCTCTAATATCCCTATCGAAGAGATCACCATGTCAACTACCAGATCTAAGTTAGAAGAGACTGATCTTATAGGGAGAGGCACATCTGCATCAGTAGCTGAAGTTATGGAAGATAATGCCACATAATTGACCTATGGCGGGGGCGATACCGTCTGCATATAAGAACCATTTAAGGAGGTCATTGAGGTCAAGTCAGGACCAATGAATGAAAGTTGATCAATAGTCACAACTCTTCCATCGTGAAGGAAATATATCACACGAAAAAGAGTGGACACAATAACTTTCATGGCATAGACATAATCTCTCCCAAAAAGTAAATCGAAATCCAAGGGATCCTGGACTATCAGAACATCGATAAAGACAGTTTTCCCTCCCAAAGTTACTGGAAACTGAGGAAGGATTCCTAAAGGGTGACTGGTTCTTTTGTTAAAAGATAACAAATTATGCGTAACCGGCACAAGCTGAGGATAACCCAAATCTTTCCAAGCAATAGAGGACAAAATACTAATGGACACACCTTCATCTATCAACGTTTGAGGAACATCCCAACCACAAACCTGTTTGGTGATCTTTAAAGGAATGTGAGAGGGAAGATGAGGTCCAATTAGTGCACTCTAATCAAAGAGGATGACCTCATTACTTGGAGGGGGTTCCACAAGAGAAGGAGGAATTGCCCTCAGCACAGTTGTGTTTGTATCAACAAGAAAAATGTGGGCAGTATCGGTTTTACTCTCTAGCAGGAGAGTAGGATCGACCGATGACGGGATCATATCGACCACTTGATTTGCATTCTCCAAGGGGAGAATGGGGTCGATGGCTGGAAACGGGTCAACTGCTTGGGTTTCACTCTCTAACAAAAGAGTGAGATCGACCGAGGATGGGATCAGATCAGCCACGTGGTCAACTGGTTCAACTAAGGACGTGACCATATTGACAACCTGATTAATAAGACTGACTAATGAAGGGACCAGATTGATCATTCCATCAACTACAAGTGGGTTGAGAGTAAGACTCTAGTAAGCAGCCGAAATTTGAGGTTGGGAAACAATCATGTCTTCCAGTAATTTTGAGGCTTCATCCATACGAGGGAAAAGGTGAGTTTTTGATGACTCCCTCTGCATAACGTACAAGGGAACTTGACTCTACTTTTCTTCTTCCCAACGGTATCGTGACTAGTTGACAGGAGGTCATCAACATGTTGTTTAGAGGCTGACAAAATGGGTTGGCGAGGGCATGTAGACCATGCTTCTATAACCTTGGATAGACTAGGGCAATCCTTAAGAATATGGCTACCCTTACAAAGCCTGGAAGGGTAGTTGGGCTTACGAGTTGTTTGGGTGATGTTGGCATCATCAACACTCCCAACACAATTATCGGTAACTTGTGGTTTTCCAACATGTTTGGCAGTGGTTGGAAGTTTGGACCCTTTCTTATTTATCTTCTTCTTAATCTTCCTTTTCTTCTTCTTCTTATCCACCGGGTTACTAGCTTCAAGGCTTTCACTCGACGAAGAAGATGAAACTGAAGAAGACCTTTCAAGTGAAGAAGGCGAAGAAGTTATTACTGGTGAAGAAGGTGAAGGATCAACATGAGGTTGATGCTCTTGGGGGGAAGTGCTTACAACCGAAGCACTTGCTGCATTTGGGATTACCTGAGTGGAAAAAAACTATACCGGTAATCCAATTGTGAGACCTGTAAGGCTCAAAGTAGCGATGTAAGGAGGACAAAATTTTTCGTAAGAAGGAAAAACAAAAGGTTCCCCCAGAGCAGGGGTTGATTCATTGGTCATTCCAAGAACTGACACCATTAAACACAGATCCAACGTAGAGTTTGATAGGGAAAAATAAACAACACACGCTAAAAATCTAGGAAGCAAGCAAACAAACAAAAACCTCTCACAATGAACGCACTAGTTGGTGATGAAATCCAACGTCACGAGAACAATGTAAAAAGGGGTTTAGATAGAGTGGGTGGAAAAGTTATGTTGATGACCTACTTAATGGACTTACACCCTGGTGCAAGCTCCCACACATAAACATGGGTATATCCTCCAAGGAGCCCAAGTGAGTTTGGCCAACATCGATTCCAGGTACTGTGAAGACTTGCCCCTCCATAGTCACCTTGTGTAAATACCTTAAAGAGATAGGCTACTAAGGTTACCAAATACAACAATGATGCATGGGGAAACAATCGACAGTTCGATACACACGTAAATTTTTTAGAATTCAAGACCAAAAGATGCCAAAAACCATGCAATTTCGCTACTTCAAATGCAAGGATGCCCCCAATCTAATGCAAATAAAGAAATTGATTTTTTTTTTCAAAGATAGCTAAAAGAAGATTCAAAGTTGTCAAGTAGACTATAATCAGACCCAACAAATCACCCCAAACACAAAATCATCATGGGCTACTAGCCAACACAGTGCAACAATCCTAAATCGCCGCAGGCCAGAGAACAGTACAATGCAACGACATCGCACTGTGTCTAAAGTCAGGGTGCGTCGATCCTATATCGTTGCACTATCCCTCAAATCAGGGTGTGGCAATCAAAGGAAAAATGGAAAAAATAAAAAGCAAGAAGGTTTTCCAGTGAATTTAAATAGTCAAAGAGTTCATCTGGATCTCCCAATGATTAAGAAAATAGAACCCAGGAAATCAAAGCAAGCAAGAAAGAAAAACTAGGAAAACAATTCATTCCCCAGTATGATCGCCAATTTTGTTATTGGGCAAATTGGTAACTGCAGACACAAACTAATCCCCCTAGTTTCACCCCAAAACTAGAACAAAACAAGACATAATATAAAACTTCCCCTAAGTTTTAATCATTAAGCATACTAACTAACAAGAGATAAATGACATACCGTTTAAATGTCGTTTGTCCTCGCTAGTGTCATCCTCGCTCCATTCCAAGGCTTATGGGATGATGAACCTGTAAAAATACACAAGCCAATGAAGTGAAAGCAACAATGTATACTCAACAAAACCTATGTATGTGATCAAGGAGTCATACAATAAAATAAGACCAATTTTATGGGAAATAAATATATCATTGTATTAAAGAATGTGGAAAAAATATACAACCAGATGCCTTGATGTTGTCAGGTTCCTTCCAACAGTTCCTTGCTTCCCACACACTTTTTCTCCACGGATTTTGAGATCAACAATCTATCTTGACAAAGCAAAGCTCAAAGCCAACATACAAGCTCCAAAAACTCCAAGCTACAAAACTCAAGAACTTTACCCATGATAAATCCTCTCCTTTTATAGGCTGAAAAGGATAGGGTGAGGAGGTTAGGATGATCCCAAGAGATCAAGGACACGACTCAGATAAAAATTGATTGGAGGCCACCTCACCCTTGAATCTTCTATTCTAGAACTTTTGATAAATTCCTCTTTTTCCTTCGTACAAAAATCATCGTACCCTTAACATTGAACAAGCTGTGACAACGTCACAAGCCACTGTGGTGCAACCTACGATGATCCTAGATCATCACACCCTTAACACTAAGCAAGGGGCAACGATCCCTTTTTATAAGGTTTTTGACAAAGGAAAAGTATAATTTCATCTCTTTGGGAAAAAATATCTTCATTCTTCTTCAAGGATTAAGGCCATTGATCCTTCTAAAGACAAATGATAGGTTTACATCATTAACGGTCACAGGGGTGATGAAAATAATGTGTAACACTTGGGGCTAGGGTTTGATGGATGAGATGGTTCCAGAGGTGTTTTCACAGGAGGAGACACATGGCATGGAAATTGGGAACTTGAGAGCATGACACATGGCCTTTGGAGGCCCAACGTTCCACCATTTCAACCTTGGCATCATTCTAATGAGACTAGCATTACCCTTCTAGTCCATGACGTCATCTTATTAGGGCTATTTTGATGTCAATTTTATATTTTGGATTTATAAAAGGATAATTAGAGGGGTCAACCCTCTTATGTTTTGTTGTTGACAAATTAAAGTGGACAAATTGGTTTGCAAGGCCTCATATAAATAGAGGACCTTGCCTTTTCATTTTATCATCACATTCCTCTCCATTGAGTGTACTAATTATGAAATTTTCGCTATGTTTGGTATATTGACTCTTTTACCTCATGCGTTATCTCTTGGAAGTCAAGTTTGGATGTTTCTTTGCTGATTTTTGGATGGTGTTGTTGCAATTAGGGTTTGTTCTTGTCATTTTCTTGATGAAGTAAGTAAATTAATGCAATTTTATCTCATGCTATTAATGTTTCATGGTGAAATTTTACTTGTTCATATTTAATATCTTGCTTGAAAAAACCCTAAGAGAGGAGCATAAGTGTTTCCTCCTCTTACAAGGTTCATATGATCAAAGTTTGTGAAGGAAATCCTACCTAGGGTTAGACTCCTAAATCCCTAAAGTGATATCACTTTAGGATTTTATCCCTAGACTCTTGATTTCTTAACCTAGGTAAAGCTACAAGAAGGGATAAAAGGTTTCTACAGCCCAAAAGTCCTTGCACCTTAGAAGATCCCTCTCCTCAAGGTTTAATCTCTAAGGCCCTACTGTTCTAACACCTTAGAGATTGAATCCTACCTCTTGGTTGCATCTATATTAAGTTCCAAGTTAGTTTCATTTGTTGTTGTAAAAGACTTCATAGCCCTAAGGGACTAATCATTGAAGCTCTCTTGTGTTGAAAGTGATAAAAAAACTCTTTATTCTCAACCTCTCAAGCTACCTACTAACTTTTTTTTTGGTAAATAAAGTAAGAGCCTTGTATTGATTTCTGCTAATGCATGTATAATGCCATCTATTAGCCACCTGTTCTACCACAAAAGGGAAACCAGAACAGGTGGCTGCCATTAGAAACTTAGATTTTGATGCATCACCGCGTAATCAAAACTGTATAAACAAAATAATTTGATCGCCATGACTAAAATGTATGAGAAAAACTGTATGAACAAAATGGAACTAGTCACCATGACCATCTAGCCTGCGATGAGAGCAAACAAAAAATAGAAACTTGGAGGCGCTACTCCTTGGGCGAGCTCGGGTGGCCATGGATGTGCTTCTGGCCACACATTGGGCATCGAGTTCACGTAGGAGTGTCCGCCAAGGCATCGAACAAAATGTCCATTCTTTGGCCGAGGATGCGCTGAGAGTGCAGCTGGTAGTCGTGCTTTTGCCGAATCTCGAAAATGAGTTGTAGGTATTCCTTTGAGAGTCGATTTGCATAGAGAAGAGGTGGCTCCACCTCCTTGTCCTCACCAACACTCATCTTATGCTACTCCACTTGCCATCTTGGGGGAATTTCCTCCTCCACCATGCAGTTGCCTCTGCTGAACACCAGGTCCTGTGGATGGATTTTCGGGGGGTAGGGGGGTGGGGGAAGAGGATTAATGAGTATAGGGATGCTCTCTTTCAAAGGTGGTGATTCCTCTTTGACCGGGCGGTTGCCATGGATGGATTGAGGACATGATGATGGAAGCTCTGGCGGCCCTTGGTTATTATGCCTGGTGCCCGAGGTGTGAATTACAATGAGAGTTAATTGGGAGGGGGTGAGTCTGCCACAACTAGAGAGGGCACTATAATACAACGATCCTCTCTTGGACTTCCCCCTTTCTCTTGACATGGTGGAGAGAATGTGGAGGCTGGTTTGCGGTGGAGTGAAGGCGGAGGGGCTGGTGGAAAGAGCCTGGGAGAGCCCGAGAGAGCCAAAGAGCAGGAGCAAATGTAGAGGGAAATGCAAATAATTCGCCTGAGAGAGCCAAGGGGCAGGAGCGTAATTGCAGAGGGAAAAAGTGAGAGTTCACCTGAGAGAGATGGGGAGAAAATGAAATTTCAGAGGGAAGAAGAGATAATTTTCTCGAAAGAGCCAAGAAACAAGAGCGAATGCAGAGGGGGAATGAATGAATTCACCAAGGCTATTGTCCTTTTAGTGCATCTCAAATTGACAGATAGGATAGCCATGAGAGCCGAGGTGACGACTTCCCTAGGCTGGGTGCCTAGAACTATATGTCTGGTCTGGATTACGTGGGGGGGGGCATTAAACCTGCAAGGCTGTCCATGCCCATTACCATTACTCTCCGCTGGGTGCGGATCATTATGCAGACAGGGTTAATAAATCTCGTTGCCGCCCCATTCCATCTGTCCTCTAACACTGTCCAAATGTCACCCCATCCGGGGGAGGGCAGTCCTAGTGGACTACCTTCATGCATTGGAGCCACAGATGCGAACTCGGGGACTGCCTTGTGTCGATGAAGATGACCTACTGAGTAGAGTCAATACCTGCATTGGCTAATCTGTCTGCTACCTTGTTTGCAATTCACCTTATGTGTAAGGTAGTGAGAGTGAGAGAAGGTCTGAGAAGATCTTTTAGACTGTTGAGGGGGCTTAGGAAACACCAGTTGGGGGTGATTTTTTCCGGGTGTTTTCCATTTATGACTTTGGTGGATAGCTCTATGATAAATATGGAGTCTCCTTCTATGATTAGGCGAGTGAGATTGTGGTCAAGTGCCATTTGGATTCCTTTGATGAGACCCTAGATTTATGCTGAATTATTAGTGTCATACCCCAGATTTTCTGCCATGAGAAATTGAATTTGGCTTGTGTTGTTCCTTATGACTGCTCCATACCCTGAGTTTCCTGGATTTCCCTTAGAGGCACCATCAAAATTGAATTTGTGAAAGCCAGATGGGGGGAATCCAGATAGAGGGGCTAGAAGTCGTTGCTCTCAGGGAATACTACAGGGGGGTGGAGAGGGTCAGGGAGAATCCCCAAGAGTTTAGGACAAAGAGTTCGCTTGGATCGGTGGGATAATGTTCTTGGGTCCAATTGTGTAGCTGGAGGGTTTCCTGAAGATGCATGAGGATTGCGGTCCAGAGGTGAGGGGGAGGGGAGGCCTGGGAGTGGAAAATTCAAATGTTTCTCTCTTTCCACAATTGCCAAACAATGAATCCTGGTAGGAGTTTCTAGGTTCTGTTAAGGATAGGACTTTTAAAGGAACCGAGCCTCCAATTTCTAATTGTGTCGATGATGCTGTTGTTCTCTCTTCTTGTTCTTCTCATGTTTTGGGTGGCCTGATTCCAGATTTCCTCATTGAGTGGGAAGTTATTTAGGAGGTGCTCCATGGTTTCTTCCTACTGGTGGCAAAGGTGTAACATTGAGGGGCCTATGAATCCCCATTTCCTGAGATTGTCCCAATTTAGGATTTTGTTAGCTGCCTACTAACTTTAATAACACTAACTTGAGCTAATTTGATTGCAAACTTGATGTTGTTGCAAAGGTTTTCTACAACCATCTTAATACACTTTAATTTGTCGGAGGACATTGATTTAAAGATGGTTTAACTTGCCCATAAATTGCATATAACAATTGGATACTAATCTAGTGAATTTGTGCTAAATTTTCATTGTCAATTGGTGCATTTATGAAGCATAATCATTGTTGTTGTTACAAATTTATATTGTTGTCATAATACTGTTGTACTGCTGCTAATTTGTACCAGTTATAGCAATTTATCATTGTCTACTGTCTCAAGAGTTTTTAATTTCTTACATGTACTTGGAAATCATTATTTATATGCTACAAGTGTTCTTGTTCTAGGCGGGTATTCAAACCATCTCATTACCTCTTATTTCTCCTTGACCTAGACCTTGACTTAGGTGATCAAGAGAGGGGGAGGTATCCTTGGATAACAAAATTGATACTTTGATCCCTTGATGTCACCGGGGAAGCCTCCTTCGTGGTGGACCTTCTCCATCACTAAAACAAGGGGATTTCTTACTAAGGTGACAGTGGTAGGATTTCTTGTAGTTATGCAAGATTTGAGCTACTTGTGGTGGGATTTGCACAAGTACAAATCCCATGATAACATTTCCAATCAGAGGGAATGTGATGACACTTTCTTTCCAAATAATTGAAGTATTCTAGAATTTTTTTTCTAGCTTCCTGACACAATCCTCTATAGAGTTAGGGGAAATATATGTGTCTCTGATTACTTGTGCCCAAATTACAATGCCTTGAATCAGCCTCCATACATTCTTTGTTGCAAGAGATTTTGAGAAAAGAAAAATATTCTTAAGTTCCCATCCACCTTGGGATTTTGGAGCTGCAAGTGTTTTCTAGGAAGCTAATACCATCACTTTTTCCCCTACCTCTCTAGACCAAATGAATCTAAAGGATAATTGCCTAATTTTTTCCAAGACTTCTTTTGGAATCCAAGTAAGGGATATCCAATGATGTGAATGGCTTCGAGGATCGCTTTGACTAGAACCAATCTACCACCTTTGGAGAGATATCGATTTCACCAAGTGTTTAAATTATTCTCCACCTTATCTATTAGCCATTGTCAGTCACCTTGTTTTTATATCAAATTGATTTTAAGTGGAAGCCTAGATATTCCATTCCATCATCTAATCCACAACTTGGTATGGGTAATATTGGGAGATTTGAGCTTTTTCATACTCCATGAGACCCCATAAGGAGATCATAGATTTGGCAATGTTTATCTTCATACTAGTTTCCTCACAGAAGTGATCCATGATCTCATAGAGTTTCTCAAGCATTCTTTTAGATCCTTCATAGAAGATCAAAATATCATCAACAAAAAATAGGCGTGTGATATTGTAGGATATGCCCACGTTTATGCCTTTTAAATTCATAGATCCGAAGGTATCCCTTATTGATCTACTGAACCCCTATGCAATAATAAGAAATAATAGAGGAGAGAGAGGACAACCCTGTCTAGTCCCCTTTTCAGGTTTAAAAAAGGGAGAGGTGGTACCATTAATAAGCATTACAAAAGAGACCAAGTTGACACAACTCATTACCCAGGAGATGAAACCATGACAAAATCCTAAATGAACAAGGAAGAGTCTAATGAACTGCCAAATTAATCAATAAAATTATTTGGAGTGGTTCACTTTAATTGTTAGGCCCTTTAAATTCTTGGTCTTGATTAAGCAAATACTTTCTTTCACTACCCCCATAGCCTTGTGAATTTTCCTCCCTTCCAAGAAACCAAACTACTGCGGGGAAATATGACAAGAAAGAATTCCTTTCATCCTTTTTGCTACGGTTTTAGAGATAATTTTGTAAATGCAATTGCATAGGGAAATAGGGCTAAAGTTCTCAAAGCATGAAGGATTATCAATATTAGGAATCAAAGCTACAAATGTTGACTTAAAATATGCCATAGTTTTCCCTATGGTTATAGAAACCTCAAACATTTTGTGGAGGTCCTCTTCAATGATGTTGTTGAGCTCCAGTTTTGTCATACTTTCCGCCATACAAATACACTCATCATTACACCTTCTCCCTGTATTTCATCAATAATATATCGCTAATTACACCATAAACCTCCATTATCTCTTGTTATTCATCCTATGTGGTTAATACATAATTTTCCATATTTTTAGTGATTAAAAGGATGATTATACAATATTTTTGTCGATAATGGTTTAATCCTATGTTTTTATGCCTAAGCAACATGTTTTGTACTGTTCAGGTTTTGATATATGCACTGTCCATGTTCTGGTACCTATATTGTTCCTGTTCCAGTACTCGCATTGCAGGTCATCCGATACTGCAAGTCATCCAATACCAGAAGGTTCTGTAGTCAACCGGTACCTACAGAGTCATCCGGTACCCTTACTCCATGTCATACAGTACTCAGTTCGTCCGGTACCAATACTACACTCATCTGGTACCAGAAGGTTCTACAAGTCATCCAGTACTCACACTCCATGTCATCTGATACCTACACTCCATGTCATCCGGTACTCACACTCCATATCATCCGGTACTTGCAATTCAACACATACAGTACTAGAATGTTCCAGAAACCATCCAGTACCAGAATGCTCCAGGTCATCCGATACCAGCATCAATAACAATCCGGTACGAGAAATAATTTGAAATTTTGGAAAGCTTCTAGAGGAAAATCGAGGACATGGGTTTTGTCTAGAGAGACGTTTACATGCGGACTCGTGTGGAAAAATTCACCCAGATCACACGTGTGGACCTCCACCTCAGGGGGAATTATTATGCCAAAATTAGTGAAAATCTCAAACTGCCAACTTGTGCCTCGATTTTCGTGCAGATGGAATCAGATTCAGAAATTTTAATATATGGGTTTTGTCTAAAATATGAAAAATTGAGTAGAAAGTGGAAAATTTTTCAAAATGCGAATTAGGTTGGAAGATATGGGTGGATCCCTAACTTGAATCTACCCAAATTGTAGTAAAGCCCTCATTTTTGAAGATTTGTCTTAAAAATGTAAACATTGATTTCAGAGTTTAGGGATTCGGTTTCATCCAATCCTCCATGGATTTCATGTATAAATAAGCCTCATAGGGCTATGAGAAAGCCAATTGTCATTATGATCATTCTTTTGTAATGAAGGTTCATGTAATAGAGGAAAGGAGTTATGATGCCAATGTTGTAATTTGAGCTTGAATTTCAATAGATGAAAGATGATTGATTTTAGATTTGTGGTGGATCATTGGGTTTTCATCTGAAGTATCTCTAGCAACAATTGCCAGCTTGGGAGGGCCCCTCAAGATTGGTAATGTGCTGCTCATTTATATTTGTTTGTTAGATTTGTTTAATTCATTGTTATGTATATGTTAGTTTATCTCTGCGTGAGAGATTTTTGTTGCATTGTTAATTGATCCATAGATTAGTTGATGGTTAATGTTATATTCAATTTTCTAATTGATTTATGTTGATTTTATTTATTGGTTAGCTCAGACTTTGATTCTTCTTAGTGTGGCAGATCTGCTATAGATGCCTTGTGTGGTAAGAAATTGATTTTATTTCTTGCATGCCATAACCATAAAACACATGTGATATTTGATTTCAGTTTAAGGATTTCAAGGTGAATCAAATCAATAAAACAGAGCCACAAACTCTTATTCATTGAAGTGTAAACATAGCCCATCATTTGTTGTTTTTGCAAACAATCCGCTTCGATTCAATGTTTCCAATTACACCGTTGGAATGATAAATGTTATGGGAATGTCTTTTAATTAGAGGATTTGAATGCAATCTGAAAGATTAAATTTTATGTGAAGAAATAAACAGAAATCAATCTTGAACTCTTACAGAAATACATATCATAGGATATTCAAAGAATGATAATGATATAACTCCAAAGGTTCTGAATATTAAAAATAAGGATTGTGCAAACATACTATTCAAAACATACTCATAAAACATAGCATTGATTCTTGACACACATGAAATTATTCTTGAGTTGGAACCGATTAGGAGTTTGAGAAGAAGGTTGTGATTATATTCTGCTGAGTATGAATTCAACAACCAACAATCTTTGAAATTGAGTTTGTGGAATTTTACTGTAAATGGATGAGTGATGGAGAAAGTCTTTTGGGCGATTCCATTTGTTTTCTGAAGAGCTTGAGTACTGAGTTGATTTAAATGAGAAGAGTCATTTCTATGTTTTATGGTTTGAAATTGAAGACAACGCGATAAGGATTAAAATTCTTGGATTTTGAGAATAACTTTTTAGTAAGGATTGTTGACTTGTTTTAGATCTTGGTACCAAATTGCACTAGTTTCTGATTTCATTGTTATTTGAACTCATTTCTGTTTGCTTGTTTCTTTTATTGCATTTAAGTGAGGATCCACTATAGGAAATAATCATTGAAAGAAAAAAAAACTTAAGTAAGCTGCTCACGATTAATCACACGAACATCACCCTAAGTGCATGAAAGACTGTGATCTAAGCCTTTATAGGACTAAGTTATTCCTACATCCTAGTGATGAATCCTTAGTGTTAATTTTCTACAGTGTGGGTTTGAAGATTGTTTTGTCGGATTTAGATTAGGCTAGACTAGGCTTTGATCTTGCATTTCCTACGCCTGCACCTCGAAGCTTATGAGCCCCGGTTGATAATTAAATGTGAGAATTAATAGTGCATATATTTATCCCAACATTTTGGCGCCATTGCCGGGGAAGTGCTAAAGGGATTAGAGCATAGGTAGGTTTCTTTTATTTCTCCAAAGCCTTGAATGTTCCTTTCATGCATGTGTGTTTCTTTTCATGCAAGCATGTTTATTTTCATGCAAGTGTGGTGTGCTTTTAAGGACAACCTAAGGGCGGAGAGAAGACGGTAAGACGTGAGGGAAGATCCCACGCATTCACTTTAGTGGGGTTGCTCCAAATTTAGGTTGTCATCTTCCTTTT
Source organism: Picea engelmannii (assembly GCA_009831015.1). Classification (NCBI taxonomy): domain Eukaryota; kingdom Viridiplantae; phylum Streptophyta; class Pinopsida; order Pinales; family Pinaceae; genus Picea; species Picea engelmannii. Next base: position 214,384 of record ML787003.1, on the reverse strand, counting down.
GGTAGTTAGAATTTGTGTTTTATTAGCATCAACCATTTTTTTTTATATATATATGAGAAGAGAAGCTAACTTGTGTGAACATATAACTTGGTGACAGTAGGGTCCTAGTAGCACGGTGGCGCTTCAAGTATATAATTGGTTTTCTTACATTTTATTTTAGTTTGCTTCTTTTTATTTCTTTAGGGTTTTTTAAACATTTTTGGGCACTGTAAGAACCCCCCTCTACACTAATCCATGTGTGAAACAGGACCCATCAACCAACAACAAGAACTCAACGATGATCAAGAGTTTAACAGAACTCTCTCAAATCCTAGCAGCAGTTGGGATCTCTTCCTCTTAGGAAGAGCAAATCTTGACAATAGTCAAGAACATATCTGCCTCTCCAGAAGTGATAGAAGAAGAAGAGTTCCATGAGCTACATCCACAAAAAGATCTAAAATCCTTTTGTAATCACTCTTTCCAACCTATAGGAGAGACTAAAGAATCATGTACCACATTCAATGGAGATAAACTGCTAGAACCTGAGATTGAGGAGTTCTTGACATGCATATCGCCAGATCCAGTATGCATCCAACAGACAAACCATCCAAAAGAAGATGATCTGTGTGGCATGATAGAGGAAGACATGTAGAGTGGTCTAAATGAGAAAGTGAACCAAGAACATCAAGATTACATTGAACATTGGTTGCAAACGACAACAATATTGAAGCACCACTCTCTTCTTCAAAAACTCTCCCCATCATCATCAAAGCAACTGGTTCTTCGTATTCTTGTATACATTAAATCTTATCTTTCAAACCTGAGTATGAATGTATTTCTACACCTGTTACACACATGGTTACATTGGAAATATTCTTACACGTGAAATTTAATTTCTTGTTCTTAGATAGGATAGAGTAAAAGTTGCATGTTAGTTAACCTAGTTCTAAATAAATGCAACATCTTTTCATGTTTCTTTTCAAATAAATAAAATGAGATGAAGATAATATTGGTGATCTAACATCAAAAACCAAAACAAATTAAGATATTTCTTCTTCTTATTACATGCAGATTTCTGACTATTAATAATAATAGTTGCTCATAAGCCTAATATTTAAAATATTATGGGGATTTACAAAATCTTTAAGGTATGCATAATGATGCCCATAGGTAACTTGTACATCCTAGTTTCATATCGGAACTTGTTATTCAATCATTCTTATCAAATAGTAGCAGGAGAGTGAATGAAACTTCTACTTGTGAGGGAACACAATATTATATGGAGAAGATGAACTTGGGGACTAGAGGCACCTTTAGGTCATTCTCTCATGGCCTCGTCCACCACACATTAAGTAAGTTTGACCATGATATTTCTTTCGACTAATCTCGATACATAAGTCTATTGTTCATATGAACAATCTTTTATGGGCAATCTATAAAATATCTTCCAACTCAATACCATCCTATCCTGTAAAAAGGTTTTCAAAGATGCTTCCCCATTCACCCATGCAAAAGGAATCTATAAATTTTATATTAAGAGTAAATATTGGGGCAAGAGACTTTGATGGAAAATGGGTGTAAGAGGCTAACCCGTCAGGATACTGAACAAGTCTGCCGGCAGTGGGTACCGGCCTGTGGTATAACTAGGCAAACCCATCAGGGTACTGAACAGGCTCATGGGCAATGGGGCATTCTTCCCGAGAAGGATATTTCTTAGATGTCAAATTTACCCCATCGGAGTACTGAACAGGCTTGCTGGCAATGGGTTCTGATTTTGATGTCTTTCATGATTCCTAATCTATATTTGTCCGTATGAACAATATACTTGTATAAATCGTTAAGAAGAAGCATGCATGGTTAAACAAAAGGCTAATGAACCTCATCTAATTTCCATTTGAGAATGTTTGTAAGATGGTCTTAAGACCCCGTCATTCATACCCAGGATGTCATTGTCTTAGAGGTGGGACCCATAAGTGTAGGAGTCTAATAAACTCAAATGTGAACTTTATCAATATCACTTGAATGTCAGAAATTCTCTGAAAAATCAAACAGGGATGACTGGTTTCCTATCAGTTTCTCATTTATCAAAGACCACTTATCTCCTCATGTTTTCTTGTTCAAGGATGAGAGGAAAAACACCCCATCATAATTCACATGGTTTCTTGAGCATACAATTGTTAATGATTGATGAAATCATATGTAATAAGTAATTTAGAAATTTCCTTTATGCTTGTAATATTTTAAAATAAATTTCATTTCCAAATTTACAAGCATGAATAAAGTTTAATTTTTGGTTGTTTCTTTAAGCATGGCATAAATGTATATTTATTCTCTCATAATAATAGTATTGGTTTAGTTATTTTAGATTTTTCTGTTCCGGTATTGCTGGTACAAAAACCAGTAGGTTCCTGTACCAACAATACATAAATTTAAATCTTTTTCGAGGGCACTTTTTGCAGGATATTTTCAGTAGCTCTCAGCTATGGCATATTTCATTTCTCTCCTTCAGTCAACATGCACCGGTTCCACATAGTCCACTTTCATCTTGTAGAAATTTTGGGTGCTAATGAGAGATTGCATGAGGACAAGCAAACCAACGGGTTTGGGGGTGTGAGAGAGAGAGAGACATAAGGAATCTCAGCAGATCAACATTCATCAACTCTCTCTTAGATATCCATCAGTTCTCAGCCTTGCTCCACTTCATCTTCAAATTTCAACAGTCTACATCATGATTTTGCAGACATTTCGTCCTGTTCTGCATAGTTTACACTTCAACATGCATTAGAATTCAAAGCAAGGGTAACTTGAGGTAAAATTGGTACAAATCTTTTTAATTTACTAAGAACTTGGAAAACATGATGCATAACCACTATTACCCACTCCACACTCCACTATGAATTATCACAACTACTCAGTAAACCCTCCATCTTCACTCCACTTTTCATAATGAACAATATACTCTGATGATAAGACCAAGTAATGAAAAGGAAATATGTGGTTTACAAATACAAAGCAACATTTATAGTGTCTTCTCTTTGTACATCATAAAGCATTCTTAAACCATCTCAAAGAGAATGAAATCATTGTTGCTTATCCAAACAAAGAACCACAAAGTAAATATTGGTCTTAAAATTGATGTAAGATACAGAGTATAAAGGCATCCAAGTTCATACGACCACCATCACCATCATTTTATAAACCATTCTCCACATGCACACCATTCAGCATCACTCTGATACCCCATCCACTGCTTGTTCTCCATTTTTATGATAATTTTTTTTTTCTGTTTGAAATTCAATCCGTGATAGTTTCCAAAGTGTCATTCCACAAGAACTAACACCTACACAAAAGAAAAAATGTCACATAAATCTATAAGTAGAGTATCCTAAGTTCTTCACCTTGTTTGCATGAGGACATGCAAATCCTTGGGTTTGGGGGTGTGTTGAGCTCCAGTTTTGTCATACTTTCTGCCATACAAATACACTCATCATTACAGCTTCTCCATGCATTTCGTCAATAATATATCGCTAATTACACCATAAACTTCCATTATCTCTTGTTATTCATCCTATGTGGTTAATACACAATTTTCCATATTTTTAGTGATTAAAAGGATGATTATACAATAGTTTTTTCGATAATGGTTTAATCCTATGTTTTTATGCCCAAGCAACATGTTCTGTACTGTTCAGGTTCCAATATATGCACTGTCCATGTTCTGGTACCTGTATTGTTCCTGTTCCGGTACCTAGATTGCAGGTCATCTGATACTACAAGTCATCCGGTACCAGAAGGTTCTATAGTCAACCGGTACCTGCACATTCATCCAATACCCATACTCCATGTCATCCAGTACTCAGTTCGTCCGGTACCAATACTGCACTCATTCGATACTAGAAGGTTCTACAAGTCATTCGATACTCACATTCCATGTCATCCGGTACCCACACTCCATGTCATCCGGTACCCACACTCCATGTCATCCGGTAGTCACAGTCCATATCATCATGTTCCATAAACCATTCGGTACCAGAATGCTCCAGGTCATCTGGCACTAGCATCAACAACAATCCGGTACTAGAAATAATTAGAAATTTTGGAAAGATTCTAGAGGAAAGTCAGGGACATGGGTTTTGTCCAAAGCGACGTTTACATGCAGAAACGTGAGGTAGAATTCACTCATCTCACACATGTGGAACTTCAGCTCAGGGGGAATGATTCTGCCAAAATTAGTGAAAATCTCAAACTGCCAACTTGCACATCAATTTCCGTGCATATGGAATAAGATCCATAAATTCTAATATATGGATTTTGTCTAAAATATGAAAATTTGAGTAATACGAGGACAATTTTTCAAAATGCGAATTAGGTTGGAAGATATGGGTGGATCCCTAACTCGAATCTGCCAAAATTGTAGTAAAATCCTGATTTTTGAAGATTTGTCCTAAAAATGTAAAAAATGATTTCAGAGTTTATGGATTCAGTTTCATCCACTCCTCCATGGATTTCATGTATAAATAAGCCTCATAGGGCTATGAGAAAGCTAATTGTCATTATGATCATTCTTTTGTAATGAAGGTTCATGTAATAGAGGAAAATAGTTATGATGCCAATGTTGTAATTTGAGCTTGAATTTCAATAGATGAAAGATGATTGATTTTAGATTTGTGGTGGATCATTGGGTTTTCATCTGAAGTATCTCTAGTAGCAATTGCCAGCTTGGGAGGGCCCCTCAAGATTGGTAATGTGTTGCTTATTTATATTTGTTTGTTAGATTTGTTTAATTCATTGTTATGTATATGTTAGTTTATCTCTGTGTGAGATATTTTTGTTGCATTGTTAATTGATCCATAGATTAGTTGATGGTTAATGTTCTATTCAGTTTGCTAATTGATTTATGTTAATTTTATTTATTGGTTAGCTTATAATTTGATTCTTCTTAGTGTGGCAGATTTGCTATAGATGCCTTGTGTGGTAAGAAATTGATTTTATTTCTTTCATGACATAATCATAAAACACATGTGATCTCTGATTCCAGTTTAAGGATTTCAAGGTGAATCAAATTAATAAAACAGAGCCACAAACTCTTATTCATTGAAGTGTAAACATATCCCATCATTTGTTGTTTTTGCAAACAATCTGGTTCGATTCAATGTTTCCAATTACACCATTGGAATGATAAATGTTATGGGAATGTCTTTTAATTAGAGGATTTGAATGCAATCTGAAAGATTAAATTTTATGTGAAGAAACAAACATAAATCAATCTTGAACTCTTACAGAAATACATATCATAGGATATTCAAAGAATGATATTGATATAACTCCAAAGGTTTTGAATATTAAAAATAAGGATTGTGCAAACATACTATTCAAAACATACTCATAAAACAAAGCATTGATTCTTGACACACATGAAATTATTTTTGAGTTGGAACCGATTAAGAGTTTGAGAAGAAGGTTGTGATTATATTCTGCTGAGCATGAATTCAACAACCAACAATCTTTGAAATTGAGTTTGTGGAATTTTACTGTAAATGGATGAGTGATGTAAAAAGTCTTTTGGGTGATTCCATTTGTTTTCTGAAGAGCTTGAGTACTGAGTTGATTTAAATGAGAAGAGTCATTTCTATGTTTTATGGTTTGAATTTGAAGACAACACGATAAGGATTAAAATTCTTGGATTTTGAGAATAACTTTTTAGTAAGGATTGTTGACTTGTTTTAGATCTTGGTACCAGTTTGCACTAGTTTTTGATTTCATTGTCATTTGAACTCATTTATGTTTGCTTGTTTCTTTTATTGCATTTAAGTGAGGATCCACGATAGGAAATAATCATTGAAAGAAAAAAAAACTTAAGTAAGCTACTCACGATTAATCACACGAGCATCACCCCGAGTGCATGAAAGACTGTGATCTAAGCCTTTATAGCACTAAGTTATTCCTACATCCCAGTGATAAATACTTAGTGTTAATTTGATGCACTGTGGGTTTGAAGATTGTTTTGTCGGCTTTAGATTAGGCTAGACTAGGCTTTGATCCCGCGTTTCGTGCGCCTACACATCGAAGCTTACGAGCCTCGGTTGATAATTAAATGTGGGAATTAATAATGCATATATTTAGCCCAACGAAAGTCAAAGCAACCCATAAAGAATTCCATAGGGAATCCCTTCAGGCCTAAACTTTTATCTTTTTGAAATCTATGGAGAGTCCAAAGAAGCTCCTATTTACCATCTTCTATCATTAACTCTTGGTTATCTTCTGGGTTGACAAAGCCTTGAAAGTAGGATGCCATTCTCATTATTGTTGCTATGGTTGTTCTAGATTCCTCTTTAAAGAGAGAATGGAAATAATTTACCCCTTCAGATGCCATATCAAAGAAGCTTGTTTCCATGGATCCATCCTCTTTCTCTATCCTCCAAATAAAGTTAATATTTTTTTCCTACAATTAGCATAAATGTGGAAAATTTTGGGATTATCATCCCTTGTATGCAACCAGATAGCCTTGCTTTTAAGTCTCCATGATTTCTCTCTATCCAATAGAATTTTCCTCTTTTTTCTTCCAAGTGTTTTATCTCCTCCTTCTGATTTTCTGTCATGAAGCCAAAACCTTCTTTGGTATAACATGAATCTAGGGTTATCCTTCTATTTTTTCTCCATAGACTAATTTATTGTCGTATTTTTTACCTTTTTAAAATTTTGATGAAATTGGATGGGTGTTGATTCATTGAGAGAATTGTCGAAAGGCTTCCACACTTCTTTTACCTTATTAAAAAAAACTCATCCTTTAACCGTTCACTATTTGATTTGGAATGGTTGGGTGGTTTTCCTTGGGCTAGGATCACCTCCAAAAGCATAGGATTATGATCATAATCCCCTTTTGAAGAGACCCATTGTATAATTTTGACAACTTCATCTAGAAAATCTTCCAAGCTTAAAAATTGATTTATCGTTTTAGCAATTCAAGGTTCCCATGTCCTCTTGTTCCTCTAGGTCGAGGTTAGCTTAGAAATTTCTATGTTTAGAAGCCATGTTATTTCAAGTTTGTTTGTGAATAACATATATAGGTTGTCTACCTGGGCTATTGGTCCCTAGATTTATGAAGCTCCCAACAACAAATTTAGGTCTCCTCCAATTACCACTAAACCTATGCTAGCCCGATCTCTTCTTAATAAATTTTCCTAGTATTCCAACCTATATAAGTAAGGCCCATATATATTCAGAAAAGTGATTTTGAAAGTTATACATAGTGGGAGGAATTTTCTTACATGATTATTCCATGAAGTCACCTCTCTTATTGTGCTCTAGAGGGTGCTCTTGACATGGATCAATTACCTCTAATGCTAATGATTTCAATGGGGGGTTGTCCTTAAGGGATCCTTTTGAGATATCCCTTGAAGGAGCCTTATTCTTTGGAGATTGTGAGGTTTTCAATCCCTTTGGTTGCACCTTACAAACCCATACTTTCCTTCTATTAGGTAGAGGACATTCCTTTTATAGATTCCCAAAGACATGGAACCTTCCATATTTTAATGGGATTCCTTCGTAATCCAAGGGTTGATAAAATATTGGTAGGCCCTTTTTGAAAATGGTGGAATTAGCTAGGCCGTTAGTAAGTTCCATTCCTACAAATATTTTTTCCATGCCCATATACCTCAATTCATTGTAGGAGTTATCTACTTCATACAAGAGACCAAGGTGTTTCCAATTTCTTTGAAAACTTCATCTGACCATAGAATCAAAGGAAGTCCTAGTAACCTAACCTAGACTAGGAAAATATCCACATGAGTTGAGTTGGTGTCAAAGTCCAAGTTCCATCTCTTTAGAAAAAAGGGCTTGTGAGCCCCATTTGTATATTTCCTGGAGGATTTAATTTGCATCCAATGCTGACTGAAGTATCCATACCATCCAACCTTTCACCAACACCATGCTATGAGAAGAGTAGCCTAACACTAGAGTGAAGGTTTCCTGCATCCAAGATTTCATAGTTTAACCATTCATTCTTTTACTTGGAAAACGACCCATTATGGCCAAGTCCTCTAACTCCATAATTTCATGCAACTTTAAGTCGTCGCCCAATTGCAAGTTCACCATGTCCAATTTCCTCTTGATGCATTTGTGTCTTTTTCTAGTTTTCCCTAAACATCCTAGTCCCAAACCCTGCTATTCTAAATCCAAAGGTTCAAAATTGGGGCTTCCGCTCATTAGCTCACCAAGGAGCATTCCACCAATGAAGCCCTAGTCTAGCAACCCTTCTATGATATCTTCCTTACCAAGGATCAAATAAATCAAAGAGCCTAGTAGGAGATCTAGAGGTACTTCCTTCAAGATAATTAAAGAATGAGGTAAAATCTCATGCATCGAGAGTAAAGGCTCCCATTAGGGGAATTTTTAGGTCTAAAAAAGGCCTCCTAAGATATAAAATAAAATATTACGAGTTTGTCATTTTGTGGGGGAGTTATATTTACAACTCACCTTTTGCACTAGAATCCATATAACCATAGCTAAGTTAAATTGAAAAGTTGTCTTCAAATAAAATTAATAAAATAACTTCTACTGATGTGATTAAAAGGGAAGGATGTGACTATAAATAGAAGCGAGTTTTAAAAAAAAAGCCAATATCCTTAAACAACTAATGCATGTGTCATTTATCCTTGAATAACTTGAAATAAAATATAAACATAAATCCATAAATTATTAATTATATAATATATTATTATTTAAAATATACACTCATATAATAATATATAATTAAGATATTATATAAAAATCATATATATATATATATATAGAACCAAATATTGATGCTAGCTACGTCCATAGAAAACCCCCCGAAATCCACGAAGGAACATGGGAAGTCGGTTATTTTTCAGAACAATGGGTGCTCAACAACAAGAGCGTCTTATAGACCCATTACGAGCACAAACATGTCACTCCAAGGATTTGAACCTGGATGGGGATGATAACAATAATTCCACCCAACCACCCATGCTACATCCAATAGACAAATGTTTTAAAAATATATAATAATAAAAAATTATATATATATATTTTAAATATATATATAATTATAAAACACATATATGATATAATATATCATAAATGGAACATATGATATATTATATCATATCTAATATATTATATGATATAATATATCATACGCTCACGTGTGTGCGTGGTACATTATATCATATATGTGATATGATATAATATACCATATATTATATATGATGTATTATATCACATATAATATATCATATCACATGATATATTATATCATATGTGATATATGAATGATATATTCTATCATGTAACCCCAACACAACCTAAAGTAAACCAACCCAACACACATTTAAAGTAATTTACTCCTAAAGTAAATCAACCCAACTCACATTTCAAGTAATGTACTTCTAAAGTAAATCAACTCAACATGCATTTCAAGTAAATATATTTTTTAATATTGTTTTTTAAATTTCAAATATAAAGTGTTTAATGTAGGAATGAACAAGGGTACTTTATTCAAAAGTAAAGTACTTTGAGTACTTTTCTTAAAGCACTACCATAGTTAACTATGGTTTCCATTCACCATTTAGAATGTGACAACTCACCATCTTTAACTCAAACAATGTCAAGTCATCCCCAGGAGATGATGTCATATTCTGAATTGTGATTGGCTCTTACAAAGTGGATTTTGGTGGTACATTTTTTGTTTTAAGGTCTTTTTTTAACCTCAAAATTCCCCTAATGTCAAAGTGTGCACTCAGGGAGTAAATGCTTTGAATTTTCAAATCCTACACCCTATACATAATCCATCATTAATTCAACATAATAGCATAACAATTTTGATTCTTTTGAATCTTACATCATGGCATGTAACCCTTCCATGTTGGATTTTCGGTTATCGGACTGATCACACACCATCTCACTCAAAATTGCAATGGTTTCATCCTCTAGTAGACAGACTCTAGGTTGCATATTTCTCAATAGTAGAGTTTCAAATTTGAGCCTGTGATCCATTGGATCAGATCATATTTGCTAGCCCTTTAGTGGATCATCAAAGAAGTTTATTGCTTCTTCCTCTATACACTACCAAAGACTTCTCCCGAACCTGCAAAAACCCTAAATCTTGCCTAAACACTAATTCTCATATACCGTTGGACACAAGAAAAATTATAGTCAAGTGAATTAAAAGTTTCGATTTACAGAAGCGAGAACGTTAAAGGGGGTGTATGGGCATGTAATCACACAAGTTGTAGGTTGGGAAAAGCTCGACCCAATTCACAAGAGTGAGACAACTACAAGAGTACCTACCCACTGTCAGCTTACATAGACACTCCCCTCGCTTTAGTGATGATGAAAATCACCACAAGGGGGGAGTCCCGATGACCCTAAGGGGATTGAGATGGGAAATGAAGAGATGACAAGTGAAAACCCTATAGGTCAAGATGAAAAGCTAGGAAGAGAGTCTTGGATGAGGGTAATGGTTTCCAAAAGTTATACACCTACAAAACAAAGCTAGCCCTACCCAGAACAAGACAAATGATCGAGATACAAGACAAATGATCAAGGGGGAAAGCAAGGAAAAATTTATGTCCTAAATTTATAGCAGTATAAGATAATGTATATCAGCAATAAATGATGGCAAATGGCTGCAAAATATGTCACCAAAAGTCAAGTGAAATATACAAGAAACTAAGCTAACAATTACTAGTTTAACTTCAGTGAAATAGAATAAGACTTTAGTGACAATAAAGGTTTGTTAAAAAATGTTATCAACAAGTTAATATGACAGCCAAGTGGTTGTAGCAAACAAATTTTACAACAACAAATTCCAACCACATAAATCAACAAGTAAACTATCAAAAAGATAGACAATGAGCAGTAGAACAATAATAGAAGTTCACAAGTGAATTTCAGTGGTTGGTAAGTGAGAAATAGATGAAAAGAGATGAGTTTTGTTGAAGCCCTAATGGTTGTAGCATTAACTTGATTACAACAAGAGATCTACAAGGCTAAACTAGATGCCCTTAAGGCATAAGCAAGCTTATAACGCAAATTTTTGTTTCCAACTTGAACAAAAACAATATCTCTCAGTTTCACGTATATCAATGCAAAAATATTATATCTCGAATCCAAAAATAGAAAAGTGCCTTATCAATGGGTTATGGAGTACCTTGTGTAAGAGCTAGGGATTGCAACTTCTCTAGGGTTGTAAGCCATTTTACTTCCTAGAGCATGCAAAACCTAGCAAGGTAAATCTAGGAGGCTGTAAGCCCTTTTACTCCTCCTAGCAACCTTTTCAATAGCTTATCCACTTAACAATAATGATAGACTTGGTGGAGGGTGTATTCCCTTATACTCCTCCAAGGGTGTAGACAAAAACAACCATGAAACAAGAAAGAAACACCAACAATATGCATAAATTCCTTACCAATTCCAAGAGATATGCAAGTTAAACCCTTATCTACCAAGTATATTCCACCATACACAAAAGAGCTAAGAATCTGAGAGATAGCGCACAAATTCCTTCCACAAGACAAGTAACTAGCATCCAAATAGCATCAAAGAGAGAGACATGCGATTTTCCCAAGAGGGGCGAAAATTTCAGCCACAAGTATGTAATTCTCAAGTGAGATTTGTTATGATAAAATGAAAAGAGAAAGACTCTATTTATAGGAGGTCTTGCCTAAAATGTTTGTCCACATATCATTAGGGTAAAACATAATTAAGGAGGTTGACCTCCTCTAATTTCCCTTTTACAATTCAAAATTCAAAATTTGCAATTAAGAGAAAACATAAATGATGACATCATACCTCTTAGGGCTGATGTTTTGGCACATGGAGCAAATCCTTGAGCTTCTTTGAGGGAGATGTTGGGCCTCCAAAGGCCATTCCTTCATGTGATGGCATCTTTTGTCAAAGATATTGTCATGTCATCATCAATCACCACCAAACCCTAGCCCCTAAGTATGACCTCATGCCCTAGAAAAGGGCATTTTGACTCTCCAAGGTCAAACGTTGAGCAAAGGGGGGATATGTGTCATCCTTCAAGATGTCTTCTCATGAATCCAAAGGAAATGTTCACCATCTAACTGCTCTCAAGGTGTGTTTTATAGCATCCACTCTGTGGGCTTCATGCCCCAATGAAGGCCCAAGCTAGACTTGTTCCCCCACAAATGTCCACCAAGCAAGGTCCTGCAAAGACAAGTGAATTCACTCTCTAAGGGTCTCAAGTCAAATGTATCATGCCAATTAAAATCACACTTGATACAAGAGCCACCTAAACATGTGTGTTGAGCTCTAAATATGTCCTAAAAACAACCTTAGTTAACATTAATTTATCAACCCGAGGATTCGTCCTTTTATCTCAAGAATATCAACAAAGTCTATGCATATAGTTTTAGAGGTTAAAATCGTGTAGTTAAAGAAAATTTGAGTTTATCAACAATCAAGTTCCTCACACAATCATCAAAGCTTTGAAACTAATATTTCAACAGAATTGAAATCCGATCTATAACATGCTGCGAGTTTAAAGGCATTAATTGAATTATTGAATTGATGTAATAAGAACAGTAATTGAATCTAAGAAAAGCTTGATAAACTAATCTATCGACGATTATTTAACCTGTTGAAAAGAAGTAGCGAATTACTATATCTATGAAGATGAACATCGACTATACTTAATCAAAAGGAACAACAAGTGTAATCTAATTGAAAGGAACAATAAATACTAATTTAACCGAAAGGAACAACAAATACTAATTTAACTGAAAGGAACAACAAATACTAATTTAACCAAAATGAACAACGCGTGTAATAATGAGAGGAACTGTCAAGCAGTAAACTACAACAATGGGAACAACAATTGATAACATTCAAATGAAACGCCTATCTTCTGTAAGCCAACAACATAAAATCATTGACGCACTTATGCATTTATCTTTAACTATTGAAAAAGTATTTAAATCACATAACATAAATAAAACTGATACAATTACAGATTGAGACAGTAAATCCTTTAGACTGGGCCCTTGGTCCTCAGAAGCACTGCTGCTAGAAACTCAGTATGCAAAAATGATGAAAACGCTCAAAGCTTCTATTAATTCCATAACTGGTACAACATGTTGTAACATATATTATCAATCAGACGCCACAGCCCAAAGGAGCTGGGAGCTGATCAATCAACAAGGTTTGACGAAGGAATGGCAACAGATGGGACTTAATTTTGTATCAGCTAAGATGATTATGGATTTGGCTCTCCTTTTCATTTTGTTTTCTGTATTGTTTCCATGTCAATTTGCATTTGCGTCTGTACTTTTGATGTGAGGACTGAAATCTACATGAACAGTTGGCTAACCTCTTAAAATCTTCGAGTTCTATTTCTTCAGAACAAATGCTTCACGAGTTTCATTATGATCGCCCTTGCCCATGTATACTGGCTTATGATTCACTATTTGAAGGGATGACAATTGGATTCCTTTCAGTAATATAAGCATCGGATTTTCCAAAAAGAATAGTATATGACGAAGACCATAAGCTGCATATATATTGGAAAGGTTGGCTGTCTTGGATAAGAATAGTTGGAGAGAGACTTTCAAAGCATTAGTGCTTTTGGAGTACCTGCTAACACATGGGCCAGAGAGTTTTGCAGCAGACTTTCGATGTGAAGAAGATGCTCTTCATCAACTCACTCGTTTTCAGCATGTGGATGACCTAGGGTTTGATTGCGGGCAGCGTATCCAAAGAAAAGCAGTAAGGATCCTTGACCTTGTTAACCAAGATGCATTTCTGAAAGAAGAGCGCAACCGTGCTCGTAGAGTTTCATGTGAAATAACAGGAATCTGACGACGTAACTTCTTGTCGGTCATAATGTTAAGAACTCGCCATTTACCTTCCAAGTATGTGGCACTTAGTGCAGCATATGATGATGCTATGCAGAAATCCTCTGGCACCGGGTCCGATCTGTATGACTGTGACAGATTAGAAAAAATTCCAATTAGCGACAAGAGATTGGAGCAACACCCTCCACCTTTCTGCATCCGACGCCGCAACTAGAATTGACGGTTATTTCTTGCGTTGGAACAATTGGAACGGTTTATTTTCTTGCATTGGCCCTGATGTTAATGTTACCATTCTGTGTAATTTGGTGATTTTTATAGTTGATATCATTGACCACTCTCATGTTGTAAAACTGCTAAATATAACGGAATGGAGGGGTTTGCTGGCCACGCTAGAGCATGATACTGTGAAGCAAATAAGTAGAAGAAGAATAGAAGCACCAACAATAAATAGCAAAGACCCCTTCGATTGAAGAAAACATATGACTTCTTATAGTCGCCGCCAGTAAGAAGTATCCATTGTGGACGAACAAGGCCACCAGATAAATTGCGTCGCCTTGATCGCTGGAAGAAGGGAACGAAGACGATGGTCCGCTGCTGCTGGAATCTGATGGCTGGAAGAGTGAAGGACTCCACAATAGTGATCTGATCTGGGCGCGCCAACAGCGAGCAGGTGTACGAACACTTGTTTCTCAAACAAACAACAATTGTTGCAGATTGGAATTTTCCACCACTTGTTTTTATGGAGGCTTCGTCATTTTCTGGCTTTAATGTTGAGAGAATCGCAAAGGATTTCAAGATTTTGCAAAAGTGGAGTAATTGAAGAGCTTTAAGCGTGAAGACATCGAGAGGCATGAAGCCCGCTGCTCTGTGAATTTGCTGTCAATTTGAGAAAGAGTCATTGTGTCAAGTTCTCTGTAGTGGGACTTGACCACCTCACAGTCCAAAGGAGATCGAGTAAGTTGAGAGTATTGTTTCCTGTGTGTGAGAGTGATTTCTGGTGTGAGTATTTTTTGAGTGGACTGACAGGAAGAAATTGCAGCATCAGAAAGATTTTTTCAAGTGTATCGCCCAGGTTATGCACGCCTAGCCAAAAAAAATGTTTACTAGCTGCCCTACGTCAGTAACAGTTCGAGTAGCCTACAGAGCATCCATCAGAACACTGGGCAGTCAAAGAATTCCAGAAGACAGAATACACGTGAAGCGCACCATCTGTCCGAGCATAGACAGTGTTAAGAATAAATGGATACCATTTCCAGAATTGGTTTTATCAGCCGAACTGTCAGAGTCATGAATCGATCGCCACAATATCCACCATTGTCAGATCTGGAGCTCCCATTCTTACAACCTCTAGCGTTATTGCATTAAAACTTATGCCCGACCCTTCTCCCACGATGGCCACTGTAGCATCTTTGATTTTCTTTTGAGGTGCATAACGAGAGGGACTCGCGTACACATACCTTGGCCTCTGGGAAGCTTTATGCCTGCGAGGGATTCGAGCACGCTTGATTTGCCGCTGGATTGATCTCCGACCACCACTATGCTCAGGAGCTAGATGCCTTCCTTGGTAATCTCCAGGTATGCAGCCTCCTGGAAAGCAATTGCGTGGATTTGTGCAGCGTCTCGAAGGAAAACAGGGTCGGTTTCGAGGGAATCTGTCTAGAAAGTGTGTTGATTTTACTGGATGGACTGTGATTTCCCCGGATCCTAATCTCAAAGTTACCGAGGTAGCTGTGCCAATGTTGATGGCAATGGTCTTGACATATCCTGAAAAAAGTTTCATGCTATAATATTGAGAAGTTGAGGCAGCGTGTGAGTAACGGACCTTCAAAGTACCCTGGGGCGAATTATGTCATCTCTCTTGATGGTTCAAGACAGTCTTTAAAAATTGGGAATCCAAGACGTGTTGCTGCAGAGCTGAAATATGGTTGTATAGTAGAGCGCCATCTTGAGGATGGAGATATTGTTCTTTTTAACCGGCAGCCAAGTCTGCATCGAAGGTCCATCACTGAATTTGATCGGCGGGTTCATGGTGTTGATGTTGCAACATGCACAGAGGTGATTGAACATATGGAAGAAGACCAGACATACAAATTAGGAGAATGCTGTAGAATATTCCAGTCTCATCGTGGAGGAGCTCGACCCAGGATACATTGAGATATGGCAGTTTGAATGGGATGGTGCACCTCACCTGCGACTTCCACATAATTGTTTCATGTCCCGACCTCAAGTTTATGGCTACAATAGGACGTGGATTTCACTATAAAAAACCAACTTTTCAAGACCCATCCTTTTCCCAGTTCTTACTTTACATTGAGGGCACCCAAAGCAGCAAGTTTGTAATGGTCTCTGGTTCGCTTTCTCTACGTTGTTCTCTAAGCATGGGAAAACTGGGAGCATGCTTGGATGAGCAGTGCTTATCATCCAAATCAGAAAGGTTCATCTTGGATTCCTGGAAGTTTTAGGTCTTGCAAATCGTTCAGAAAAATCTGAGATCTTCGATAAATCATAATAATTCTGCATTCAGCAGTTGTGTGCCTTCGTTTGATATCGATAAAGAAGATCCTGAAAAACCTTTGGCTCATCATGCTCTTCGTAAGAAATTGAAAGAATTATTACAGGTTCACAGCAATGCAAAATTCATGGTGACAGGCCACAGCCTTGGTGGTGCCTTGGCTGTGTTGTTTCCAGCAATATTGTTTGTGCAAAAGGAAGAGACGCTGATGGAGAAAATGTTGGGTGTTTATACATTCGGACAACCAAGAGTTGGAGATGAATATTTCGCAAAGTTTATGAACAAGAACCTAAACGAACCTCTACCCAGATATTTTAGAATTGTCTACAGAAATGACATCGTTCCCAGAATGCCCTTCGATGATCATATATTTTAGTACAAGCGTTTTGGTGTATGCCTTTACTACAACAGCTGCTACAATGAGTATAATCTTCAATTTTACTAGATAGATGTATTTTGTCCGACTTTGAAGGAGAAGGATGTATATAATCCAATCCTCTGGAGTTTGAATTTATGACCCAACCTGTCTCACAGCCGCGTGGCCTTTTTAAATATCATAAAGAGTACATGAAATATTTCAGATTTGTAACGACAGTGCGTTTGCAGTCACAGAGTCCGGAGAAGGCGAACCGTTTCATATTCCCCGGAACTCAAAGAGATTTATTTTATATTTTTCTTTTAAAAGAAGGATGTATAGAACAGAACAGAAGGGGGGCGCGAGTGCAGCACTGGGGAAAACCTCTTTCGAAGAGGGGTTCATTGTAATTGCTGAGTTATTTTGTAAACCAGGAATGAAATAATACAGAAGATTTTTTACTTGTGACTGTGAGATTCATCACGGTCGATTTCTTTCAGTATGTTTCTCCTTATTTCAGCTGTGTTAAATCTGTTTGGACTTCATTTATATGTTCCTTACTCGCAGTTGATATTGTCTTTATCATATTGTTTATTTCTTCCTTATTCGGTCACGACTGCGTTTCATTTCATTTTCTTCTAACTGATGTGCTTCGTTATACTTTAGTACGACCACTACTATAGCGAATGGATTTTGGTTTTCTGTAATTGTTTGCTGCCTTTCCTCTGCACCAACTATCAGTGGGTGTAAGACCAACCTACACTTCCAGAATTCTGCATATATTCTCTGCTACATCGGCCTTTCCTTTCCTTTTTCTGCTACCACACCACTATTATCAAATCGCTGAAAGATAGACTTACTTTGCCTCACTTTCCGCAAGTTAAATGATCTCTACTATTGTCTCCTTTCTTCGGCTTTCACTTGACTCCATGCCCAATGGACCATTTCCCTGGTTTAACCCCCAAACTCTAAAAATCCAAGACCATCATTTACCCATAAATCTGCCCGCCATTTCATGCTTCCTGAAGATCATATTGTGACACTGTTCGAGAGATCCCTCTTGGGTTGGGGGAGGGCAGCTTCCAATACAAAGTGGTTCGAGGTTGCCTCGGGATTGATTTGCTACAACCCATTTCAGTTTCGAGTGTCAACACAACATCTACAAAAACTGCTTGTGCAAAGAAATTTCGAATTCTGAATGTTTGGAAATAATTCTTCAATTGATCCTTTCCAGGATTCATTAACCTCTATATATTACAATAATATGGGTAAATCAAGCTATCCTAAGGATCGAGAGATCCTCAGGATCGCTTTACTATTTATAAAGTTTACAAAATAGATAATTAATCTCCCTCGAAACTAATTTGTGCCCAATGTCTTCAACCTCCAATAGCCTACGTATATTCAAAATCTCCTTTGTTATCTTGGGTTTATCAATATTTATCCATTCCTGTAATAAAATCAAACAATTCCAACCGTATTTTAGAATTTATTTAATATAACTCAATAATATTTCTAGAAAACATTTCAATCATTTTCTATCCTAATTACTCCTAATTAACAGAAAAGTCAATCAAGATTGTATCATAAACCGTGAGAATAAGGAAGATATTTGTACCTTTTTCACAACCCAACATACCCCCAATCTTACCTTCTTGCATGTCCTCATGCAAGCAAAGATTTTACATGTAAAGCAGTGAGGCTAAAGGGAGGGGAGGTTTGTTCTCCAGGTCTTCTGAACCCATTCTTTCTTTTGAGTTCTTCAAAGGAAGCTTCTTCCCTCTTCCTATTAATCTGATAATCACTCCGGTATCCTTCTGGAGGGAACCAAATAATAGGAGGACTATATCTGCACCCAATCCAGGCAGGTCCCTGATCTAAGATCATTCTAGTATAGCTTTCCACTCTGAAGGTGGCTGCAAAAATTTTTCTGAAACCAAAGGGTTCCCTACTTTTGACTTCATTTGAGGATGCATCCCATCTTAACTTGGAAGCAACAAGGGATTCTTCTTTAAGTTCCCTACATTGTGCTATGCTTGAATGTATAACCTATCAGAGGATAAGGGCTAAAGAGTCCACAACCCATTCCCTTTTCATGAATGTTCTGTGTCGCATGATGGCTGGAAAAGATTTTGGAGGTTCCCCTCTGATCCAGAGATCTAAGCCAGTCTCCCTTTTTAGAAAGGTCTTATGTGCTTTTGCCCATCTGATTTGTTTTTTGTTGAAGGAAAAAAATGCCTGGACCTATATATCCCCAATGAAAGCACCAGGGTTCTCTTTCCTTTTATCTTCCAAGATAAAGTTATGGAAGTATAACTCACACAAAAAGTATTGCACTTTCTCTTCCTGCTCTCTAAAACATGAAACAAACTCAGAGACTGTTGATACTGAGAGGGGGGTGAATTAGTATCAAGTACAATTTAAAAACCTTTTCAACTTATACTTAAACCATTCAATTATATCCAATGAGCAATGAAAAATATTATAAGAGTTACACCAATACACCACAATACACCATGCACAATATATGAGAAATAATCAATAGTTATTGTTCAAGGGTAGTAATGACTTCCAAAGGTAGCTACAACTTCCAAATATAAAGGGAGGGATAAAAATCCAAGAGGAAGATAAAATCCTCCAATATCAAGAGAGGGTTGACCTCTCCATCCTTGCCCCTTCCTTCCACCCAAGAATATATGAGAGATAATAAAACTTTACATTAAGTCATGACCATCAACCAACCATCACATAAAACCTGATAATGCTTCCTGAGACTTATTCAATTTATTCAATTCTTGGAATAATATGATCCTGTAGATAATATTACTCAATGTATACTTTGAAACTTCTCCAAGTTTCACTCCTTGAATCCTCCCCAAAAAGAAGTTATAGAAAGAATGGTAGACTTTATTCAATTCTGGTTTATTCAGGAGAGCGAACTTGTACATAATGCCCCACACTCAATATTTAACATCAGATTCTAAAACTCGCACACAAGAAATTAAAGTTCGTACTATTTCCAATTAAATTGGTCCCACTTCATTTGGATTATCGATGAATAATTTATGACTATTTTACCCGAAACACTTGTTTATTGACTAGCTTCAGGACTGGTCAAAAACCCTATCTTCCACAGAGTGTATCTCCATAATTATAGAGAATCAAGAGCTGAAAATTTTACCACAGGTAACTTGATATGTCTTCTCAATACCATAGCAATTGCACCATCTGAATCGTTCTAGAATAAAAGTTATAGTGAAAATGGTAAGATGACCTGTAAATAACATACCTTAGAACACATCACCAAAAGACTTCATCCTCCCTTGAAATCCGTCCTTCTTTACTTCTAATTTCCTATGAAATTCGATTTGTGTATCAAATGAATGTATAATGATATTTATTTATACCATTTATGTCACTTCCTTTTAACATTAGGGCCGACCTGACACTTTCTTATTTTGTAATTCTTTTCTTTAATTATCTTTAGGGCCTACATGTACTTCCTTCTTCAATTCACTTTGTCATCTTCAAAAATTCATTTCTCCTCAACCATGAGGATCCACGTGATGTGCCACATACCTATGGAAACAACATGATGTATAATATCCATCCATGGGTGTTGTATCTGCATGTGCATTGTCCTTCATGTCCAAATACCTTCATCAATTTTGCGGTCCAAAACCAATGACTGGGGTTGACATCAATGACAACAACCAATCTTCCAAAAATATCCCCCTTTGTCATTGATGGCAACACTCATGCTCCCCCTATCATCATGATCCCAATTTCTCTCCCCCTTTGACATCAATGGCAAAGGGTAGGGCTTCTCCCCCTGAGTTTAATGGCAAAAGGTAACTCTCTTCTTTGGGGTTGCTCCCCCTGAACATGT
>ML787003.1:172167-193758 GCA_009831015.1 Picea engelmannii | reverse complement strand
CTCCCCCTATCATCATGATCCCAATTTCTCTCCCCCTTTGACATCAATGGCAAAGGGTAGGGCTTCTCCCCCTGAGTTTAATGGCAAAAGGTAACTCTCTTCTTTGGGGTTGCTCCCCCTGAACATGTGGCACTCAATAATACTTCATCCTTATTTTTGTTCTTTGGGACTTTTTCTTCCTTGGAATCCTTTTGTGTGCCTTCTGTCTTCTCTCTCTTCTTCATGTATATGATGTATATGTTGTTCGGTCTTCTTGTAGTAGTTGCAACCTATCTTCCTGAGTTATTTGCTCTGATTTTACATTTTCGAGAATCAAACATAAGAGTGTATCCTTGATCACAAATTTTACTAACACTGAGTAGATTATGCTTCAAGTATTCAACCAATAGGACATTCTTTGCTTTTACATTTTTTCTTCCAAGCTCTACTACACCTTCTCCAAGTATTTTGGCAGATGAGTCATCTCCAAATGCAACATTGCCACCCTTTCTCTTCAAGCTGATGAATTTGTCTTGATCCCTGGTCATGTGTGAAGAACATCCACTGTCTATGTACCATTCATCTTCTTCTTTACATTTTTCAGCGGTCAATGATATTTGACAATCTTCATTGTTTGGAATCTCTTTCCTTCTCCATAATGTGGTTGGCATAGGGACATGTTCATTCATATATCTGCAATCTCGTGCTTTGTGACCAAGATAATACATTTGTAACATACAATATTTTTGTCCATCAATGGGGAAAATGAACTATAACTTCTGTTGACAAATCCACAATTATTTCCATATCTTATGTTTACACCATTCATGTTTCTTGAGTATTTATTCCTTTCATTGATTCTGCAATTAATTGCCTTATGTCCAAAATTTTTGCAAGTATAACAATGACCAAGAAAGAAATTTTGATACCTGGGAGTAAGTGATTTTCTTTGTGATGTAGTCCATATGGGTTCATGATATACTCTTCTGTAGTTTCCTTCATACTGATTGAAGCTTCTTTGATTTCTGAAGGTAGGAGGCCTCTTGGATATTCATCTCTTTTGTAATCATTCCTTCTTTCTGGTATCCCGATCCACTTCTCATCAACTGTATGTGTAGCTCTTTCTTCAAACTTCTTGTTGGTATTTGCATCTTCTTTGTATGAAGTTTCACCCATGCATCCAAGATGTGTTAATTATTTTGGCACTTGAGACCTTCTTAAGCTCTTCCTCAATGAGACAACTTCTTGTTCAAGTTTCTCACAATCTTCTTCTTTCTTCATCATTTGGACCTTCTTTACTTGTCCTATTCTTCTTGCTTCTTTGAGTAGAGTTTTCAAGGAAATGGTTTCTTCTCTTAGTTTCTCAAAGTCTTCTAATTATTTCTTCAAGCTGACAACTATCTTTTCATAACTACCCAATTCACTTCTTTGTTTTCTACGCATGTCTTTGAGCTTGCTATTTTCAATCTCAACATGCTTCAATTTTTTAAGATTCTCATCTTCTTGTTGAATCATTTCTACTTCATGATTTTCTTCTTCTTCATTGGAATTTTCTTCTTCAGTGTCATCTCTTTCAATCCTAGGATGAGGACATTCAAATTCAAGATGTCCTACTCCTTCACAATTAAAGCAAAAGAACTAACCTCTATTTTCTTCTTTGAAATATGAGATGTTGAAATTTGATTCGACTTCTTCTTCTTCTTTTGCTTCTTCCCTTGCATAAAGGTCTTGTAGCTTGTCCCAAATCTCTTTTGCTGATGCACATGATCCCACCTTGAATTTGGGATCATATTGCCAATTTGTTATTCCTTTTTGCTTCCTTCTGAGCTGCAATCTTTGGTTTCTTCAAAGCATTGTATCCTGAAGCAACTGAGAACCAAACATCTGCCCCAAGATATTTCAAGTAAGTTTCCATTCTATTACACTGGTATTCAAAATTGCTTCCATCAAATGGTGGAATCCCATTTGGAATGTTGTCTTCCATTTCTGCTTAGGATCTTCCTTCCAGTGGTTAAATTGTACTAAAGGTAACCAACTCTGATACCAATTGTTGATACTGAGAGGGGGGTGAATTGGTATCAAGTACAATTTAAAAACCTTTTAAACTTATACTTAAACCATTCAATTATATCCAATGAGAAATGAACAATATTATAAGAGTTACACCAATACACCACAATACACCGTGCACAATATATGAGAAATAATCAGTAGTTATTGTTCAAGGGAAGTAATGACTTCGAAAGGTAGCTACAAATTCGAAATATAAAGGGAGGGATAAACCTCCAAGAGGAAGATAAAATCCTCCAATATCAAGAGAGGGTTGACCTCTCCATCCTTGCCCCTTCCTTCCACCCAAGAATATATGAGAGATAATAAAACTTTACATTAAATCATGACCATCAACCAACCATCACATAAAACCTGATAATGCTTCTTGAGACTTATTCAATTTCTACAATTCTTAAATTATTGGAATAATTTAATCCTGTAGATAATATTACTCAATGTATTCTCTGAAACTTCTCCAAGTTTCACTCCTTGAATCCTGCCCAAAAAGAAGTGATAGAAAGAATGGTAGACTTTATTCAATTCTGGTTTATTCAGGAGAGCGAACTTATACAAAATGGCCCACACTCAATATTTAACATCAGATTCTGAAACTCACACAAAAGAAACTAAAGTCCATATTCTTTCTAATTAAATTGGTCCCACTGCATTTGGATTCTCTATGAAGAAGTTATGACTATTTTACCTGAGACACGTGTTTATTGACTAGCTTCAGGACTGGTCAAAAACCCTATCTTCCACAAAGTGTATCTCCATAATTATAGCGAATCAAGAGATGAAAATTTTACCACAGGTACCTTGATATGTCTTCTAAATACCATAGCAATTTCACCATCTGAATTTTTCTAGAAAAAAAGTTATAGCGAAAATGGTAAGATGACCTGTAAATAACATACCTTAGAACACATCACCAAAAGACTTCATCCTCCCTTGAAATCCGACCTTCTTTACTTCTAATTTCCTCTGAAATTCGACTTGTGTATCAAATGAATGTATAATGATATTTATTTATACCATTTATGTCACTTCCTTTTAACATTAGGGCCAACCTGACATTTTCTTATTTTGTAATTATTTTCTTTAATTATCTTCAGGGCCTACATGTACTTCCTTCTTCAATTCACTTTGTCATCTTCAAAAATTCATTTCTCCTCAACCATGAGGATCCACATGACGTGCCACATACCACTAGAAACAACATGATGTATACTATCCATCCATGGGTGTTGTATCTGCATGTGCATTGTCCTTCATGTCCAAATACCTTCATCAATCTTGTGGTCCAAAACCAATGACTAGGGTTGACATCAATGACAACAACCAATATTCCAATAGAGACAGAGGTGAATTTAATGGGTTTACCTGCTCTAATAGATTTCACTCTCAGCAAAAAATAACGTTCTAATAAGAACAAGGTATAATTAGTAACCGGAGCCCTGCAATCTATTGCATTAGTGTAGACATCACAAATGTCTTTGATTTGCTTCAAAGCTTTTTCTAATTGGTTTTGTACCTTCTTCACCTTCCCTTGGGCTCTGGTGAGCTCAAAAAACGTTTTGTTTTCTGTTGTTGAAATGGCCTTAAGCTTTTTAACAATTTTTTGATGTTCTTCCATAGTGACCATCTCACTTCTGCACTGTGTTAAGGTCTGTTGGGTTTGCACCAAATCTGTTTCCAATCTATCAATGATGATGTTCTGTTTAGGAGACTGAAATGTCTCTTCAGTCTGACATGCTATTTCTTCCATTGTTGCGACATCAGTCTGGGTTTTTGCATCAGTGGTCTCCAGTGGAGAAATAAAATTTGTGGGAATCACTTCCTCAGGTTGAGCAGTTGCTTGTTCTGCAATTTCTGGTTGAGCCTCTGTTTCATGTGATTCCAAAGGAATCCCTTATTTTTTTTGAACAACTTCCTCCTCTGCTGCTGTAATCTCAGTCTGAAGTTCCATCTCTGTTGTCTTTTCAGGGACGTGCAACTCTGTCCGTGTTCCTACAGAACTTGTATGAACTATCTTCCTAGGCAAAGGGTTCCTTCCTTGTGTTCTAGGCCTTTAGGTCTTCTTTGTTTCATGGGCCTTGTCGGCTTGCTCCAATTGTTTTCTTAATTATTTAATAATTTCCTTGAGTTTGCCAACTTTATGCTGTAATACGTTAATCCTTTTAACCCTTCTCTTCAACAACTTGTTTTCATGTTTTAACTTTCTGATTCTGTTGTGGCTTTTCCCTGTTTTTCGTTTTTGTGAAATGTTAGGATTTTCCTCATCTGGATCAGTCAATAATTGTTCCTCTGTTTCTTCTATTTGCTCTTTTTGCACTACATGGCTATTTACCTCGGTGTGAGGTTCTGCCTGTTTTGTGTCTTCTGGGAATGACATCTCTATGTCAGGGAGATCCACAATAGGGTTTGAAGAAGAAGCTGGTGTTGGGTGTTCTTCGAGCCTTCTTATGTCTTTGTCAATTGTTGTCCCTAAATTCCATAGAACCTGAGCCATTTCTACCTCATAAATTTTGAAAAACTACTCTGTGAGGTGTTTTAATGATGGCTGGGTATTTTTCTGAGTGCTTTCTTGTGGAGTTTGTTCTGCCTGTCTGATTTCCTGAATGTTTTCCTGCGAGGACTGCTCTGTTTGTGTCATTTCCTAGGTTTCTCCAGGCCGTTCTATCCCTTTTCTCTTCCTTTTCTTCTCAGTGGGGGTTTTAGGGACAACAATTGTCCTTTTTCTCTTTCTCGTTGATGCCTCTGCCTTTCAGGTCTAAGTCTCTGCCAATTGGATGGGGTCTGCCTCAATCTCAAGTTGAGGAAATAGAACTTCCGTTTGGGCAGTAATTTCCCCTTCCTGGGCTACTTCAATTCCCCGTGGTGGGTTTTCATGATGTAATTCAGGTTGTTCCAGTTGTAGAGGCCTATTGGCCTCGATAAGATCACCCCAGGTTAATTGAGTTTGACTTAGGGTCTTATTCACTATCAGTTTGACTAATCCATGGTGGCTAATGATAGTAACATGATCCTTGGCCTTTTGTGTTCTTATAACACCCTCATGTAACATAGCATTTAGAAAAAACGGTATATTGATTACTAACCGTTGTTTAAGAGTTGCTAACAATTTGAGGTGGCGTGGGTGGATCACATCATACCTTCCGTCGTAGGTGATGTACCTCTGTATTACACTTGCCAATTCTTTCCATGGCTCACTGAGAGCGCTGGGGTTAAGTCCCTTTCCCTTTTTGTCAAGTTCCTCTCCAGGGTCTGCGAAAGATTCTACAGCTTCTTTGAGTGCCGTATATTTTCCAGTCCATTGTATGCCTGCATTAGGGAGGCCTTTAACCTCTACTACGATTTCCTCTGTGACTAGAATTCGTATATCTCGAACCATGGAGAACCCTCCCTGCAAGTTTTGGAAGAATTCGAGGGTGATGTTCATGTCATATCCTTGCAACCGGTTGAAGCTCTGTCCATCCCAGTTGGTGTAGGATTGCTCTTTCTTGTTCAGTTACCTGTAGTAATGTTGGTTCCCGACGCACACTACGACCACCCATATTTTCTGTGAGCAGGTGAGGACGACTATCATTTCTTTCTCCATTTTAACTCAACCAGCTTTTGAAACAATGGAAATAAAAATATAGAACATCAATGTGTATATATAAAAATGTGATTTTTTCTCATTTACTGCACTCATTGTAATCTATCGGTAATTGTGCCGAGCATCTGCCCCCCATAAATGGAAAGGTCGACCTCGATCGTCAAAATATACGAGTGTAATAATGGCGGGTAGTTCCTGCGAGGTGTGATTACTATGTCGCCTCCGCCGTTGGAAAGACAATCATTAATAACTTTTCAAAAAGTACTTTAATGGTACTTATGATAATCATCACTTTGTGTGGGAAATTTGAATTGTCATACCTATGTTAGAAACCCTTTGAGAAAAAATATTCCGAATGATTTTAAATTTGTTCACGTGTTTTAAAATGTTCCACATATCATAACATTTTTACTTTCCCTTGTTTATTGGATATAACCAGAATGATAGCCTCATTGTTTAGAAAAGGAAATCTATGAACACACTAAAACTTGGCGTATTTAAGGTAAACTTCGATACCACAGGCAGAGCCACTGCTACCAGCAGGCGTCCATAGCCTCGACAGGGTTGCCTTTTAACCCATAGATGAGCCTGTATCCTTAATAAATAGTTTGAATTTTCTTTTCCCAAGAAGACCATTATCCTGGTTTGGTAGCCAGATGATGATAATGCTACTCATTAGATCGTAACCTAAGTGAACAAGTTGGCTCGTGATGAGACCTCTTGTTCTGTGACGAAAAGAATGCCAAAGGCCATTTCCCTGGCGTGGTAGCCATAGTGGGAATGCCACTTATGTTATTATTTGATGATCGTGGTAGGTTGTCTCGTGATGAGACCCCCTATCCTTTATGGGATAAGTTTATTACTTTGTTAAAAACTTTATTTTGATTTTTTTGTAAGGCTCTATCAAGGGAGGCTCATCTACTCCTTAAGAGTGAGGGATGATGTAAGAAGTGTAAGAATTACAAGTAATAATGTGTTTAAGATTCCTTATTATGATATGAAAGAAATTATCATTCAAGTATATGTATATATATAGGAGAAAGAAACAAATTATGGTGGTTAATGAATTGTGAACAAATTTAAGATGATTCAGAGAAATTAATCCAAAAATAGTTTACTAAGGTATGTTAAATGATCCACACAAAATGACAAATCAGAACTAGGGCTAATGAAAAAGGGATTAATGAAGGTCATACCCAAAGGAGTGACTGACATAACAATGACATATTTTGAGGGAGGAACAACAATAAGAAAAAATTGTGAAAGGAACAACAACTGTTCCTTTCGAATGAACAACACTATTGAAAAAGGAACAACAATGTGACAGAAGGAACAACCATCGTTATTTCGAATGGGTGATACTACTCATGAAGGGAACAACAATCGCGCGAAGGTAACAACAGTTGTTCCGTTCGAATGAACGACAACTGTACGCAAAGGAAACAACAATTGCACAAAGGGAACAATAGTTGTTCTGTTTCAATTGGACGACAACCCAATTTTTTAACCATCTAATTAAGTGATTGTAAACCTCCCGTAGACATTTTTGTTTTAGTGAATTTAGAAATGATTAGTCATCAACTAAATTTATTCAATATTTATGGGTAGGTTTATTCAATAATCAAAGTACTGTATGGTTTGTTAGCGTCAGTCATTTGTTGCAGTTGCTTGATTTTTGCTACGAAACATGGCATATTCATATTCTGTGAAAGCAGGGTTTATATTTTTCAAAGTGAGATATGAGAAAGGAACAAAAAAGAGTGCTAATTATATTCATTACAATCATCTTTTCTAGTTCTTATTCTCTCAAGTGACTTTCCTAAAGAGTAAAAACTAAAAAATCAATCAAATCTATAAAGAAAGCTATATACAATATGTACAATGCTGATAAAATTCATCATTTATGAAGTTGAAGCTGCTGGGTTACCTTCCCAGCCAACTAAAATCTGAACAATAGGGTCCTTTCTTACTTCTTGGCAAAAAGATTCTTTTGAAGGTGGTTGATGGTAGAGTTGTAGCCAATGTCCATTTACCAGGAAAGGAGAACCAGATCCATCGATGGTAACTAAAGTGACAGTGCCATTATCATGAACTTCATTAATTTCATATGGTCCCAGCCACCTTGGCTGTAATTTTCCAGGAAAATCCTGAAATATGGAATCATAGAGAAGCGCCCAATCACCTTTTTGGAATGATTTATTCTTGATATGTTTATCGTGCCAGTTATCTCTCGGTTGCTGAATAACAACTGTGCGCTCCAAGGCGGACATACGTGCTTCGTCCAATTCATTGCGCTGTTGTAGGCGCTTTTTATGTGCCTCTGTAAGATCCAATCCAATCTCCTGGGTCATCCTTAGAGTTTTGATCTCAAACTCAATTGGAAAGATAGGTTCTTTACCATATAATAAATGATAAGGAGAGTAGCCAGTGGTGTTACGCCATGTTGTACGATAAGCCCATAAGGAATTTGGAAGCTCGGTTGCCCAATTCTAATGGTTTGTTGCGATTGTTTTTGTCAAAATTGCCTCCAAGACTTTATTGGTGCTTTCTACTTGTCCATTTGCATGTGGGTGGTATGGAGAAGTAATTTTGTGTTTAATATGATAATTATTCAAGGTGGTTGTGATTCTATGAGTCGTAAATTGCGGCCCTCCGTCAGTGATTACTTCTCTGGGTAATCCATAGCGTACAAACAATTTGAAAACAAATTTAATGACTACTTCTTCCATTGCATTTGGTAAGGTGTCTGCCTCTACCCATTTGGTCATGTAATCTGTTTCCACTAATATATAAGCCTTCTGATTTGACTTTGGGTTGAAGGGGCCAACGAAGTCCAATGCTCATCTCTTGAAAGGATCTGCAACTACTTGTGCTCGTAGGTGTATTTCATCAGCTTGGCCTGGTCGACCCGTCCTTTGACAGCTGTCGCAGGCCTGGACATATTTCTTTGCATCTTTAAATATTGAGGGCCAATAATAGCCCATTTGTAGGATCTTATGCCCAGTTCTGCGGTCTGCAAAATGTCCGCCACAGGGCTCATCATGACCTACCTTCAGTATGTCGTATATTTCATCGTCTCTCACACATCTCCGGATCTGGAGGTCTTCCCTTGTGTGAAAAAGGTATCCACTGATCCAGGTGAATCGTGCACTGCGCTAGACAATCAATTTTTTTTCCCTTGATGATAGGTGTGCTGGTAGTTTCCCAGCTGCCACATAATTTTCCACATCAACGTACCAAGGTGGATTAGTAGTGACAACAAACAGATGTTCGTCTACAAATTTGTCTTCTATCACCAAAGAAACATCTTTTTTGGGTACACGAGACAGGAAGTCTGCGACAAGATTTTCTCTTCCAGGTCGATCTTTGATGGTGATGTCAAATTCCTGCAATAATAATAACCATCGAGTAATCCGTCCATTAGTAATAGGTTTATTAGCTAAATATCTAATAGCAGAATGATCAATATACATAATAACTGGTTAGCATGTTATATAGTGACAAAATTTATTAATAACATGTATAACGACTAAAAATTATTTTCCTGTTACTGTATAATTCAATTCAGTGGGTGTAAGATTTTTGCTAATAAAATAGATGGCATAATGTTTCTTGTCTTCTTCCCGTCCAAGGAGAGTGCCTATGGTGATATCTGATGCATCTGTAGAGATGTGGAATGGTATTTCCCAGTTCGGTCCTCTCAACACTGGTGTTGTTGAGATCAAATTTTTATGTCATGCGAATGCCATAGTACACTTATCAGACCATTGAAATTCTGCATTGCGAGTTAAAGCATTTAACGGTGCAACAGTGTTTGCAAAATTTTCCATGAATCTGTGATAGTATCCTGAAGCGCCAAGAAAACTACGTACCTCAGTTTGTGTACGTGGTGTAGGTAGGTTAAGGATTACCTCAATTTTTGTTGGGTCTACCCTAATTCCATCTACAGAAATATAATGCCATAATACCACACCTTCAGTCATCATCATATGAAAATTTTCATGACTCAAACATAATCTGTTAGCAATGCATCGTTCCAATAACTTCTCCAGATTGCTTAGAGCCTGATCAAAATCATTGCCATAAAGGGTGAAATCGTCCATACAAAAATCAAGCCCTTCATTAATCAGATCAGAAAATATGCTCAGAATGGCCCTCTGGAATGTGACTGGAGCATTACATAATCCAAAGGGAAATACTCTGTATGCAAAGGTACCCTAGGGACATGTGAATGTAGTTTTATCTCTATCTTTCGGAACAATCTGGATCTAATTATAGCCACTGAAGCCATCTAGGAAGGAGAAAAACTTCTTCCCTACTAAATTATCAAGGACCTGATCGATAAAAGGTAAGGGGAAGTGTGCCTTCTAGGTAGCCTTGTTGAGTTCCCTGTAGTCTACACAGATTCGCCATTTCTCGTTCTTCTTGGGAACGATTACTAGTGGGGAAACCCACTGACTGTTAGAAATAGGATATATAAAATCTACATCCAACAGTTTCTGTAATTCTTCTTCAACAATGTCCCTGAGGTGAGAATTCAATCTTCTCTGGGGCTGTTGGATGGGTTGGGCATCTTTCTTAATATAAATATGATGTGTGCAGAGTTGCGGATCAATGCCCTTCATGTCAGAATACTCCCAAAGAAAAGCATGTTGATACTTAGAAAGGATCTGAATTAATTTGTGTTGTTGTTGCTCATTTAGATTATCATTGATATTCAGAACCCTCCCTGGTGAAATCTCAACTGGTTTGCTATTATGAACAACGGTAGTGGGGATCTGTTGTTCCATCAACTCTTTTAACAGATCTCCCCGTGCCTTATTGTCTAACACAACCTTTAACATTTGGCATGTTGGGTTAATTACAATGGCTGGGATATTAATGAAACTGATGATCACATCGTCTTCTAATTGATTCTTTAGTCCTAGGGATTCTTCCAGAGTGAGGGGGGATCGTAGGTCATTTTCTGGATATCTCGGTGGTGGAAACTGCTGATGCATAATGGATGTGCTTGGTTTAGCTGGAGGATACATGATTAGATTCTTTTTGGAACCTCCTCTAGTAATGGTCATGTTTCTTGTGTGACATCCGATGTATGAATCTACTGTTGCGAGCCATGGTATCCCTAGTATTAATGGATGCCCATCAAGTCCACTTCTGGGGTTGATAATAAGGAAATCAACTAGATATTCCCAAGAGTCGATTGAAATTGCTATATCTTGTAATGTACCAACTGGTTTGACCACTGATCGATCAACCAATTGTAACATAATTGGATTAGGTTCGAAGGAAGTGAACCCCAAGATGTTGCAAGTTTCAATGGTAAAGATATTAATGACTGCCCCCAAATCTACTAGTGTATTTGGAAAGTAACAACCCTCTATCTGAAATGTTACTATGGGATTCCCTGGGTCGTCATATTTTACTGGTTCCTGTCTTCCTAGGATGATATTAGACAAGGCACCTACCACATGAACAATTGATGATGAATTTTTAGCTTTTCTGATAGGCTTCTTTCCACATAATTCCTTAATTGTCTTTGCATAAATTGGGATGTCTTGCAGAGCTTGCAAGAGTGGGATCTTTACATATAGATTTATTAGTTCCCCTACAATTTCAAAGTTAGGATACACGACTGGCTTTGGTTTCGTCAACCTTTCAGAGAACGGGGGAGGAGGAGTTACATCCTTATCGAAATTATGTTGCTCGACTGTGTTTCCTTCCTGCTCTGTTTCCTCTATTATAACCACAGTTGAAGGTGTTATTGCTAGCTATAAATTATTTTCATTCTCATGCTCTTGGTGGGTGTTACTTTCTTCAGGAGAAATTATGCTCCCTGACCTCAACCGGAGTTCATTGCACCCTACCGAGTTGATTTCCCCGTCCACATTCTCAATAATCTACACAAGCTGGGCTAGTCTATTATTGGGATTTGGGTGGGGTTGAGATGGCAATTGAGGGCACAATTGCAGTTGAGGATTCTGGGGGAGTTGGAGTGGAGCTTGCAAAGTGGGTTGGGTTTGAGGGGTCATCCCCATGGGTTGATTGGTTATTCCCACGGGGCGCTGCCAATTTTGGTTCCAATTGGTATTTTGGGCAGCTATGTTGGGCCACTGTGAAGGATAGGGGTTGTTGTTTGGATTCTGCCAAGATGAGGTAGGGTATTGTGAGCTAGGCTAGGTAGGATTTGCAGCTGGATATTGCTAGGGCTGCCAGGTGGAGTTAGCAAATGTTTGACCCTGCCATGTATTTCTAGAATTTTGCTGCTGATTATGTTGCCTAGAAAAGAAAGAGGAAAGGTCTTGTAGTGTGCTTGGGGGACAAGCCTGCCATTGGCGACGCTGGGCTATCATATATGATGGCTTTGTTTCCCCTTGTGCTTCTTTGAAGAAAAATTTTAATCTTTGAATAGATGGGCATTGATCCATTTCATGGTATTTAACACAGATAGCACACACCCGAACCGCGTCCAAAGGACATTCCCTTGGACCATGTTTCTTTCTGCATCAGTGGAAAAATATGGCCAAGGACTGTTCTGCGTCTGCCTGTTTCTGCTTAGCCTACAAAACGTCCAATTGTGTAGTCAAAGTGCTCAGATGTCAGTTTTGAAATTTTCTAAAAGATTACTGACTTCTTCTCAGGTAACACCCCTGTTGGTAATGTTGCTATTTCTGGTAAGGGAAGCCCACATCCCTGATCTGGTCCTTGTACTTCCAAGCGAGCATCTGATGCACAATTGAATAATGTTATCATAAGTTTCTTGATAAATATCACCCTTCCCCATCAAATTCAATGTTTCTACCCATTCATCTTTCATTCCTTTTATCAAAGTGGCTTTGAGTACCTCACTTGGTAATGTTCCATAAGGAGATATTTGCAAATTGTATTGGAATCTTTCAACATATTCTTCTAATGTCTCGTTTTCCATTGCAGTCATTTGAAATATTTCATCTTTCAAATCCATGGTTCTACAATAATACTGATATTTTATCAAGAAGGCTTCTTTCATTTCATCCCATGAGTTTATAGTTCCGCCCCCTAATCCCATGAACCAGCGCAGAGCTACCCCTTTAAAAGTGGAAGGGAACAATTTTAGTTTTTGGGGTTCAGAGGTGTAGCCATAACCCCTACATAAGACATCAAATTCAAATAAGAATGCATCCGGGTCTTCAGAAATTAATCCATGAAAGGTTGGCATATTTTGTAAAGGAATTGCTTTCATCGGGGCATTGGCAACTGGATCAACTATCGAATATTCCAAAGTGGAAGTCTGGGCTCGTGGTTGATTTGGTTGCGCCATTTGGTCGAAGATATGCCAATAATTTTCAGGAATTTCTTGGCATGGGTGTTCTATTTGGGGGGATTGATTATCAGATCCCTTAAGAATTTTGATTGCGCTACCTCTATCTAGGATTTCATATATACCCTCTCCTATCACAGGAGATCCAGGATCAGGTGGTGGTTATGGGTTTTCCTTAACAATCCCACTAGTTTCCCTTACTCCTTCCTCCATATTACAAGAGTTTCCCTTGTCTAAAGGGCTGAAAGGTGGAAGATCTGTATTTTGAAAACTTTGTTCAGTCCCTTCAGTTCTGCTATGAACCTCAACATGGGTTGTAGTTGGTGAAACTGATGCCTGAGGGATTCAGGTAGAACCTCTCCTGGGTCCAACCGAAGCTTGAGATTCAACTTTTCAGATGATGTCTTCTATGAAAGTGTTGTTGGATTACTGAGAGGGGGGGTGAATCGGTAATAGCGTAATTATAATCCTTTTTCTTCAAATAATCCAAGTGTTATATCAATGTATAATTATTATCCAATAATGAGCAATAAGAAAAGAACAATCACACACATACATAGTACACCAGCGTTTTACGTGGAAACCCAAATCCGGAGAAAACCACAGAATGCTTTTTCTTATATGTCTTGAAGAATTACATTCATTGGAAGCACCAAATCCCTTTGTTTTCCAGCTGCAACTGGAAGGAGGCTCCAACCCCCTAGTTTCTCAAGCTACAACTTGAGGGAAGCTCCAACTCCTCAATTATCTGGCTACAACCAGAAGGAGGCTACAACCTCCTATGTTCTCCGGCTACAATCGGAAGGTGGCTACAACCACCTGTCCTTGTCCCGTCCAACCGCCCTAAAGTAGAAGTAGAATGATGGAACCACTGTCACACTATCACTGTGAGATATACTGCTATAAACCTGTACCAATAAATCTGAACCATGCATCAACCTGTAATCAGCCTGTACCATAAACAAGTGCATCAACCATGCACCAACGTGTACCAAACAACCTGTAATCAACCTGTACCATAAACAAGTACATCCAACCATGTACCAAGTATATACCAATCATGTGTCAACTACTCATCAACTATGACTCATCACTATGTACCAACAACAACAACTATACACCTCATGTATGTGCCAACTCATCAACTACTTGTCTCAACCATGTACTCATAATGTACCTCAACCAAAAGCCTTCATCAATTTCATCATCAAAATCTGATTTGTATCTCTGTAATAGACTTGGTGTATATAATCACATTCATGCAAACCTTCCTTAACTTTAACAACAAGAGACTAGCATTTTCATCAAACTTTTCTTTAGTCTCACATGCCTAGTTTTGGATTAGTCAACAACCCTAACTTGAAACAATCATAACTTTTCACCTGTAATGAATACAGCTCTGAAACTGATACAAAATATTCTTCAATGTGTTTTATGCAATTCCTCCAAGTGTCACTACTTGGAACCTCTTAGAAAAGAAGTTATAACAAAAATGACATACCTTGCTGAATTCTGACTTATTCTATAGAGCGACCTTGTAGAGCGTTCCCCGCACAGAATATTTATTGAATAGATATGAAACTATTACACAACATAATAAAGACTGTACTATAACCAAAACATTTGGTATTACTGAATTTGGATATGTTATTAAGAAGTTATGATGTTTTTACTGGAAACACCTGTTTTAGACTATTTTCCACGGAGTGTAACTCCAAAAATACAACGACCCACAAGATGAATTTTTACCACAGATACTTGGATATGTTTTCTCAATGGAATATCAATTTCACGGTCTGAAGCATTATAGAAAAAAATTTATAGCGAAAATGGTGAGATGACCTGTAAATAACATACCTTAGAAAGCACCATCAAAATAAATTATCCTTGAATTCCAGCCTTCTTTTGTTCACCTTCCCTCTGAAATTTGGCTTAGATATCCTTTGGTTACCTCAGACAATTATAGATATTCAATATTATCAAGTGCGTGTTAAATGAGAGAGCCTTGCCTCTTATTTATACTCTCCAAGTAGCTTCCTTAAAAACATCTTCTAGGTCACTTTGCTCACTTTCCTTATTTTAGGGTTAACCCACTTCTAATTTCTCCATTAAATTTATTATTTAAATAATTTATTTTATATTCACTTTGAATTATATTACACTTATCACTTCACTTTATTATTCACCTTCTAAAATCTCTTAAACCACTTTGACTACTTTGATCTTTTGGGGCTTCAAGCTAACATATGAGGGTCCTCCAATTTTGTAAGGCCATAACTCTCAAACCGTGAGGAGTTATGTGACGTTCCACATACCACCACAAATGGCATGACATGTAATATCCATATAGAATATTATTACCTGTAAATATATCAAAACTCATACCGTTATCCATCAAACAAACTTGGGTCCATTACCCAAACCTGGGTTCTCCAACTTCACATGGCCATAACTCTCTAACCGTGAAGAGTTATGTGACATTCCACATACCACCGGAAATGGAATGACATGTACTATCCATATAGAATAGTTTTACCTTAAAATATATTAAAACTCATACCATTATACATGAAAAAACCTTTGGTCCATTACCCAAACCTTTGTGCTACGGGGCTTTCTTCAAGGGTTGACATTAATGACAACCAACCTTAATCGACAATCTCCCCCTTTGG
Source organism: Picea engelmannii (assembly GCA_009831015.1). NCBI lineage: Eukaryota > Viridiplantae > Streptophyta > Pinopsida > Pinales > Pinaceae > Picea > Picea engelmannii. The sequence goes on along the minus strand of ML787003.1, from coordinate 178,157 downwards.
AATTTATGGAAACACTATGATGCAATACTGAAATCATATCACTCATGCTCCCCTTGGAACCATGCCTCTATCCTCTGCATCTGATAAATCTGCTCCCCTTGGAACCATGCCTCTATCCTCTACATCTGATAAATCTGGTCCCCTTGGAACCATGCCTCTGTCCTCTGCATCTGACAAAAATCTCCCCCTTTGTCATCAATGGCAAAGGTATCTTTCCATTCGGGGCTGCTCCCCTTGATTGAACTATCCTCTTATGGTGCTTCCTCGTGTACATCTAAGACATATAAGATAAGCATTCAAAAAACATTCAAAAAGCATTCATTTTGGAGTAGAAATAACTCCAAGTCTTTGGCGAAGATATTCAAAAGCTTCCCGTGGAAGTGGTTTTGTAAATATGTTTGCCACTTGTTCTTTTGTGCCCATATACTCAACTCTGATGCTATTTTTTGCTGTTGATACTGAGAGGGGGGTGAATCAGTATGAAGTACAATTTAAAACCTTTTTCAACTTATACTTAAACCATTCAACTATATCCAATGAGCAATGAATAATAGTATAAGAGTTACACCAATACACCATAATACACTATGCACAATATATGAGAAATAATCAATAGTTATTATTCAAGGGAAGTAATGAATTCCAAAGGTAGCTACAGCTTCCAAATGTAAAGGGAGGGATAAACCTCCAAGAGGAAGATACAATCCTCCAATATCAATAGAGATTTGAACTCTTCATCCTTGCCCCTTCCTTCCACCCAAGAATATATGAGAGATAATAAAACTTTACATTAAATCATCACCATCAACTAATCATCACATAGAACCTGATAATGCTTCCCGAGATTTCTTCAATATCTGAAATTCTTCAATTATTGGAGTAGTCTGATACTGTAGATAATATTATTCAATGTATTCTATGAAACTCCTCCAAGTTTCACTCCTTGAATCCTCCCCAAAAAGAGGTTAGAGAAAGAATGATAGACTTTATTCAATTCTGGTCTATTCAGGAGAGTGAACTTTTACAGAGTGCCCTGTGCTCAATAATTAACATCCGATTTTGAAACTCACACAAAAGAAACTACAGTTCGTACTCTTTCCAATGAAATTTTTCCCACTTCATTTGGATTCTCTATGAAGAAGTTATGACTGTTTTACCCAGAATACTTGTTTATTGACTAGCTTCAGGATTGGTCACAAACCCTATCTTCCACAGAGTGTATCTCCATAATTATAGCGAATCAAGAGCTGAAATTTTTACCAGAGGTACCTTGATATGTCTTCTCAATACCATAGCAATTTCACCATCTGAATCATTCTAGAAAAAAATTTATAGCAAAAATGGTAAGATGACCTGAAAATAACATACCTTAGAACACATCACCAAAAGACTTCATCCTCCCTTGAAATCCGGCCTTCTTTTCTTCTTATTTCCTCTGAAATTCGACTTGTATCAAATGAATGTATAATGATGTTTATTTATACCATTTATGTCACTTCCTTTTAACATTAGGGCCGACTTGACACTTTCTTATTTTGTAATTCTTTTCTTTAATTATCTTCAGGGCCTACATGTACTTCCTTCTTCAATTCACTTTGTCATCTTCAAAAATTCATTTCTCCTCAACCATGAGGATCCATGCACTAGTACATAATGTAAAAATTTCGATGTTCTATTTGCAGCGTTATGGACAAAATTGTCCATATTGTCGCAAAATAGAGGAAATTAAAAAAAAAAAAATTCATCTTGCCCGATAACGTCGGTCTTGCCACGTTGACGTCTCTCTTGCCACGTTGTCGTCGCTCTTGCCACGTTGTCGTAACTCTTGCCACATTTTCCGCCTATTTGTCTCTATTGCCACATTTATGACATAAATGTCTCTCTTGCCACGTTTGTGAATATTGTTGTCGCAATTGCGACGTTGTGGAAACTAGGTTTTCCCCCTCCAACGACCGCCTTAGTATGTTGACCAAGTCAAAATACTAACGGTCACTTAGGTTTATATAACGTCGGAATTGCGACGTGATAAAATCTATAAATATGTTGCATTTGACGGATGTTGCGACAAGTTTGCTATAATAACGACGCTTCAAAAAGGGTTTGCAGGTCTTCTCGGTGAACAAAAAATAGGTATTTGTTTCAGTATAAGTCTGTGGGGAAGAATGTCAGAAAACATTAGAGCTGGGAAAACAATTAAAGAGGGTCAAAAAGGTGATGGTAAATGTTATTGAGTGAGTCTGTCCACCTCCAATTCCTTCTCCCTCAGAGCCCCGGTAATACATCTCTCCAATCTCCAACAGGTAGTCCCTGTCCGTCAACAACTGTTGGTAGTCGATCCTCATCGTAGATACTCTCTCTCTAAGAGTATGAAAGCCATCCATGGAAAATCCCCCATCTGAACTACCATGTGCCAATGATGCCCTCCATCAGTAATCTACCACCAATGCATGTGTCATCAATCATAAATATAGAAATGGACATACCTCCACCAGATGCATGATGAATGACACAAGTGATGTAGACACTTGTCCTCACTGTCACCCATGTACTGGATGTCGACCACCCTACAAATGACCCAAGGCCAATCTTCAGGAAGACCCAACAACCAGCTCGTTTCCCGCACCACCTTTCACACGAATGGAAAACCTCCACTGTCAACAAATAAAACACAATACATCACATTGGCTTCATGGAGCCAACAACACAATGGGAATTGAAAAATGAAAACCACAAGAAATCACATCATCCACAAAGGATCTCAATGACTCAAAGCCAACTTATATATACTAGATCCCACAACCATCTAAAGAGCCCACAACACAACTCATGTGTTACCAAGAATTTTCCTAAGGAATACAAATGCAAAGCCCTGCAAGGGAGCCACAACGATCACCCAAACTCCACGACAAGTGGAGAAGAGTGCTCTTTCAAAGCGCCTCCCAAGATGAGTTTTCACTACACTTACCACCCATGTGCTACCGAGCGACATGATAACAAGCCAAGAACCGACCAACCCTGCAAATGGCCCCGGGCCAATCTTCAAGTGGACCCGGTAGGCAGGTCCTCTTTATCACCACATCACCCATGGTCCTCATTTCCTCCTCCATGTTTCCTTGGTCCTCCTAGGGATAAACCCTAAGACACTTGGATTGTGAGAAAAAAGACTAGGAATTTGATCTTAAAATTCTATTATGAGTATCCATTGGTTGAGTGATGATGGACCTTTTGTGCTAGTTGAATGATTTTTTCTGGTTGAAGCTTTGATTTTATGTTTCCTAGGATTGATGTGAGATATAAAGGGTGTTAAAAATCGGTATACCTTATGTATTTTTTGTGTTAAATCAAAACTTGAAAATGACTTGTTCATTAATGGTCCACAATGTTTGACAACAAGATGCGACATGTAATACCATAGAGGGTTAGGGAACACTTTAAACAATACCTCTATGGCATATGCTTTGTGGCAAGGTAATACCATAGAGGGAGTAATACCACAAAACTGGATCAGATTAAACCGTAAACCATGATCAGATTAAACCGTAAACCATAAGCCATGATCAGATTAAACCGTAAACCATATCTTGTTCATAAAACAAAGATTCTTTGTATGTTTCCTATGTGGTGTCTCAAGCCCTCACACATGATGAATAAGCACCAAAGATAAATGTTATAACCCAAGGTCACCCTCCATTAATTTTATCCCTTGATTATGGCTTAGGCCACAAGAATCATCCCTAGAGCACCAAACAATCTATAAGATCCATGGTCCATGACATTAGGGTTCATAAGCCATGCATTGGACCATAAGCCAACATGCAAGCCCTATATGGGAAATTTTTGTCTTATAAGTGGGATATGGTGGCCATTTTGAGATTTATAACATCAAGGATGTTTCTTTGGGTCTAGTCCTTGGCCTACATAGGGGATATTTAGCTTATAAGTGAGATATGGTCACCATATTGAGGATTGGTGCATTGGAGATGGTTCTTGGTGCCCATGCAATAGTTGAAAGCCAAAAGATAGGGTCTAAGGTCATAAAATTTGTCTCTAAAATCTCATGGATATGTGTGGTCCCTTAGTCTACCATCACACATGCCCTAAATAGGGAATATATGATTCATGATTTCAATATGGTTCATGATTTCAATATGGGACGCATTGGATTGCAGGGAGGAGACATACTTAGTGGAGCATGGAGATTCCTCTCCCTTGCAAGAACACATCATTTTGGGAGATCACCCTCACACTAACAACAACTATATGAGTGATGATGGAGGGAGATTGATTGAACCGTAGGTTGTGGAGATACCTACTGTTGTACCCAATGGTTGGTGTTCAGTGATGAGTACAAATGATTATTTACCATGGGTGCCAGTGGACGAGATTTTAGTCAAGTTCTTGGGATTGACCAAAGCATATGAGACTTTCCAGTTGTATAGTTGGTTGCAGATATTTATGATAGCCTTTCCCGATGCCTTCGTGATTGACAACAACATAGAGGGATATAGACAGTGGTAAGGGACATGGAGAGTTGGTAGGTTGAGACCACCTGACATGAGTGTCTTTATTGCATACAACAGGATAGGGGTGGATCATCAGAGACCAACAGTTGAGGCCCTGGGTGTGACAAAGAGTATCTTAGGCCATGGGATAGAGGATATCTTAGAGGTTGATACATATTCAGACTCTCATTGGGATGAGGATGGAGGGATTTTGACAATTACCAGTAGGGTACATCAACAATTAGTGGGGATTGGAAGTGATGGACTTCCAAATTTGACATGGGATCCAAGAGTCCATTTGGTCAGTAGTTTGCTTCATCTTATGAGGATCCAAGAGTGGAGGATCCATTATTTATACTTTGAGCAGACAGTCATGATCATAGTAGTGCAACATCAACATGATGGTCCCTGTTAGAGACTAGCATGGGACCCTGGGATTATAGGGCTGGGCATTTTATTGACTGATGGAGACGAATGGATCTTTGCAGGAGGAAGTCACTTTGACTTTCCAGTGAGCTTTAGTATTGGGGGGAGCACATCACTTGTTGGTGATTGGTTGAGGTCTTGCAGTACCTCATATGGCAACAACATGTTCAGTTAGTGGAGGTCGTGTTGGGTTTGGTACGGTCGTGGAGGACAGACTCATTTCGGGTTGAGACCGTGTGTTATTTGCAGGAGACTCATGGTGTTGATATGTTGCAGGACTTTCCTTCACGAGGCATTGCAGTTCACATTTTGATATGGGATCCAGGGATTGGAGTGCTTGATAGTTTAGTGTTTGATGACGTTGAGTTTCGAGTAGAGTGGTTGCTCGGGGAGTTGACTGAGATTCTTTAGCCATTGATCATTCTACTCATCATGGGCATTTGGTTGTCATGCGTGGTGAGCACTTGGAGATGCCACATCTTGAGCGGAGTTTACCTTGTGTCACATCGGTGGATATGGGACCCCGATATCATAGGTAGTTGGATTCAGTTATTGCTTGAGGACAAACAATATTCCAGCAGGGTGGACTGTAATGTCCCCATTTTGGGACATTATTACATTACAAAGTGTTATGCCTACCAGAGTAGCCAAATAGGGGTGATAGCAAGTTCGAGAGATATTAAGGGGTTTTATTGGGCTCAAATTGCATCGTTCATCATATTCATCATCGGTATCCATTCCGCACAACTTGACTTTGGTTTCGTTGCATTCCGACGATTTTCATAATTTTGAGTTATTATGGGTTGTATTTTAATTAAATTCACTAAGAATGTCATAATGGGCATATTACTTGGAGAAACCTCTTACTATAATAGCTTATCGGAATCAGGAGGAAAAACACTACAGTATAAAATGATAAGAAGTGACTTTCAGTGGCGGAAGAAGCCATAAAAATAGTTAAATCACTTTTTAGAATTAAAATGGTTAATTAATTAATTAAGTGATTTAATCAATGAATAATAAAATAAAGAAAAAATTAAGGGGTATAAAGGCGAGATAGAG
>ML787003.1:114995-144746 GCA_009831015.1 Picea engelmannii | reverse complement strand
TATAATCCTTTTTCTTCAAATAATCCAAGTGTTATATCAATGTATAATTATTATCCAATAATGAGCAATAAGAAATGAACAATCACACACATACATAGTACACCAATGTTTTACATGGAAACCCAAATCGAGAGAAAACTTCGAAATGTTTTTTCTTATATGTCTTGAAGAATTACATTCATTGGAAGCACCAACTCCCTTTTTTTTCCAGCTGCAACTAGAAGGAGGCTCAAACCCCCTAGTTTCCCATGCTACAACCTGAGGGAAGATCCAAATCCCCAATTATTTGGCTACAACCAGAAGGAGACTACAACCTTCTATGTTCTTCGGCTACAACTAGAAGGTGGCTACAACCACCTGTCCTTGCCCCGTCTAACCGCCATGAAGTAGAAGTAGAATGATGGAACCACTGTCACACTATCACTATGAGATATACCGCTGTAAACTTATACCAATAAATCTGAACCATGCATCAAGCATGCATCAACCTGTACCTCAACCTGTACCATAAACAAGTGCATCAACCATGCACCAACCTGTACCAAACAACCTGTAATCAACCTGTACCATAAACAAGTGCATCCAACCATGTATCAAGTATGTACCATTAATGTGTCAACTACTCATCAACTATGACTCATCAATATGTAGCAACATCAATAACTATACACCTCATGTATGTGCCAACTCATCAACTACTTGTCTCAACGATGTACTCAACATGTATCTCAACCAAAAGCCTTCATCAATTTCATCATCCAAATCTAATTTATAGCTCTGTAATAGACCTGGTGCATATGATCACATTCCTGCAAACCTTCCTTAACTTTAACAACAACAGACTAGCATTTTCATCAAACGTTTCTTTAGTCTCACATGCCTAGTTTTGGATTAGTCAACAACCCTAACTTGAAATAATCATAACTTTGTACCTGTAATGAATAAATCTATGAAACTAATATACAATGTTATTCAATGTGTTTTATTCAATTCCTCTAAGTTTCACTACTTGGAACCTCTCAGAAAATAATTTATAGCAAAAATAACATACCTTGCTGAATTCTGGCTTATTCTAGAGAGCGACCTTGTAGAGCGTGCCCTGCATGAGATATTTCTTGAATAGATCTGAAACTATTACAAAACATAATTTTGAATGTACTCTAACCAAAACATTTGGTCTTACTGAATTTGGATCTATTATGAAGAAGTTATGACATTTTTACCAGAAACACTTGTTTTAGACTAGTTTCAAGACTAGCCACAAACCCTATTTTCCATGGAGTGTAAATCCAAAAATACAACGGCCCACAAGATGATTTTTTTACCACAGATACTTGGATATTTTTTCTCAATGTCATAACAATTTCACGGTATGAGTCATTATAGAAAAAAAATTATAGTGAAAATGGTGAGATGACCTGTAAATAACATACCTTAGAAAGCACCATCAAAATAATTTATCCTTCCTTGAATTCCGGCCTTCATTTCTTCACCTTCCCTTAGAAATTTGGCTTAGATATCCTTTGGTTACCTCATACAACTATATATATTCAATATTATCAAGTGTGTGTTAAATGAGAGAGCCTTGCCTCTTATTTATACTCTCCAAGTAGCTTCCTTAAAAACATCTTCTAGGTCACTTTGTCCACTTTCCTTATTTTAGGTTAGGGTTAACCCACTTCTAATTTCTCCATTAAATTTATTATTTAAATAATTTATTTTGTATTCACTTTGAATTATATTACACTCATCACTTCACTTTATTATTTAACTTCTAAAATCTCTTAAACCACTTTGACTACTTTGACCTTTTGTGGCTTCAAGCCAACATATGAGGGTCCTCCAACTTCGTAAGGCCATAAATCTCAAACCGGGAGGATTTATGTGACGTTCCACATACCACCAGAAATGGAATGACATGTAATATCCATATAGAATATTATTACCTAAAAATATATCAAAACTCATACCGTTATCCATCAAACAAACTTGGGTCCATTACCCAAACCTGGGATCTCCAACTTCACATGGCCATAACTCTCTAACCGTGAGGAGTTATGTGACGTTCCACATACCACTGGAAATGGAATGACATGTAATATCCATATAGAATAGTCTTACCTTCAAATACATTAAAACTCATACCATTATACATGAAACAACCTTTGGTCCATTACCCAAACCTTTGTGCTACGGGGCTTTCTTCAAGGGTTGACATCAATGAAAACCAACCTTAATCAACAAGTGCTTCTTCCAGGGAGCACCGAGCCCTGGGATTTTGTAGTTTTTGGTGGGGGTTTTGGTTTTTCAGGTTCTTTCTTCTTAGTCATGCACACTTCACACAAAAATTCCAAACACCTATATAACCTCTATATGTTAACTGGAGGTAGGTGATGGCATAATCATTTTACTTATTGCCTGCATAGGTTCTTACCTTCCATATTCAATACCTCATCCCCCAGAGATACAACCTATGCTATCTTTGACACTCTCCCCGGCAACGACGCAAAAATTTTGAGCTCTAAAGATGTCCTAAAGACATCCTTAGTTAACATTAATTTATCAACCCGAGGATTCGTCCTTTTATCTCAAGAATATCAACAAAGTCTATGCAGATAGCTGTAGAGGTTAAAATTGTGTAGTTAAAGTAAATATGAGTTTATCAACAATCAAGTTCCTCACATTCATCAAAGCTCTTAAACTAAGATTTTAACAGAATTGAAATCTGATCTATAACATGCTATGAATTTAAAGGCATTAATTGAATTGCTGAATTGATCTAATTAAGAATAGTAATTGAATCTAAGAAAAGCTTGATAAACTAATCTACCGACGATTATTTAACATGTTGAAAAGAATTAGCGAATTACTATATCTATGAAAAGGAACAATGACTATACTTAATCAAAAGGAACAACAAGTGTAATCTAATAGAAAGGAACAATAAATAATAATTTAACTGAAAGGAACAACAAATCCTAACTTAACTGAAAGGAACATCAAATACTAATTTAACCAAAAGGATTAACGCGTGTGATAATGAGAGGAACTGTCAAGCAGTAAACTGCAACAATGGGAACAACAATCGATAACATTCAAATGAAACGTCTATCTTCTATAAGCCAACAACATAAAATCATTGACATACTTATGTATTTATCTTTAATGATTGAAAAAGTATTTAAATCACAGAACATAAATAAAACTGATACAATTACAGATTGAGACAGTAACTCCTTCAGACTGGGCCCTTGGTCCTCAGAAGCACTGCTGCTAGAAAGTCAGTATGCAAAAATGATGAAAACGCTCAAAGCTTCTATTAATTCCATAATTGGTACAACATCTACAAAAACTGATTGTGCAGAGCAATTCCGAATTCTGAGTGTTTGGAAATAATTCTTCAATTGATCCTTTCCAGGATTCATTAACCTCTATATATTACAATAATATGGGTAAATCAAGCTATCCTGAGGATCGAGAGATCCTCAGGATCGCTTTACTATTTATAAAGTTTACAAAATAGAGAATTAATCTCCCTTGAAACTGCTTTGCGCCCAATGTATTCAACCTCCAATAGCCTACGTATCTTCAAAATATCCTTAGCTATCTTGGGCTTATTAATATTTATCCATTCCTGTAATAAAATCAAACAATTCCAACCGTATTTTAGAATTTATTTAATATAACTCAATAATATTTCTAGAAAACATTTCAATCATTTTCTATCCTAATTACTCCTAATTAACAGAAAAGTAAATCAAGATTATATCATAAACCGTGAGAATAAGGAGGATATTTGTACCTTTTTCACAACCCAACAATGTGCATCAAAACTACCTTTTCAAATTAAACAAGTTCTCAAAGATCCTATGCAATTTGCCAAATTTAGATATGGGAGGGGTTTCATAATACTTCCTCAAGTAGGGGATGTTCCCAAGGATGATCCTTTCTAAGTCATGTAGTGAGTGTGAGGTGGATGGGGGTCAGAGTTATAGGTTTTGGGATTCATGGCATACAAGGGCTTGTATTGTCTCATTTATGGGTGCCTTTGATGAGGACTAACCACATCCATTCTCTCTCTCTCTCTCTCTCTCTCTCTCTTTGAAGAATATTTTTTCCAAGCCCTTTTAGCCATTAATTTATTATGGTGTTTCCAAGTTGAAGGTAACATGGGACTTCTACCTAAGAATGAAAAACATTTCCCACGCCAAGTCTACCTTGGTCACACTTTGCAACCATGCTTCTCCAAGTTGAAGTCAATAAGGGGTGTTGAAAAGGAAATGCATAGCCCACAAATGCTCTACCTTGGTTGGTATGATTGTTTATTAGTTTAATTTATGGGTCCCTCATTCATTTTGTGAGAAGAATTTTGTTTCTCTCAGGATCCCAGGGAGAGCTTCTATTGCATGATGTTTCTTTCTAGGGCACCTTTGAGCCTAATGGCCTCTTCTTCCCATGAAATGAGGTACATTCCATTCTTGGGTCAATAGGCTAGAAAAACCTAAAAGATTGGGACACAGAGGGGAAGAAATGATGGAAACTGGTAAATATGAGTGGGGATGGTATGATTACCTTTTGAGGAGACCCTTGGTTGCAAACCTTTCCCTGAGGGTGGCCACTTACTAGGAAACCATGACACTCACCAAGGTGAAATATGGAAAAAAGAATGATGTCCAAGAAGTCATTCCATAATCAAGAGGGGCTCTAATGCAACATATTCAAATGCCTCAAGTATTAAGGTGACACTTACCATGATACCTGACTTGTTACTTCATGGAGAAAGACCCATTGTCTTTTGGAAGCAAGTTGATGTGGTGAATTCCATCATGATGAATAAGAGAAGTATGGTGGCGAAGTGGGTCTCCATCTATGTATGTGGACACTGTCAGTCAATCCATCTCTCGGTACTCCATGTCTGCAACCTGAGGGCCTCGAGACATCATATCCTTTGTTATCCCTAGAAATGGGGGATAACATACCACCTCCTCATGGTCGACCATGGAATTCCATGGAGGTTAGGGATATGACCCTCTCCTCCTCCTTACTAAAATCCATGAATTCCTTAGTGCCCTCCAAAAATAGAACTCTCATCTTTCACTATGCAACAAGAAGCAAGTAGGGAGAATGACATTACAATCCAAATACCATTTGCTTTTATTTTCTTAAGTCATCTGAGAAGAGATCATAAACAAGTTAGAACACCTATGTAGTATAATGACCAAATTAACAATATATACATAGTTTTTTTATTAAAAAACACAAGTTTACATGCAACTACCATTAGTATTCTCAAAGTCTAATCACAATTTTAAATATTCTCATCTTTGTTTGAAATTGGTGAGAAACACAACATTTTGCATTCTTTAAAATATTAAAGTGATAATACATAGGTTTTATATAAATTGGTTAGTGGATTCTATTCTTTTATAAAAATTTGTGAGAAACATAACATTTCATTTCTTTTTAAATATTAAATTAGCATTAGTTACATAGGTTTTATAAAAAAAAGTCAATTGTGTATGTGATGATTAGATCCGCCTAGATAAGACATCAAATTACAATTGGTGATAGTATCTAGTTTTAGGTATGGAGCTAAGGTTAGATGTTACTTGTAAGCACATGATATCACTAGAGGTTTCCTTGGTGATGACCATAAGGGATATTGACTTATTTGCAATTCATATCTAGGTTGTAACTTCCCTTTTCATCCTAGAGTATGAGCTTAGACTGCTTTGATTGGTTAAAAACTCACATTTCTCGGATATAAGGAAACAAGTTAATGACCCAAGAACTAGAGGCATTTGGTAGGAGTGGAAGTATTCCCCCTTATGGAACACCGACGAGTTATTTTAGGTGGCCATGTTTTGTCTATACACAATAATGTAATTATGTGTTGGGTTCTTGAGATTGTATTAATATAGGATATGGATATAGCCTTGAGTAATGCAGGTTTTTTATGCTTCAAAGAAAGAAAAAAGACTACTAGTTGTACTTTCAAAGTCTAATCAAAATTTAAAAAATGAATGATCTCCTATCAAAATACCCATTACATATAACTGCATAGGAAAGTATCATAAACAAAAGTTTAGATAAACATAAGGCATTATGCATGAGCATAAAACATAATACTAAGTAACAATTGGAACCAAAATATCATCTATGTAAAGGAGAATAACAACAATTGGAATTGGCCCCCAACCAATTGTAAGTGGTTCATCCTCAACGATGGTTAGCTCCTAACCATCATTGGTGGGATTAAGAGGCTTTGTTGCTTCTAAAATGGCCAAATACAATGTCAAAAAATTATTGTTTCACAACCGAGGAGGAGGGTATTTCTGTTTGCATTCTCTCATTCCATGAATGTATTGGTTGACACTATGGAAAAAGCTTGCTATCACTACACTATAAGTGTGCTCACTGGTAGGTGAAGTACTAAGTGGCTCCATGCACATGTTGTCGAGGGGAGCACTCTTAAAATATAATGTGTTTCATATGGACCATCTATGTTGAATCTTCCATGCCTACACTATAGTATGTTGATACAAGGCCACACAAATCAAAGCATGGTAATACCATGCTAAATATTGGGAAGGTTATTAATTATTAAAGATAACTTCATTGTGTTTATTTAAGATTTCCTTCTTGGAAGGACGGATTAGGCTAAGGATTGCTTCTCCAAAGGAAAGTTTCTCCTAAAAATAAAAACAAAATCATCATGAAAAAATACACAAATAAATTGAAACTCAAAAATGTTTGTCTACTTTGTAGAATGCACAAAATTTGTGTGTGCTAGAACTCTAACCATGTCATGGAACTTTGATCTGGTACAATATGAAACTCTCCTCATGGGGAGGAAATTTGTCATACAAAATTTATTGAGGTTCCATACCTTATTCAAAGTGCCATATAAGGTCAAAGGTGTGCATAAATCCCCATTTGCATGGTGGACAGACATTGCTACAAAACTTTAAATCCCAAAATTTAAGACAATATCATAACAAGGTTATGTTCCAACCAAAATAAGGAATTTAGGAAGCATTGGCCACACAATGACTCTGCTTAGGAATATGCCTAATTGGTTAATATATAAAACTAGAATACATGTCTCATGTTTGTTGAGGCCTTAACTAGCCCCAAGTTGGTAGATTTGGGGACCCCACTTTTTCTAAACTTTCCACATTAAGCTTCATCTTCAAAAGTACTTTTATTGACTTATAATACCATTGATGTGTTGATGTTTGGACAACATCGGGAAGACATTCTCCCAGATTAATAATTAATAATATAATTATTAATTAATAATAATATTATTAATATATAATAATAATAATAATAATAAAAAATAGTTATTATAATTATTAGAGACACATCCTTTCATGGATGGTCACCATATGTGCCTTTAGGTTCTCTATATATTTGACACATTCATCATCGAAACAAATCATCTCATATGAATCTATCACATCATCTCATATACAATATTATCTCTTATACTATCTCATAAAAGAAAATCAACATGGTATCAGAGTGGGACTGGGCTTGACTCCCTCAGGAGGGCCCAAGAAAATGAGAGTAGAGTAAAGTGTTGGGAGTGTTAAATTTATGGGGTTGTTACAATCTCTATGTACAACATATTTACTTTTTACTCCTACCTAAATTATAGAAAGAATTCCATAAATTATGGTGGGCAGTGATTTGTAGTAAAATGTCTAATTGCCTAAATATGAAGAATATTTACTTCTACCTATATTTATGCAAAGAATCACATGAATTATGGAGGAAAAATTTAACAAAGTCAAATACTATGTGAATGGATTATAACCAAATTAATCTTTGGGTAGTTATGCGAGGTATTCTCCAACTATTTATAAGAAAGAAAATTAAATTTAATTTTCAAAGAGACGTGTCTTTTTGGATCAATCTAATATTACTATAAAAAGACACTTGAAAGACACAACAATAGACACAACAATAGACACACATATTTTTATCTCTCACACATGGGAAGTGATCTCTAAGTAGTTGAATGCTCTAAGTGTAATTACTTGTGATGTTCTAGAGTTTACTAAAGTAATATCGTATATCATTGGAAGTAATTACCACTTGTGGAAATAATTGTGCTTGTCTAAATTTAACACTAGAAAATCAACATGGTCAGCCGTATGACTTCAAGTATATGATGGATGTGTGTTGGTCAACCGTATCATTTGCATAAGAAGAGGAGGTCAACACATGCAGAGGGAGTATATGAATCTGAAGACTATATAGCCTCAAAGGGAGTCAAGCTTCAGAGGGAGCATGCAGATTCAGAGTGGGCCTAATCTAAGAGAGAGTCAGTTGCTTAGAGACTTTCATTCAAAAAGGATTCCTCTTCAAATTCATATTCATATGGGAGAGACGTCCTCCAAGGCTGAAATATGGGAGGCTAGACCTTGAGGAGATATGAGACCTCTTGGAGAGGATTCCCTTGTTTCAATGAAGGAAGCCAGTCAAAAGGAATGGGATTTGGACCTTTTAACCTTGATTTTGAGACATGTACATTGGTTGACAACAAAACATTTGTTTAGATACCTACGTGGTATGAGTGGATATGGATTGAGATATGACTCAAATGGAGATATGAAGCTGCATAGTTATACAAATTCTGACTGGGTAGGGAGTGTAGTGGATCATAAGAGTACTTCTGGATGTTTTTTCAGTATGGGATCACTGTGATCTCATGGTTAAGCAGGGAGCAGACATTAGTGGCACTTAGTACAACACAAACAGAGTATATAACAACCAGTATTGTAATTCGTGAAGCAACATGGATTCAAAATTTTCTTACAGGACTTCAACTGAGACATGGTGCATAGAGGAGTCATGGAGCTCCAATACATTTCCACGAATGAGCATATAACATACATTCTCCTCAAGCCATTGTCTAGAGTGAAGTATGAGTACTTCAGAGACAAGATTGGCATGATGTAGAATGTATGCCCTTGTTAAAAGGGAGGTGTGGTGTTTCTCTCCTCCAATCAGCTAACCACTCTGGCCAAGGGTTTCTTCGATCAGTCATGTGAGGTGACTGATGGAGTAATGCAAAACCAGGTACACGTCTTTCCTATGCCATGTGAGGTGGCTAGGTGTGAATAAGACTTGTATCTTAGCCTTTCCTATGCCATGTGAGATAGCTAGGTGTGAATGGGGCTATGGTAGTAGTCTAGCCTACGCCATGCGAGGTGGCTAGGTGTGAATGGGGCTATGGTCGTAGTCTAGCCTACGCCATGCGAGGTGGCTAGGTGTGAATAAGACTACTGGGAGAGGAGAAACATCACAGCATATTCAGTGAGTCTATGGTAGTGGTTATGTACTACTGGACAACATGCTAGTAGTTGTGTGCTACTAGTGGATTGCTACATAGTCGTGAGACTATGACAATGGTTATGTACCACTGGACATCATGCTAGTGGTTGTGTGCTACTAGTGGATTTCTAAATAGTCGTGAGACTATGATAGTGGCTGTGTACCATTGGACAACATGCTAGTAGTTGTGTGCTACTAGTGGATTGCTACATAGTCGTGAGACTATGGCAGTGGTTGTGTACCACTAGACAACATGCTAGTAGTTGTGTGCTACTAGTGGATTGCTACATAGTCATGAGACTATGATAGTGATTGTGTACCACTTGACAACATGCTAGTAGCTGTGTGATACTAGTGGATTGCTACGTAGTCGTGAGACTATATCAGTGGTTGTGTACCGATGGAAAAAATGATAGTAGATGTGTGCTACTAGTGGATTGCTACATAGTTGTGAGACTATGGTAGTGGTTGTGTACCACTGGACAATAGTTGTGTACTACTATGAAATGGCAATAATCCTGTATTATTGGATGACATTGCAGTAGATGTGTGCTACTAGTTGATTGCAACAGTCATAAAGAATGTGGCAGTTGATTTGAGATACTGATGGCATGGTAGTAGCAATGTGCTACTAGTTGACTACAGAGTAGTCAGTGGACTACTAGATGAAGACATCATGAAAATATACCTCCCTAGCTAAGAGGGAGTGTTGATGTTTCAACATCGAGTAGACATTCACTCATAGGGGTGTACCTATGGTGAATGGCCCTAGTAAGCATCGAGTGGACCTTCTCCTAGATTGGGCCGCATACCAAGGGAGATAGGATACATTTATCACAAAGGTGTACTTATGGTAAATGGGCCCAGGCGTAGTCCTTCCTTGATCATGACAAGGAGTGATATGGACTCGAGGTGCTTGAGGTTCAGAATTTCTCCCTCGTTGAAAGGGAGTGTTTATGTTTGGACAACATCGGGAAGACATTCTCTCAGATTAATAGTTAATAATATAATTATTAATTGTTATTAATATTATTAATATATAACAATAATAATAATAATAACAATTAGTTATAATAATAATGATAATAAATAGTTATTATAATTATTAGAGACACATCCTTTCATGGATGGTCACCATATGTGCCTTTAGGTTCTCTATATATTTGGCACATCCATCATCGTAATAATCATCTCATATGAATCTATCACATCATATCATATACAATATTATCTCATATAAGAAAATCAACATGATGAATGTCTTGGAGTGCATATGATGATTGGACATACTATCTGAGTGGTGTGCCTTGTGATTAAATACATATCAGAGCACCTTGTCATGTCTTGATCTTGCTCAGTTGAACTTGATTGAATATTGCATGCCCATTGAAAAATATTTTCATTTGTTTGTATTACACGTGGTTGTATTCTAGAATGCATATTGTTGGCACGACATTATCTCTACATGAAATTGTTTGATTTGTTACTGCATTTGAATGATGATTAAATTCTTCCTTTTTTGGATTTGAAGTGCTCTCATGTTGTGTGTGTAGGTGTTGTGTTTCACTTTCATAGGTGACATTAAAATACCAATTCAAAGCAAACATAATTACAAACTTGATGAGAACCGTGACCTCAAAACAAGATTTCTAGTCTTAAAAATCCATATTTTTGGGTAAAAAACGCCAAAATCAACCGCCAAATCAAAAAGTTGTACTATGGGAAACACCTTTTTTTTCAGGGTTAAAAGTACCACCTTTTGCAACAAAACCTCATAATATTGCCAATGAAAACCTTAAAATCAACCATCGAATCGAAAAGTGGTGTTGACAACAACACCATATAATTTTTCTAATGTTAAAATTGCAACTACTTTGAAATTGTGGACTTGACATTATGACGTAGCCCTTCCTCAACCCGTGGGTCGGAAGGTTACGCACACAGGATCTTTTCCCTTATACTGGCCCGAAGAGCTCTCGAAAATGGCTCTTCTATTTCCCTTTCGGGAAATCTGCACCCACACTTAACTTCGAGAAATTCCCCCTTGTACTTCGGGAGATCGGACTTCGCACTTCCACAAATCCGGTGGTCAAACACCTTGTTTCTCAATCTCTGAAGACCCAAAAACAATCAATGCTGACCCTTTCCTTCCCTGTTTCAGATTTCTCCTTATCGCGATTTCGGCGGTCGCGATGTCGAGCAACTCGTCTCCTCGACTCCCGAAACCTGATTTGCCAAAACTCCGATGCGCTTGCAAGCTTTGACCTTTCAATGACATTTCACTCCATCGGAACTTCGGACTTCACGATATCGCGAATCCTAATGCAAGGACTTTAGAACTTCACTCCACAAAACCCCGAAATGGTCAACGAAGTTTGACTTCCATGTCGATAGTGCGCCACCTGTCTACCTTGCTGTCTTCTGTGGCCCACACGATCCTCTCGTTCCCTCAGGACTTCGCGTTTCGTGATTTTGCGAGTCCCGTTGCAGAGATTACGGGACTCCAACCTACGAAACCCCAATATAGAAATTCACGGGTAGATCCAACAATCCTTGTCGGCTTGGATCTATGGTTCTGCCTCTCCTGAGCTTGAACCTTTGGGAATACTCGCGGTAACTCCCCTACTCCTCCGTGAAATCTGAAAGCTCATGGGACTTCGTGAATTCTCCACAGAGAATTCTGACTGTCCGTTCCCTTTCCTTCTCAAGGACTTCTGCAACTTCTAAACAAAGTATTCCTATGTGCGGAATTCGTCTCCTTGCAACATGACGTCACTACGCCTTCCTTCAATTCTTCAAGAAAATTGGTCTCTTGCCTTCCTTCGACTCCTTCGAAGGTTCAAATCCTTCTGAGCTTTCCCATGACCTCAAGTCTTTCAGAAAAATCCTGTTCGCACTTCTTGCGGCAGACCTTCAAACACTTTCAAGTGCTTGACTCCCTTCGACTCTACGCACACCTGCAACAACAGTCTCTCAATACTTCGCTCAGGTTCGCAACTCTGAGACTTTACTCGGCCTGCACACTCCTTGCATGGCTCCTGTGCCTAACTGCACTTCTGAGAAACTGAGAACAAAAGTTATCTAGTCTGAGCTTTCAGAGACAAACCTCTGAACCCTTTGTCAATGCACTCCTTGCGGACAATTCAACTGCACTCCTTGCAGGAACTCTTGCTCAGATAGAGAAACAATTGAAACTCATTCCTCTTACTCTCTCTCTCTCAGGTTTCAAACATTCAACAAGAAATCATTCATACATAGCATAAAATCAAATGTACAACAAAAAGAGTAAAATAACCATGAGCATAACAATTAGCATACATACATGGAGAACCAACACAACGCCATGAATTTGAATCAAAGTTCTTTTCTTATTAATTCAAATCTCTGTACATGGGTGTCTTCAAATTACAGTTCTCCCTTCTCAAGCTCTGTATGCTCTTCTCATAATCTTCATGCTTCTTTGTGTTACAATACACAATGAGGGTGTCTATATCTCGTTTCCCTCTTGCGCTCTAAAACTGTCTAATCTAACATTCAATTCTATCTACCTTCATTAACTACTATAAATGACTTCTACCTACTAAGGATGAGAGCGGATCGCTCAAGGTCCATTTACATTTTACAAGTGCGCTCCTTCTTAATTACCTCATTTAAGATTGGCGCATTAACTTCAAGAGAATTTCAAAATTTGCGCTGGGCGCTTGTCTAGCTGTCTTTTGCCTCCGCGTTGGCTCGCTTGAGATGCTCTTGCATAATACTCCCTCGCTTAAAAATTTTCATGGGCTCCTGTCCATGAGATCAAGCACCATTTGTCCATGCCTCTGGATCTCTTCTTCATTCTCCCAGCTAGCATCTTCAACTGGATGGCCCTTCCACTTGACCAAATACTCAAAGTATTGCTTTCGCCTGGTATTTTTGCTCAGTCTTTTGTCCAGTATGCGCTCCATCTGCGGCTTTTCTACAACTAGCATCTGCTTTGTCCACTGGACCTCTGGCTATTCATTTTCCATCCTTGTTTCTTCATCTTTATACGGGTACAAATATGAGATATTGAATATCGAAGAAATTCTGATCCCATCGGGTAATTCAATCTCGTAAGCATTTGCCCCAAATTTCTTCAAGACCTTACATGGTCCAATTTTCTTCATCTTTAGTTTATTATATGTTCCTCTCGGGAACCTTTCCTTTCTCAAATGTGCCAGAATCAAGTCGCCAACCTCAAATTGAAGTCGTCTCCGGTGTTGATCTGCTCTGCGCTTATATTCCTGGCTTGAACTCTGTAATCGCTCCTTCACCTGGCTGTGAAGTTCCTTCATTGCCTCTGCGAAATCTTCTGCACTAGCGCTCCTAATCACAATCTGTTCTGAATCTCTAAGCTCAGAGATTCCTCTCGGTTGCATGCCATAGACAATCTGAAATGGACTCTGCCCTGTGCTTCTGTTAACTGAGTCGTTATAAGCAAATTCTGCCTGTGGTAATATGTTGTTCCATTGGCTGTGGTGTTTTGTCAACAAGCTTCTCAGCAAGTCTCCCAGACTTCTGTTCACCACTTCTGTTTGTCCATCCGTTTGAGGATGATAAGCCGAACTAAACGACAAGTTAGTTCCCAGCTTCTTCCATAAGGTCCTCCAAAAGTGTCCTATGAACTTAGTGTCTCGATCTGAAACTATGCTTCTTGGTAAGCCGCGAAGTCGAATGACTTCTTTGAAAAACAGATTCGCAATGTGAGTTGTGTCACTGGTCTTCTGACATGGAATGAAGTGTGCCATCTTGGAAAATCTATCCACCACCACAAAGATTGAGTCAAAACCTCTTTGTGTTCTTGGCAACCCCAATACGAAATCCATGCTAATTGCATCCCACAACCTCTTTGGTATGGGAAATGGTTGATAAAACCCTGCATTCTGTCTCCTTCCCTTCGAATGCTGGCAAATTCTGCATCTATCCATGAATCTCTTGACGTCTGCTCACAATCCCGGCCAAAAATATGACTCATTCAACTTTGTGAACGTCTTGTCGTGACCAAAGTGCCTGACCAATCCTCCACTGTGTTTCTCCTTCAGCAGATTCTCTCTCATGGAGCATTTCAGAATACACAGCTGATTACCTTTAAACAGTAACCCTTCCTGGATCATGTACTCTGCCCATTGACTTCTATCTCTGAGAATTGGATTCTCAGCTGCTTCATACGCTCCTTTAAAATCTGGATCATTTCTGTACATGTCCCTGAGATCATCAAAACCCAATGTTTTGACTCTGAACTCCTGCAATAGCAAACACTTCCTGCTCAAAGCATCATCAACTTTGTTAGCAGTACCATAAATATGTTTAATCACAAAAGTGAAATTTTGCATATATTCCACCCATTTAACATGTCTTTGATTCAACTTCTCCTATTGAGTCACAAACTGCAATGCATGATTGTCACTATATAAGACAAATTCCTTCGGGATCAAGTAATGTCTCCATTTCTTCAATGCCTGAATGATAGCATAAAACTCCTTATCATACGTGGAGTACTTCACTTTCACTTCATTCATCTTCTCGCTGAAGTATGCTATCGGTCTGTCATCTTGACTCAAGACTGCCCCTATTGCAAATCCACTTGCATCGCATTTCACTTGAAATGTCTTTTGGAAATCAGTCAACACCAGAACGAGTTGTTCTGTGATCTTCCTCTTCAACAGATTAAAACTCTTCTCAGCTTCTTCTGTCCAGTGAAAAGACTTGTGTCTCTTCTTCACTGTGTCCATCATCGGTGCACTAATTCCACTGAAATTTCTGATGAACTTTCGGTAGAAACTAGCCAATCTGTGAAAACTTCTCACCTCAAATATATTCTTCGGTGATGGCCAATTCTTGATTACCTCCACCTTATCTGGATCCATCCTCAATTTATCTGCAGAAATAACAAATCCCAAATAAATGAGCTCCGTCTTCATGAATGAGGACTTCTTCATATTTATCAGCAACTTCTCCTACTGTAGCCTCTGCATCACTGTAGCCAAATGTTTTAGATGCTCTGCCACTGTTTTACTGAAAATCAATATGTCATCCAGATATACGATAACAAATTTTCCAATGAACTCCTTTAGGACTTCGTTCATCAACCTCATAAAAGTACTTGGCACGTTTGTTAATCCAAATGACATAACAAGCCATTCATACAACCCTTCGTTGGTTTTGAATGCTGTCTTCCATTCGTCACCTTCTCTCATGCGGATTTGATGATAACCGCTTTTCAAATCAATCTTTGAAAAGAAATTTGCTCCACTCAAGCAATCCATCAGATCATCCATCCTCGGCAATGGAAATCTATACCTGATGGTTATCTTGTTGATCACCCTAGAGTCAGTACACATCCTCCAGCCTTCGTCTTTCTTTGAACTGAATACTGTCAGAACAACACATAGACTCAAGCTTTCTTTGACCAAACCTTTGTCCAACAAATCCTGAACTTGTCTTTTGACCTCTTCATTCTCTTGTGGCGTCAATCTGTATGCAACTTTGTTTGGAAAACTGGCTCCTGATATGAGATCAATATGATGACTCACACTTCTGATCGGTGGCAACGAATGAGGTAGTTCGTCCACTACTATGTTAGCGAACTCTTTTAGTAGTTCCTAAACCTCTTCTGGTAAATCATCCACTCTTATGCTGGTCAAAACAATCTTCAGTTTCCTAACCACAATAAATTGTGGTTCTTCCTTCTTCTTGACCTATGTAAGAAGTTCCTTCCCACTCATGAGAAGTACAATGTTGCTTACTTCCGGTTTCACCTCCTTATCCTTGATTGGAAGCAACATGTGAGTTCTCCCATTCTTCTCTAGGGTGTATGTGTTCATTCTCCCATCATGAATCACATTCCTGTCATATTGCCATGGTCTACCTAGCAACAGATGACAAACATCCATAGGAATGACATCACATAATATCTTATCATTATATCCTCCTATCTTAAATTCAACTAAGCATTGTTTAGTGACAGTTACCTGATGTCCTTTTTGTTGCCACGAAACTCTGTATGGGCTTGGATGATCAATCGTCTCCAGCTCCATCTTTTCTACCATCTCTGTAGAAACGAGATTATCCGTGCTACCACTATCCACAATGACCTTGCATACCCTGTCTTTGGTTTTGCAAGCAGTCCAGAAAAGTCTATTTCTTTGGACTGAACTCTCCACCTCTTTCTCTGGTGTCAAAAGAGCTTTTCGCATCATCAACGATCTTCCGCCTTCAACATCTTTTGCCTCAACATTCCACCTCTGTGCTTTGGCGATGTGAGTTTCACCATTCTATTTCTTTTTATCTGGACACTCATAAGACTTGTGCCCATTCTTTCCACATGTGAAGCATGTTATTACTCCACCTCTTCCTCTTCCTCTACCTCTAGTACGAGGAAAAATATTATTATCAGCATAATCTCCTCTTTGTTTGGTATGCTGTCCTCTTTGTGAGGTTCCACCCCTCTCAATTTGAGTCTGAGGTTTCTTCCAGTCCTCCTTGGATTTCTGGTTTTTATCCTGGGCAACCGATTTGCCTCTGGGCTGACTTCTGCCTCGACCTCTTTGACCCTGCTTTCGGATCAACTTCTCTTCAGCTTTTAGAGCCATCTGATAAGCATCTCCCACCGTTCGGATGGTTACCATGCTCATCTCATCCTGAATGTCACATCTCAGGCCATTCATGTATCTGGAAACCTTTTCATCATTGCTTTCTTGATGACCTTCCCTGATGTTCAGCTTGTAGAATTCTTTAGTGTATTCCTTCACTAACATCAGCTTCTGTCTCAAGTTCTGCATTCTTCGAAACAAAGTAATTTGATAATCCCTGGGGATGAATTTCGCCTTCATCTTTGCGATCATTCTATCCCAGCTTTTGATTTTCTACTTGCCTTTGTAGCGTCTGTTAGCTTGTAGTTCATCCCACCACAATGCTGCATGTCCTTTCAGTCTCGTGACAACATATTTGACCTTCTTGTACTCTTCGACATCTTCATAGTCAAAATATGTGTCCAGAGCTCTAATCCAGTCTAGAAGCTCCTCTGCATCCAGATTTCCCTCATAAACTGGAATGTCCATTTTCTCTCTTGCACCCATTCTTACAATATCCCTAATCAAACATTCGTTTGCTGCATCTTCGGCTACAACTTCTTCCCTTTCATGTTCAGCCTCAATTTCACTTTCAGAATCACTAAGATCCCCAACACTAACTGTGCGTCTCTGTGCTGTCTCCATGTCTTCGAGTCTGGCGCATAGATCACCCATCTCTCTCTCCATGGCTGGATCAGTCATCTGCCTACCCCTTCTTCTCGGCATTTCCCTATCCTCTGGTGGATCGGGTGTTTGCCTGTCCCTTCTCCTTGGTAGCATGGTGAATTCTCCTTTTCCCTGCTACAGAAAGCAAAGAATCCTTTCTGAGCTCTGATACCAAACCTGACGCAGCCCTTCCTCAACCCGCGGGTCTGAAGGTTACGTACACATAATCTTTTCCCTTATACTGGTCCGAAGAGCTCTCAGAAATGGCTCTTCTATTTCCCTTTCGGGAAATCTGCACCCACACTTAACTTCGAGAAATTCCCCCTTGTACTTCGGGAGATCGAACTTCGCACTTCCATGAATCTGGTGGTCAAATGTCTTGTTTCTCAATCTCCAAAGACCCGAAAAAAATCAACGCTGACCCTTTCCTTCCCTGTTTTAGATTTCTCCTTATCGCGATTTCGGCGGTTGCGATGTTGAGAAACTTGTCTCCTCGACTCCCGAAACCCGATTTGCCGAAACTCCGATGCGCTCGCAAGATTTGACCTTTCAACGGCCTTTCACTCCGTCGGAACTTCAAACTTCGCGATATCGTGAATCCTAATGCAAGGAATTCAGAACTTCACTCCACAAAACCCCGAAATGGTCAACAGAGTTTGACTTTCGCATTGATAGTGCGCCACCTGTCCACCTTGCTGTCTTCTGTGGCCCACACGATCCTCTCATTCCTTCGAGACTTCACGTTTCATGATTTTGCGAGTCCCATTGCAGAGATTATGGGACTCCAACCTACGAAACCCCGATATAGAAATTCACGGGTAGATCCAACGGTCCTTGTCGGCTTGGATCTATGGTTCTGCCTCTCCTGAGCTTGAACCTTTGGGAATACTCACGGTAACTCCCCTACTCCTCCGTGAGATCTGACAGCTGACGAGACTTCGCGAATTCTCCACAGAGAATTTCGACTGTCCGTTCCCTTTCCTTCTCAAGGACTTCTGCAACTTCTAAACAAAGTATTCCTATGTGTGGAATTCATCTCCTTGCAACACGATGTCACTACGCCTTCCTTCGATTCTTCAAGACACTTGGTCTCTTGCCTTCCTTCGACTCCTTTGAAGGTTCAAATCCTTCTGATCTTTCCCACGACCTTGAGTCTTTCAGAAAACTCCTGTTCGCACTCCTTGCAGCGGACCTTCAAACACTTTCAAGTGCTTGACTCCCTTTGAATCTGCACACACTTGCAGCAGCAGTCTCTCAATACTTCACTCAGGTTCGCAACTCTGAGACTTTACTCGGCCTGCGCACTCCTTGCACGGCTCTTGTGCCTCACTGCACTTCTGAGAAACTGAGAACAAAAGTTATCTAGTCTGAGCTTTCAGAGACAAACCTCTGAACCCTTTGTCAACGCACTCCTTGCGGACAATTCCACTG
Source organism: Picea engelmannii (assembly GCA_009831015.1). Taxonomy (NCBI): domain Eukaryota; kingdom Viridiplantae; phylum Streptophyta; class Pinopsida; order Pinales; family Pinaceae; genus Picea; species Picea engelmannii. Next base: position 125,712 of record ML787003.1, on the reverse strand, counting down.
TACTCCTTGCAGGAACTCTTGCTCAGATAGAGAAACAATTGAAACTCATTCCTCTTACTCTCTCTCTCTCTCTCTCAGATTTTAGACATTCAACAAGAAATCATTCATACATAGCATAAAAGCAAATGTACAGTAGAAAGAGTAAAATAACCATGAGCATAACAATTAGCATACATACACGGAGAACCAACACAATGCCATGAATTTGAATCAAAGTTGTTTTCTTATTAATTCAAATATCTGTACATGGGTGTCTTCAAATTACAGTTCTCCCTTCTCAAGCTCTGTATGCTCTTCTCATAATCTTCATGCTTCTTTGTGTTACAATACACAATGAGGGTGTCTATATCCCGTTTCCCTCTTGCACTCTAAAACCGTCTAATCTAACATTCAATTCTATCTACCTTCATTAACTACTATAAATGCCTTCTACCTACTAAGGACGAGAGCGGATCGCTCAAGGTCTGTTTACATTTTACAAGTGCACTCCTTCTTAATTATCTCATTTAAGATTGGTGCATTAACTTCAAGAGAATTTCAAAATTTGCGCTGAGCGCTTGTCCAGCTGTTTTTTGCCTCCGCGCTGGCTCGCTTGAGATGCTCCTGCATCACATTAGTACCATTGCAACCAAAATCTTAAAATCAATCCCCAAATCGAAAATCGATGCTCTCATTGGCACCTTCTCTTTTTAGGGGGAATAAAATTACAACTTTTTTGAAATCAAAGCCTTGGAAATTCATATCTTAGCAACCAAAATCTTAAAATCAACCCCTGAATAAAATATAGGTGTTATCAATATCACCATATTTTTTTTAAGCTTAAAATTACAACATTTTTGAGATCGTGGCCTAAAAGCCTAATATTGTTACATACACAATCATAAAGAAGGAAAAACATTGAATAAAGAGGAAAACCATTGAATAAAGATGAAAAACAAATTGAAATAAGAGGTAAAAATAAAAAAAAATAGAAAGGAAAAGAACTCCATAACGAGAAGAAAACCATGTTTTTATAAATAAAATCTTTATAAATAAATTTGAAATTCAAAAATCACATTTAAAAAAAATGATAATAAAAAAAAGCCATTTCAAACAAACTATAAAATAATATTTTTTAAAAGAAAAACTAAAAAAAAACAATTTAAAATAATTAAACAAAACTTAAAAAAAAATGTAACAAAATAATTAAAACAAAACAACAAATGAGTGGCGACTCATAAGTTGGCACTCATTTGAGAGATGGGAAGCGACAACCTCATGGGGGGACAGGGCTAGCTCTCTGGATGTTGATGCTCCTCTAAGAAACATGTGGTGAGGATGGCGGGGGAGGGAGAGAAGGGGGTAAAGTTGTGGGGTGATTCCAAGAATCACCCCATTTGTTTAGGGCTTTTAAAACAAGATTTATTATTATTATTATTTTTAAATTGTTTTGCAATTTTTTTTCTTCTATTTTTTCATTTTGTTTATTTGAAATGATTTATTTATTTATTTGAACATTTTTCTTTAACTATATATTTTTATTTAAAATGTGTTCTTTTAAATTTAATTTATATAAAAAGGAAACATGGTTTTTTTTTTTTCATTTCAATGTTCTTTCCCCTCTTATTTTTATTTATTTTCCCTCTTTTTTCAATGTTTTTTCTTTTTTTACGATTTCATTTACAACAACACCGAGATTTTACACCATGGTTTTAAAAATATTGTAATTTTAATATAAAAAAAGGATGATGCTACCCATAGCACCTTCTTTTGATTTGGGGGTTGATTTTAATATTTTGGTTGCAAGTATACCAATTTTCAAGTCCACTTTTTCAAAAAAGTTGTAATTTTACCCCACTTCCCAAAAAAAAAAAGAAAAAAAAGAGAGGGGGTGCTACTAGGAGCACCACTTTCAATTCAGGGTTGATTCTAAGATTTTGGTTGCAATGGTACTAGTTGTTAAGTCCCCAGTTTTAAATTAGTTGCAAATTTAACCTAAAAAAAATGGTGCCGCTATCAACACCACTTTTCAAATTAATGTTTGATTAAAAGTTTTCTTTAGCAATATTACAAGGTTGTTAATTCCATGGCTGCAAAAGGTGGTAATTTTAACCCTAAGAAAAGGGTGCTACCCGTAACACCACTTTTCAAAACGAGTGTAAAAACAACCATTAAATTCAACCTCTAAAAAAATGAGAAGTCTTGAGGGTTCTCGTCAAGTTGATAAATATGTTAGCATAGCCATACATTGACAAACATGAGATTGTACAAATAGTCAGGTATCTCATTAATAATAAATAAAGGGCCTAGTGGTATATGCACATGGAAAATGACACAAAGTAATGGTGAAAATGGATTTAAAATGTATAATGTTAGTGATGCCACATTGTGTTTAATGATGAAATATCATATCCATGCAACACACACATTCACGTCACAAGACTCGCAGTATTAGCTCAAGTGAAACCTCAAGTGTGGTGTGAATGGCATGTTAAGTAACATGCAAGTTTGATGTATGACCTTTTCTAAACATAACATACACATTCTCAGTCATAGGAAGTCTTACAGATGAGTTTCAAGCCAAATAAGTGATTTTACCATGTGCTTCCCTATAGGTGCATTGGGCACTTGAAAGCCTTCTTCATGGATTACAATTCGATTTATGGATCAAGATCTCAATGAAATCAAGCATCCACATGAAATTATTCATTACTAAAATGTTAGGATGTTTAGACACTTAGGAGTTAGTTAAGATCAACTTGGTCTAATGTGTCTTTAGGTAAAGTGTGTTTATTTATTGTGTGTCTTCAGTATGCACTTATAGTCATCTAATTCGAGTTCATGATATGTTCTAAATATAAAGTGATGTGAAGGTTCATATTATCCTCGATACTAATGGCTATATTGATCCATGACTTAACACCTAATTGGTCCATGATCTCTACTTTAAAAGCATGGAGAGTCAATTGTTGATAATCAATTGTGAGAAACTTGTATGTAACATTTTTCTTTTTCGTTAATATATTGCCTCAAGTGGCCACATTGGACAGGGTTGTGGACTCTAGATAAAGTTTCTTTCTTTTTATTCAATAGATTACTCAATGAACACAGACTATGCCTTTTACTATATGTCTTGCTACGAATCATTCAAAAAAATCAATATGCAATCACATAAATAGACAATGACACAAATATTTTCATGAGGAAACCCAAAAGGGAAAAACCTCTTCTTCTTATGAATGAAAGGCAAGCTCCAACTTCTCTTTACATTCTTATTTTATCTGAGCTACAACCCAGATGAGGCTGCTACCTCTGTTTCTTCAGCACCTACTGAATGGAAGCTACAACTCCCAGATGTACAAGCACCAACTTGTACATAAGACTTTTACAATTTTCCCTTTCTCCTCCCTACCACCCTGGAATCCTTCTCTGTCACTAAGAACCTTTAAAAAGAAATCAAAACTGTTGCACCTATGTATATTTCATGTTTCTTTCATGAACTTCTTTGCATAAATCCTTTGGACCTGTATCACTTTCAATCAATTGATCTCTAGTTCTCTTTCTTCATATTTCTCTTCTCTTTATTAATGCTCTGTTTTCATCATTTGTGTATGTCTATAATTCTATTCATTTCAATTACAGAGATAAACCAAATTTCCTCCTCTCTATTCAAGAGCAACAACAACTCCAAATCAAAACATCCCTTTCTTCTTTTCAATTACAATTCTGTGCATTCAAATCGTACACCAGAATCTTCAAGATCAGGATTATTCAGTTTTTACAACTGAATGACTATCTCACTATACAGTCAACACATACACCATAACTCTCAAGCATCGAAGATTCAGTTACAATAACTGAGCAACTATTTTACATTAATTATTATTGGTCAAGGCATCAAGAAGAACAATAGCCACACAATCAGTTTAAATATTTAACCAGCACCATTCGATGATCATACATTTGTTTTGACTCATCACAGAATAACCCTCGAGCACTTCGGCAAGACACTTGTGCTTAAACCATATGCCCATTGGCTATGACCACGGGATTAGTTAAAATGCGTTTCGCATTTCGACATTTCATCATTCCTGTGATGAAGTGTCTCGACACTCCAAGTCGCGATCCCCGAAATGGAGCTTAGCTACTATAGCTCCTTCCCCTCATATGACCATTGGCAGTAACCATAGCCTATGCCAAAAATGCATTTCACATTTCGGCATTTCGACATTCTTGTGATGAAGTGTCTCGACACTCCAAGTCGTGATCCTCGAAATGGAGTTTAGCTTCGTGCTAGCTCCTTCCTCCAGCCTTTGATGATGTGACCTTGTCTATGACCATGAGCCAGTCCTTATCGCGATTTCACATATCACAAGTTGGAAGGTTATCACCATTCCTTCCTTTGACTTTTAATTTCCCGATATCCACTTTTCTCCGATCGATGGTCCACGACCTTTCGTGATCAGACGGTCTTGATCTCATCGGGACTTTGTGTTTTGTGATTTCTTGTATCACGATATCGGAGGTTGGAGCACCTCCTTTCTTTGATTCCCAATTTCTCGATATCCGATTTTCGCTTACGTTGGATCGACGGTCCTTGACCCTCCATGATCCAATGGCCTGGATTGAATCGCGAATTCACGTTTCGGTATGTCGAGAAACATGCTCCGTTCTCTCAACTCGTAATCTCTGAATTTTCGAGTTCCGAAGGAACTCTCAGCTAACCACCGTGCAACTTCTCTTGGTCTATGGATTTAAGTTTGACTTTAATGACAAAACCAAGCCCTGTGAACACTGACCAACAAACTCCCCCTTTGGCATTGATGGAAAACTTTAAATCTCTTCTCCCCCTTTTGACATCTATGGAAAAGGAATCAACCATACTCCCCCTGAGCAAAGAAAACCACCTATAAATATTTATCATTTCAACAACAACTCCCTCTATCAAAATAGTCAATAAACCTGCGCAATCTAATTTTATTATGAAGCCCTTGCAATCTTTGAGAATGAAATGAAATTACAGAGGGTAAACCCCCAACTGATCCCTGAGACTTTCAAATTGCATTTTAGGTAAAGGTTTAGTAAATACATCTGCAATCTATCCTTTGTGCCAACATATTCTAGTTTAATAACATTAGACATAACCTGCTTTCTTAGAAAATGAAATTTGATGGGACCGTGCTTTGTTTTTGAATGCGTAACATGATTTTTAGAAATACTAATTGCACTGGTATTATCACAGAAGATAGGTATAGGTTCATCATAATGAATGTGTATATCTTCCAGCATCTGTTTCATCCATAGAACCTGAGTACAACAAGCTGCATCTGCTATGTATTCTTCTTCAACAGTAGACAAAGATACTGTTGATTGTTTTTTACTTGACCAACTTACAAGACATCCTCTAAGAAAAAATGTTGCTCCACTAGTACTCTTCCTGTCATCAACACAACCTGCCCAATCAACATCAGTGAAAGCATATAAATCAAGCTGATAACCTGTAGGATACCACAAACCATACTCTGTTGTCCCCTTAAGATATCTGGAAATTCTTTTGACTGCAAGTAGATGAGAAGTTTTTGGTGAAGCTTGAAACCTGCCAACTTGACAAACTGCATGCATAATATTAGGTCTTGTAGCTATAGCATAAAGAAGACTACCAATCATAGAACTATACACTATCTGATCAACATCTTTAGTATCATCAAACTTACTTAATTTACAGCCAGTAACCATGGGAGTGTCAACTGGTTTAGAATCTTCCATCTAAAATTTCTTAAGCATTTCATTGATATACTTGGTTTGAGAAATGGAAATACCTTTATCAGATTGAGTAATTTGCAAGCCTAAGAAAAAATTCATTTCTCCTAGCATGGACATCTCAAACTCTTTCTGCATAGTTTCAACAAACTGTTTACTGAGCCTATCATCATCACTACTAAAAATGATATGATCTACATATATCTCAACAATGATCAGGTTATCATTTTCTTCTTTAATGTGAAGATTACTATCAGTGTTACCTTTCCTGAACCCTTGTTGCCTCAAGTAATTGTCAAGTCTGGAATAGCAAGCCCTTGGTGCTTGCTTCAACCCATACAATGCCTTTTTCAACTTTTAGACATACTGTTCTACTTCTCGTACCTGAAAACCATCTGGTTGTTCCATATATAATTCTTCCTCTAAATCACCATTCAAAAATGCAAACTTTACATCCATTTGGTAAACTTTAATGTGTTTAGAACTGGCATAAGCTAGAATCAGTCTAATGGATTCCATTATTGCAACAAGAGTAAAATTTTCTCCATAATCTATTCCTTCTACTTGTGCATACCCTTTACAAACCAATCTAGCCTTATTTCTAGTTATTTTACTTGCTTCATCCATCTTATTTTTGAAAACCCATTTATCCCCTATGACATTCTTATTCAAAGGTCTAGGAACCAATTCCCATGTCTTATTCTTTTCTATTTGACTAAGTTCTTCATTCATTGCTTTCATCTAGTATTCATCTTTAATTGCTTCTTCAATACTTTTGGGTTCAATCAGAGAAAGTAAAGATACCTGTTCATGAGTTGAGGTGGATTCTTGCCTTCTGCTTCTTGTTCCAACACCTGCATTTAAGTCACCAATTATTTATTCTTCAGGGTGATTTTTCTGTATTCTCTTGCTTGGAGTCTTTGATGGAGTCATGCTTTTGGATGGAGTTGTACCCTGTATCAAAGTAGGAATTAATTGTTCACTGTCAGCAGCCTTAGTTTCTTCTGTTTCACTTACTTCTTTATCCATCTTATGTTTGTCATATATTTCATGTATTTGTTGATCCTTTTGTTTAGATTTGGACTTCAAAAATGAGGACTCATCAAACCTTACATCTATAGATTCAACAATCTTTCTTAATCTGAAATTATAGCATTTATAAGCCTTTCTTAAACATGAATATCCAACCAATATGCCTTCATCAGTTCTAGAGTCTAATTTTCCCAGATTTTTATCAATTCTTTTAATGTAACACTTACTCCCAAAAATTCTAAAATATTTTATGTTTGCCGGTCTTCCTTTCCATAATTGATAGGGTGTCTTATTAGTATTATTTCTTAGAAAACTTCTATTCAAGATGTGTACAGCGGTGTGAACAGCTTGAGGCCAAAACATGTCATTCAATCTGGACTCATTTAACATTATTCTTGCCATTTCCATAACAACTTTGTTTTTTCTTTCAACAACACCATTTTGCTGAGGTGTTTATGTAACAAAGAAATGTCTTTTAATTCCATTTTCATCATAGTAATTTTTAAATTCTTTTGACACAAACTCTCCTCCATTGTCTAACCTTAAGCACTTAATATTCATATCAATTTCATTTTCAGTCAATTCTTTGAAAACTTGAAAGCAACTAAAAGTTTCAGACTTCTTTTTCAATAAAAACAACCAAGTCATTTGAGTAAAATCATCCAAAAATAACAGAAAGTATCTTTCACCATTTAGAACTGTTGTCCTCATAGGTCCACATACATCAGCATGTATTATTTCCAAAGGTTTTGTTGTAGAATATTTCTTTGTTTTAAACTTGACTCTAGTTTGTTTACCATGTTGACATTGTTTACAAATAGAGTTGGAAAGATTCTTTATGACAGGTAAGTTCCTTATTGCCTCTTTTTTATTTAACTTAATCAAATTGTCAAAGTTAATATGCCCAAGTCTTTTATGCCATAACCAACTTTTATCTTCATGTCCAAGATAGCAATTTTCATCCTTCTCATCTAAAATGTATATGTTATTTGATGTCCTTGTAGTTGTTCCAACTAACTGATTTGTTTTAACATCCCTGATTTGACATTGTTTAGAATGAAATGTCATAAGATGCCCTTTATCACATGTTTGACTTACACTCAACAAGTTATGTTCCATATTTTCAACCAATAAAACATTTTCAGCCATTATATCTTTGTTCAAACAAACAATGCGTCTTCCAACTATTCGAGCTGATTGATCATTACCAAATGTGACTGAACCTTCTTTTCTTTCATCTAAACAATCAAAGATTTGTTTTCTACCTGTCATATGTTTTGAGCATCCACTGTCCACACACCACTTAACTTTATGATCAACTTGTAAAGCAAGGTTTCACTCTTCAATTTCTAAATGATCATTCTTCCTTTTCCAATAACTAGTTTTCTGATTTGTGTATTGGTTTATAACAAATTTTTGAAAATTCATTGGACAATTTCTTGAAATATGTCCAAAGTTATTACACCTATAGCATTCAACTTCAAATTTTAAAGCATCAAATATGTTATGTGAGTTGTTCACATTGTTTTGAATAGATTTATCATGTCTTCTTTCATATTCAAATCTAGATATGCCATGATTGTTATGTGCACTTATGTTTCTTAAAAAAACATTACAGAAAGCTGCTTTGTGTCCATATTTATAACAAAAAAAACAACAACCTTCAAACCTATTTTGATGACTGCCATAACTTTTTCTATGCATTGTTGAAGCATGATTATCTTCTTGATTTTCTGATCCCTTTTGCTTGTAGGTGTTTTTCTCATTTGTATGTTTTGTACCTGATTTTTCAAAACTTGAACTAGAGCTTGTATTAGTAACTTCAGACTCATACCCAATTCCAGTCTTATCATAAGTTGATCTTTGACTACAGATAATTTGATCCAACACTTGAGAACTATGATTCATGTTATTTTCTTGTACTTTCTTTCTTAATAAAACTACTTCAACTTTTAGACCTTCATTTTCCTTTTCCTTTTCTGTAAGTATATTATTTAGAGCTTCTTCAGTCACTCTAGCCTCTTCTATTTTGAGTTTTAAGTCAACTAGCATGATCTCAGTGTTTTCAATTAAATTTTTTGACTTATACAATTCTTGATCTAAACTCTCAATTTCTCTTTTGAATTGTTTGCATTCTTTTCTTACTTTCTTTAGTTCAGACAAAGCACCTACAAGTTCAACTTCCAGGTCAACTTCACCTTCTTCTTCTTCAATAAGTTCATCATTCTGATTTTCCATAGCCATAAAAAGTCTTATATCTGAACTTTCATCACTTTCATCTATATCTGAGGACTCACTATTATTTTTTATGAATAGACTTTTCTTTTTATAAGAATTTCTTTGAAATGGCTTCTTATACATTTTCTTATATTCTTTGGTTTTTATGTTGCTTTCTTCTTCTCCATCAGAATGTTTATTGAAAGGACACTTATAATCAAAATTCCCTATTCTACCACAATCAAAGCACTTGAGAGGAAGTTTACCTTTGTACTTGCCAGTACCTCTTTTTAGATTTTTGACAAAGTTAGCTTCTTCTATGTCTTCTTCTGAATCCTCATGATTACTGGTTTTTCTTTCAACCTTTTTCTTGTCCTTCTTTGCTTCCTTGAAAGCTGCTTCCTTATTGGAAGGATTCTCATTAGACGTCCTCATCTCATATGTCGTTAGTATTCCTTGCAACTCATCCATTAGTAAAGTAGCAATATTAGTTCTTTCTTATAAAGAAGATATTTTTGGATCAAATCTTGCAGGTAAAGATCTAAGCACTTTTTGCACAATAATACCATTTCCAACTGTTTCTCTTAAACCTCTCATAGTATTGGCTACTTCATCAATACGTAAGAAATAGGTAGTTATATCTTCAGATTCTTCCATCTTTAAAATTTCAAATTGAATTCTATATGATTGTAATTTAGCATTCTTTACCTCAATATCTCCTTCATATACCTTCTTCAGTTTGTCCCATAAATATTTTGCTGATTCACAATGCATTACCTTAACAAATTCTGAACCTGCCAATCCTCCAAGTATTGCATACATAGCTTTGGAATTACTCTCATAGAGTTTCTTCCCTGCAACATCTGTTGGAACTGTTGCTAGAGCCTTATATTCATTCAACAAAACTTGCCAAACATCTACTCCTTGAGACTGCAAAAACAACTTCATCCTGATACTCCAAAAAGCATAATTATGTCCATCAAACAGAGGTAATCCATGTTTAGTAAAATCATATTTCTTATCCATTATTAAAGATCAAAATTCCAGTGATTAAACCGAATCTTGAAGTAACCTACTTTGATACCAATTGTTGAAAATGAAAGCCTAACTGAGAGGCGGGGGGGTGAATTAGTTAGATAAAATTTCTTTCTTTTTATTCAACAGGTTACTCAATGAATACAGATTATGCCTTTTACGTTATGTCTTGCTACAAATCATTCAAATAAATCAATATGCAATCACATAAATAGACAATGACATAGAGATTTTCATGAGGAAACCCAAAAGGGAAAAAACTTCTTCTTCTTATGAATGAAAGGAAAGCTCCAACTTCTCTTTACATTGTCATTTTATCTGAGCTACAACCCATATAAGGCTGCTACCTCTGTTTCTTCAGCACCTACTGAATGGAAGCTACAAATCCCAGATGTACAAGCACCAAATTGTACAGAAGACTTTTATAGTCTTCCCTTGCTCCTCCCTACCACCCTGGAATCCTTCTATGTCACTAAGAATGATGCAAGAGCATTGCCAATACATCAAGCGAGCCAACGCGGAAGCAGAGGACAACTGGACAAGCCAACACAAATTTTGAAAACACTTTGGAATTGTTGCGCAAATCTTAAATGAGCCATTAAGATGAGGCACACTTGTATATTGTAAATGGACCTTGAGCGGATATCTCTCGTCCTTAGTAGGTAGACGACATTTAAAATAGTTAATGTAAAGT
>ML787003.1:42636-114520 GCA_009831015.1 Picea engelmannii | reverse complement strand
GCATTTGGAGCAAGAAGAAGCAGAGAGCTGTGTAAAAACACCCATGTACAGACATTTGAATTAATAGAAAGCTTTGATTCAAATTCATGGTTTGTGTTGTTCTCTGTGTATTGGTGCTGAATGATAGGCTCATGAACGTTTTCTTCCTGTTATACATTTGCTTTTATATGCTGTGCATGTGATTTCACGTATGAATTGAAGTCTGAGAGGGAGATGGAATGAGTTTCAATTGTTTCTCTATTTGAGCCAGAGAATTCCTGCAAGGAGTGCAGTTGAAGTGTCCGCAAGGAGTGCGTTGACAGAGGGTTCAGATAGAGATAGTTTTTGTTCTCATTCATACAGAAGTGCAGTTGGGCACAGGAGCCGTGCAAGGAGTGCATAGGCCAGGTAAAAGTCTCAAGGTTGTGAACCTGAGTGAAGCATTTGACAGATTGCTGCTGCAGGTGTGCGCAGAGTCAAGTGACTTCAACACTTCGACGTTGTTGAAGGTTTGCCGCAAGGAGTGCATGCAAGAGTTTTCTTGAAGGACTTGAGGTCGTGGGGAAAATCTCAGGAGGGATAGGACCTTCGAATTTGTTGAAGGACAGCGTAGAAAAGTTGTTCCTTGAAGGTTGGAAAGAAGCGTCGCAAGTTTGCATGCAGGTGGATAAGTTCTGTGGAAGAACACTTAGTCATTTCATGGATTACATAAGGAAGAACGAACGGTCGATATCTTCCAGGGAAAATCAGTGAATCAACGTGAGCCGTTGGATATTGCGGGGGTGCAGGGGGATACTGTAGATATTCCCATAGTGTTTAAAGCTTAGAAGGGGCAGAGCCGTTGATCCAAGCCAGCCAGGGGCGTTGGATTATTCACGAAATCGCCTATCGGGATTTCGTAAGAAAGGAATCGAAGATTTGGTAATGGGAGTCGCGAAATCGTGATACGCGATATCCCGACAGCTACAAGTACAGTGTGGGGCCACATGAGTTGGTGGTGGACAGGTAGCACACTGTATCGAGGTTCGGGAAAAGTAAAGTCCTGAAACATTGGACATCAGGATTCGTGATCTCGCGAAGTCTGAAATCCCAACGAGGTGACGGGACCGTTGAAAAGTCAAAGCCGCGAGCTCATCAGAGTTTCGACATATCGGGACTCAGGAGTCAGAGAACCGAGTTTCTCAACACCGCGAGTGCCGAGATCCCGATAGAGAAAGTCCTGACAAAGGAACGGAAGGGTCATCGTTGACTCATATCGGCTCTCAGAGATTCGAGAGTCCTAAGCTCGATCACTGACCTCGCAAGGTTGTGAAGTCCGATTCCCCGATAAGTAAAGAGAGGGGGAGTCGCGCAAAGAGATCTGTGGGTGCAGATTTCCTGATAGGGAAATAGAAGGACCGGTTAGTGTTCTTCGGGCCGAGGAAAGAGAAGATCCCGTGAGCAGGCGTGCCTGTGGGTGCGACACTGCGTCAAAGAACCTTTCAAAAGAAATCAGAACTGTTGCACCTGTGTATATTTCATGTTGCTTTCATGAAATTCTTTGCATAAATCCTTTGGACCTATATTACTTTCAATCAATTGATCTCTAGTTCTCTTTCTTCATATTTCTCTACTCTTCATTAATGCTCTGTTTTCATCGTTTGTGTTTGTCTATAATTCTGTTCATTTCAATTACAGAGATAAACCAAATTTCCTCCTCTCTATTCAAGAGCAACAACAACTCCAAACCAAAACATCCCTTTCTTCTTTTCAATTACAATTCTATGCATTCAAATCGTACACCAGAATCTTCAAGATCAGGATTATTCAGTTTTTACAACTGCATGACTATCTCACTATACAATCAACACGTACACCATAACTCTCAAGCATCGAAGATTCAGTTACAATAACCAAGCAACTATTTTACAGTAATTATTATTGGTCAAGGCATCAAGAAGAACAATAGCCACACAATCAGTATAAATATTTAACCAACACCATTCGATGATCATACATTTGTTTTGACTCAACATAGAATAACCCTCGAGCGCTTCGGCAAGACACTTGTGCTTAAACAATATGCCCATTGGCTATGAACACTGGCTTAATTAAAATGCGTTTCACATTTCAACATTTCGACATTCCTGTGATGAAGTGTCTCGACACTCCAAGTCGCGATCCTCGAAATGGTGCTTAGCTACTCTAGCTCCTTCCCCTCATATGACCACTGGCGATAACCACAGCCTACGCCAAAAAGTCATTTTTCATTTCGGCATTTCGACATTCCTGTGATGAGGTGTCTCGACACTCCAAGTCGTGATCCCCGAAATGGAGTTTAGCTTCGTGCTAGCTCCTTCCTCCAGCCTTTGATGATGTGACCTTGTCTATGACCATGGGCTAGTCCTTATCGCGATTTCTCATATCGCGAGTTGGAAGGTTATCGCAATTCCTTCCTTTGACTTCTAATTTCTCCATATCTGTTTTTCTCTAATTGACGACCCACGACCTTTCGTGATCAGATGGTCATAATCTCATCGGGACTTTGCATTTCGGGATTTCACGTATCGTGATATTGGAGGTTGGAGCACCTCCTTTCTTTGATTCTCGATTTCCCGATATCCGATTTCCGCTTACATTGGATTGACGGTCCTCGACCCTCCATGATCCAATGGTCTGGATTGAATTGTGAATTCATGTTTCGGTATGTCGAGACGCATGCTTTGTTCTTTCAACTCGAAATCTCTGAATTTCCGAGTTCCGAAGGAAATCTCAGCTAACCATCATGCAACTTCTCTTGGTCTATGGATTTAAGTTTGACATTAATGAAAAAACCAATCCCTATGTAAACTGACCAACATATTCTACTATTTTTGTGCTTTTCTAGGCCAAGAGAGTTTTTCCATTGCATCAAGAGTGTCGCTTTAAGTTGGAAACACTTTTTGTTTTGCTAGAAAATGTTTCCATTTTCCTAAGATATAACCATTTTATTAGTTCTGAATTTATAAAAACTTCATTACGGTTTTTAAGTTTTCATACTATGTTAATGTTTTGTTTTTTATATTTATATTTTTGGTTTGCTACATGTTTTATATATGCATGCTCTTTGTCATGCAATGATGTAGGAGCATATTTGGCCTTAAGCAATCTGCATCAACCAAAAACATTTCAATTTCAATTCAGTAAATTGTAGGGTGAAATAAGTGTTGCAACTCTCATTGTTGTAACACCAGTGATGTAACTCCCATTGCTGCAACACCAATGATGTAACAACAGTGTTGTAAATCACATCACTGCAACACCAGTGTTGTAACTCACGTGCTACGACACCAGTGTTGTAACTCAAGTTGCTACAACACCAGTGTTGTAACTCATGTTGTTGCAATTCCAGTGTTGTAACTCATGTTGCTGCAACACCAGTGTTGTAACTCACAGTGATGCAACACTTGTGCTTCAAATCACATTGTTGCAACACCCGTGCTGCAACTCCAAGTGTGTTGAAATTCTATTAGTGTTGCGGATCATGCGTGTCATAACTCCATGTGTCTTGTAAGAATTTCGTGACAATTGGTGGGCCAACCGCGTGATGGAAGACAAATTTCTTGAAATGATTTGAAGAAGTTAACCATCATAGTTGTCTAGTTCCCATTGCACAATTGGAAAATGGTTGATAAGTTGGAACATTGTAACTGCCAACGTCAACCTCACATTGGTGGGGAAAACAAGAAGAGGGTTTTTTAGTTTGATTCACGTAGAAACAGAGATGGAAGAGAGGGAACACAAAAGGGACTTCTATAGGAGAAATAGAGTAGAGGAAGGGGTGTCAGTTTTGGGTTCACGACATGAAACCATGAACACGCACCCAATCATTGAAATAAGAATGCGAACTATGCCAGATTTGTCTGGTAATGTAATGAAACTGTAGAAGATGGATTTTGTCTTGTTAATCAATAATCTTGTGTCCATGTTTTATTAGTGTTGTCTCCTGTTTCCTTTTCCTGTGACTATAAATTTCTCTTGGTATTATTTAATTGTTAATTTCTGTTAGCACTAGTACGCTGGTAGTTGCACACTCTATGGGAATAAACTTGGTTCTGTAATTGATTGAGTATAGGATCAAGGGTGACTGTATCAAATGGTATAAGAGTTGGTTAGATCCTAAGTTGTGAGAGACAGTGAACAAAAGTAAGGCCTATGAATGTTAGTTTGAGTGAGAGCTACAAGAAAACTTGTAAGGATGTCACCACGTAGAGTAGGAGCAACACGAGGAGGTGCGAGAAATAGAGAATTAGAGGAATTGTGAAGGAGGATAGAAGAATTGGAAAACAAAAGGTGTGGAGATGTTGAAACAGATTCAGAATCAGAGGATGAGCCTGAAGAAGAGTGAAATGACGAGGAAGTAGACCCATCAGTACATTTTCTATCTTTTCTGAAAGACAGAGGCAGTGCAAGGGTGGAAGTTTCATGATACCATGGTAAGTTTGAAAGCTGAGACTCTCATCGATTGGATATGAGAGATGGAAATATATTTTGAGTATGAAAATGTTCAGGATCCCAATCAAGTTCGATTCATCATGACTAAGTTAAAGGGTCATGTTGCACTTTAGTGGGATATGTTATAGAAGCACAAGGTATAAAACTGATAGGAGAAGATTAGAACCTGGAGGAAGATGGTGAGAAATATCAAGGTGAAATTCCTACCTGTCGATTACTAGCAGAATGTGTGCAAGAATGTGAAAAAATTAAGGTAGAAAAATACATATGTCCATGAATATACTGAGGAATTTTTCAAACTTTCGCTCAAATCTAGGATAAAGAAACCAAAATATAAAAAATTGCGAGATATGTGAATGGGTTGACATCTTAAATTCATGATGAGATGAGAATGCACTACTTTTGTAATGTAGGTGAAGAATATCAAGTTGTTTTTAAGGTGGAAGAAAATATGGATATAAGGTTGTGGTATAAGTTCTAGGGAAAAGGAAATAAAGGCAGGGGCTGAGCAAGTGCTACTAAAAGTAGTGAAAAGGAGGATGAAGTGACTAGCAACCATAATACAAGAGGATGAAGTGGCGCTAGAAGAGGAAGATGATTTGGCATAGGTAACTATGTGATCACCTATTGCATATGTGGAATAGAAGGTCACAAGGTATCCGAATGTTCAGAGAAGCACAATATAGGTAGAATAAATGAGGCTAGAACACAAGTTACCTAGGAAGCTGAGGCAGTGGTTACTGACAACAATGTGGAAGTACTTCAACAAGAACAAGGAGAAAAAATGATGTTTATAAGATTATTACTTAATCCTGAGACAAAGACAACAAAAGAACTTGAGTAGAGAAATAAAGTTTTTAAAACTAAGTGCAAAATTTAGGATAAGTGTTGTCATCTAGTCATAAATGACATAAGCACAAAAAATCTAGTATCCATGGAGGTAATGGAGAAGTTAAAATTAAAAAGTATTCCACATTTGAATTTGTATAGGGTCTCATGGTTGAAAAGAGGACATCATGTCACTGTGACTGAGCAATGCTTGTAAAGTTTTCAGATTGGAAATTTTATTGTGCAGGTATTGTGTGACATAGTAGAGATGAATTTCTGTCATGTACTACTCATAAGACCATGGTTGTTTGACATAAAAGTTTTCCATGATGGAAGGAAGAATAGTTATGAATTTTTAAAGGATGTACAATGGTACAAACTGGATCCAATGATGGAGATTGAGTTAATTGGTCATGATAGAAAAATAAATGACAAAAAAAATGTTTGTACTAGCAGTCACATTATGATGTGCTCAACTAAACAATTTTTGAGAGAGAAAAAAAGACCCATTTCTATTTGGCCTTAATGCCAATACAAGTCCCATAGATTCGAAAAATGAGTCACGTGTCACTAGAAATTCAAACTTCGTTGAATGAATTTCAAGAGATTGTTGGAGATGATCTACTAGTAGGTTCACCTCCCTCGAGGAGTATATAAAATCAATTGATTTGATATTGTTATGATCCAAATGATTAAAATATCAAAATAGAACAAAATTAAACACCATGTACAACAATGTGAGTGTGGAGCACAACTCCAATATAGACAAGTTACACAATAACTCCTTAACGAATAGGAGAACCTCCTCCAAATAAAAAAATACATTCATACATCACAATTTATGTGTCTCCAATAATGAATACACATTAAATTACATGTAAATTTAGTCCCATATATTCCCCCCCTTAGGGTCATATCATATGCATTTAACCCTATATATCCCCCCTTTGGGTCATAACATAATACCCTCCAAAAATATTTTTCCTCAAAGATTTGCAATTAAAGGCTTCACATGTGATGAAACCAAGTAATATGATTTTATTATGTTTCTTCTTTCTTCTTTCCATTGATGATGATCCATCCATCCAAAATCAATTATTTTCGGTTGTAATCCCTGGTGGCTTGTTGTTCCATAATCTTCTTTCCCTTGATTCCATGTATTGTTGTTGAATCTTCTCTAATTTGTAGTAGATGTTGGTCTATGATAATATCTTGTTGAATAATGGTTTTGTGATGACATATTCCATGAAAATTGATGAGTATTCCATATTATTCCTTGATAATTCTAGTATTGGTCTTCTTGTCTTCCTTGGAATCTCTCCTGATAATAAGGGTGTCGATATGGTTTCACATTTGACAATTTTTCTTCACTCTGCACACCCATTTCATCTATCTTATTTTCAGAGACAATGTAATCCTATATCCTCTTTGCTTGATCTTTGATTACTCTAGCCTTGGAGATAAGACCATCATATTTGGCATGTACATATTCTAAATGAAGTTCAACTTCTTCAAGTATCTTCTAATGACCTTCTTGAATATTGTGTTCTTTCTCCCTTTGAAGCTGCAATGTCACCCCATTTATCAGATTCTAACACCCTTCTTCAATTCTAGATTGCATTTTTTATTTTACCTTATCAATATTTAGGGATTCCTCAACATTCTTGCAAATTTTCACTTCAATTATTTTGGTATATTGTTCATCCAAGATCCTTGTTTCTTCTTGATTTTGATAATTCTTATTTAATTCTTTCAATCTCTTAACCTCATCCAATAGTTTTTTATTAAGGTTTCATAATATAAATATCTTTTCATCTTTCTTTTTCAATTCTTCCCTTGAATCATCCTTTTCCCACCTTTCTTTGCTACTATTTTCTTGTTTCAAGTTCTTAACCTCCTTAATGAGTGATTCATTAAGGGATTGCATCTTAACGAACCCATCACTTTTCTTTGTAATATATTTTCTTAGTTCCTCATTATCCTTTTTCAATTTGGAGACATTTTCTTTTGATTACTTTAATTCCACTTGAATTTTATGCATCTCCATTTTTTTATCCTTTATCCATTTGTTTGAGAAGAGTTTTTCAAAATTTTCCCATGTGGGGGAGAATCTAGTACCTTCATCAAAGCTAAACCTTAATTTGAAAACTTCACCATCAAACTTAAGTCTTTCCCGAAAAGGAGTATTGCAATGTTCTTTTACCATCCTCAACCATTCCACATGATTGATTTCATCTTTATCTTCATTTCCTGTAAATATAGATACTTCCATTGATTCTTAAGTGAGGTCTAACCCCAACACTCAAATTAGAATCTCAATATATCATAAATAATGATATCAAATAGTTATAATCCTTTTCCCAATATAATATTCTATGTTTTCTCTTTCTAGTTTCTTTTGAATCATCTCAATCAGACATCTCAATCAAAATTTATGATAGTTTTAAGTGAACATACCTGATGAAATCAAGTAATATGATTTTCTTATGTTCCTTCTTTCTTCATTCCATTGATGATGATCCATCCATCCAAAAGTAATTATTTTCAGTCTTAATCCTTGGTGGCTAGTTGTTGCTTCCAAATTTTGAGCAGAACAAAATGAATGCAGATTATTAAAAGATGTTTAACACAAAATAACAAAGATACAGTAAAACTAGTTTCTGTTCAATAAGGAAATAAGCTAAATTGTAAAATGCAGCGGAAAACAAGCTTGATGGAATGGTGGCAGCTTATCTATGATAAGAGATGCGACGAATGCGCTCATTCGTAAGAAGATGATTACAATGAGGCTCTGAAGACATTTTTTACAATAAACATGAATTCCAAAACCCCAGACATCCAAAAACCTAACCCTAGGAGATGAAGTGCCAAAAGTCATGTGGGCCCCGTTGGGGTAAGCTAGTACATCAACTTCCCGAGGTCGTAACTTTTGCATATAATCTCTGTTTTAGGTGCACAATATCCCATTGGAAAGGTCTATCTGAGGACTACACATGTTTTCATCAGACTTTGACTCTATCCATAGTGTGATTGTGGCTAGCCCTAAAAATGTTGTTTAGGGCCTCAAAACGGCCTCGGGAGTCAAGGACCCAAAAACTCGGAAAAAACTATCAAAATGGAAAACTGTCAAAATGAACTAGTTGGAACAGGTGGGAGGCCACCAACATCCATATGGATCAATCCTCCCCCCTTATGAAGCAATGGTCTCCATTGCGTTGAGTTCCCCCATAAGATGAGGATATTTCTACTGAATTTGGCCTCGGGTGAGCCACTTGCCTTGGTGTAGGAGTTGTCCTTCTTTGAAAACATGATAAAGTCGGATCCTTTGTTGTCGAGTGCCATTGACTTGTGTGTCCACAATCTGATCACTGGATGCCTGTTGCATGCAGTTAGGGTTGAGCTCTGTTGGAGTCAACTGCTCTTCTATCTCTGAGGTGTCTAATAATGGTGGGAAATATGGTCGAAGGAGAGCCACGTTGAATATTGGGTGCAGGCCAAGGAAAGGGGGAATGTCGAGCTCAAAATCATTGTCACCCATAGTCTTAGTGATTGTGTACAACCCATAATGGAGTGGACGAAGCTTCCTATGGAGCCCTGTAAGGCGTTCTTTCTGCAAGTGAAACCAAACTTTGTTGCCAACCTAAAACTTATGTGGCACCCAGTGTTGATCATGGCGCTACTTGTACTTGGCATTGGACTTCTGTAAAATATCCTAAACTTGTTGGAAGATGTACTGGATCCGGTCAATGAACCAAGTGGCTTTGTCAGCTTCAGGTGGAGCACGGGATAAGTCGACCGAGGTGGTTTCCAGAGGTAGTGAAACATCCATGGGGCCCAATGGTTGGAATCCCAACTCCACCTGAAAGGGGTTGTGGCCAGTTGAGCTATGCAAGGCTCAGTTGTAGTTATGTTGGACATAGGGAAGACTCTCATCCCATGTGTGGGGGTCCTTGGAATTGTACATGCACAGGATATTCAACAATGACCAGAGGCTCGACCAGAATGTGTTGAGGAACCGACTGTCCTGATATGAGACAATGGTTTGTGGGATCCCAAAATGTACCCATACTTGTTCAAAGAAGATATTGGGAGTGGCCTCTGTTGTGATGCTCTTCTTGCAGGCGGCCATAATCGCCATCTTGGAAAAGCGATCAACAACCACAAAAACACAGTCATTTCCCCTCTTGGTGGACGGAAGGCCCAACATGTAGTTCACTGAGATGCATTCCCATGGCCTGTCAGGAGTAGGCAGAGGGGTTTACAAGCCCTATTTCTTAGTGGTCATTTTGAAAATAGTGCAGGCGGTGCAGGACATGATATACTTGTCGACATCTTGTCAAAGTTTCGACCAGTAGAAATGTTTCTGCAACACTGCCACTGTCTTTTCGATGCCAAAGTGTCCCGCCATCCAACTGTAGTGAGAATCCCAAATCAACTTCACACACTCACTTGATGGAATGCAGAGATGGCCCAGATGACACAACAACCCGTCTTGAAGATGGACATTAGTGACCACTGAGTTTGCGCCCAACATTTGGTAGGTGGTGGAAAATTCAGGGTCTGTCTCATAGAGGTGGGGCCATTTGGAGTTCTCGTGGCTGCAAGAGTCTAACATGTGGTGAGTGCCGTGATTGGAGGTCGGATGAGGAAATCAAAAACTCGGTTGGTACTTCCTGCTTTATACTTGATGTTGAGGTGGAACTGTTGCAAGTATCTGGACCACTTCTGATGGTGGTCATTCTGCAATTTGCCTTGGGTCTGCATGAATTGTAGTGTCTTATGATCAGTGTAGATGATTGTCTCCTTCCCAAGAATTTAATGTCTCCATTGGCAACAGGCTTGCACAATGGAGTACATTTCTTTGTCACAAGTAGGGTACTTATGAACATCATCTAATAGTGTCTCACTATGATATTCCATAGGGTGGCTGTGTTGAGTGAGAATGGCGCCCACAACTGTAATTTCCTCGGCCACCCAAACCTGGTCGAGACACACTACCATCAGAGAACTCTTACCGTTCTCTCAATGCGGAACTTACCGTAACATACCCGATATTCAATCGAGTGTGCCACATAATATACAATAAAAGAAAACTTACATATGCACATAAGCATATATACATATCGAACTGTATGCAACTATAACGTATACATACAACATTCTTGCGGAAGCGTTACATATAAAACATAACAAACAAATCATTACATAAATGCACGAGTTCACACTGTACAAACAGTATACTCAGACATGCATCATATACAGGGTAGCACCCATACACATACAGATGGATATAATCACACATATGATAAACCCATAAAATAAACACATGATTAATAATGCGACATGTAAATTTATCACACAACTGGTACTTATATTGGTAGAAAGGTCACCAACTACATGCAGACCATCCACAAACTTCCCAGCCTTAGACTACACTGTTCATCACTCTCAACAGTGAGTCACTCTTGAGCTGGGACTAAAATCCATCGGGTAAGGGATTCCTAACCAGGATAAGGGTTCACGGACAATCAGGAAAGACTCTGTCTCAGGTGCTCACTCAACTAACAACCTACAACCTCTCATTCCCAACATGCCTGTCCCACCCAAGGAAGTGTGCCCCTTCTCTGCTCAACAGTCCTTCGACTGCCCCAATTCCCTTCCAGGGCTTCAACAACAGGTCGGATAGGAACTCTTAGAGCACTATAGCTGCAGTCTAACACCTTTAGGAATCGATCCCCCAACAATTCTCTCACTCAGAGAACTGCTCAGGGGCTTGACAACCCACCTCTTCAATTCCTTTCCCGAGATAACTAGGTACACCAACAATGGAATGGATATTGAAATGGGTTCAGGTATAGTGATAGGAATGCATACTGGGTAACTGACTGCGTGAGTGAAAAATGGTCATGGAGTCATGGCTGAAAGATTAGAGGAATTGTGAAAACAAACGAACGTTCCCCATGATCAGTGTGAGTAATGGAAAAGATGTCATGAATGAACTAAGTCCTGACAATATGTATGCATGTCCCCAACTTGACACTTGTCATGTTGGCAGCTACTTTGGTCCACTTGTCCCCTACTTTAGAACTTAGGATAAAATAATTATCCATACTTTATGTTTTAAATAAATATTAATATAATATTCCTTTTTGGCTTAAGTGCTCTAGCTTAGTCCTTTCCCTTAAATTTTGGCCCTCCCTTTCCCTAATTGGTAGATTCTAGTCCTCCATCTCTTTTATCATGGTCGGTCTGTGCAAAATGATGTATTTTATATTAATCATGAGATATATACAAAATAGGTGCACTGGCCTTTAACACCTAGGTGCTCTGGCCTAATTCTAGAACATAAGCATCCCAACTTATAATAATTGGCTCACTAGCCTATAATACATATCATGTACATAAAGGCTTGCTGACCTCTATATTGCGTGCACTTTATTTACTGTGCATACTTTAGTTACTGCGCATACTTTAGTTACTACGCACACTTTAGTTACTGCGCGCATTTGAGTTATTGTGCACGGTATCCGAGAAAGTGCATACTACATCATTTTACTGCGCAGTACAATGCACGCATTATTCCATGAAAGGTGCATTACAAAATGATGTCAAAACAACTCACCAACTTAAGTACACTTTCATTACATTCATAATTGGGTTCGGCCGAGGGATACTTATGCACTGTCCTTAGTGCATCATGTACCCATATACAAAAAAATTTCAAAAATTCTCAAAAAGATGCGGGTATTCTGCCTGCATTGCATCCTCATGCTCCCAAGTAGTGTCCTCAGGACCGTACTAGGTCCATTGGACCTTTACAAGCCCTATGGCTCGATTTAAGAATTGTTTGATTTTTCGGTCTAGAATGCGCATCGGATGCACTTGAAAAGCACCTTCTTGCTCCACCTGAATCACATTCCAATCAATAACATGATTGGCATTAGGTATATATTTATTTAGTAATGATACATGGAATACATTATGAACAGACATAGATGCAAGCAATGCAATCATATAAGCAACTGGTCCAATCCTCTCTAGGACTTTAAATGGTCCACAAAACTGGGCTGCCAACTTGGCTCAACTTCCTAGCTTCAGGGAACTTCGGTTAGCTTTTAATTACATGAAAACATGATCACCCACTTTGAAATCTTTGTGGGTTCTGTTCTTATTGGCATAACTCTTCTGCCTGTCTTGGGAAACTTTCAAATTCTGCTTAATTTTTATCATTTGGTCCTCCATCTCCTTGAGCAACTCTGGACCAACTACTGTTCTATCAGCTAGGTTATCCCAGCTCACTGGAGTATTGCACTTTCTACCGTACAATGCTTCAAATGGGCTCATCTTCAACAATGCCTGATACCCATTGTTGTAAGCGAATTCTACCAAGTTTTGGTAGTCTTTCCATTTCGATGATTTATCCATCACATACATTCTTAGTATGTCTTCTATCACTCTGTTCACCCTCTCTGTCTTTCCATCAAACTCAAGATGATAAGCTGTACTAAAGTTCAGATTCGTTCTGAATCCTTTGAACAATCCTTTCCAGAAATTCGAGGTGAATTTCGGGTCTCTGTCGGACACAATTGTTTTATGAATTCCGTGCAATCATGCCACTTCCTTCATGAAAATATCAACAACATCTGCTTCCTTGTGAGTAGTTTTCAGTGGAATGAAATGGGCAACTTTTGTAATCTTGTCCACCACCACCATGATCGAATCATGCAGCTTACCCGTTCTGGCAATCCCATAATAAAATCCATTGTCACAACTTCCCACTTCCAATCAGAAATGGGCAAAGGTTGCAACAACCCTACGGGGTGCCTATGCTTATCTTTAACTTTCTGGCATTCCATACATCGAGCAACGTATTCAACAATTTATCTCTTCATACTTGGCCAGAAGTATTGGATCTTGACCATTGCCATAGTTTTCTGATATCCAAAATGCCCTGCATAACGAACATTATGCATCTCATGAAAAATCATACGTTTCATGTCCTGGACATTTGGTACAAAAATTCGGTTCTTGTGCAACAATATTCCATCTATTCCCAATTTATACATATCCATCTTCTGTGGCATCTTACCTTGCTGTAGCTTTGCTACCAATTCTTTGTATTGCAGGTTTGCATTTGTAGCCTCCAGAAATTTTCTTTTAATATCAGTCTGATACATGCTAATGGCTGTAGCATGTAGTTCATGCACCCTCCTACTGAGTGCATCAACCACTTTATTCTCTTTCCCCTTGATATGCTTTATCTCAAAGTCATACTCGCTTAGAAATTCTAACCATCTTCTTTGCCTAGCATTTATATTTGGCTGATCAAATAAATATTTCATACCATTGTGGTCTTTTCTTAGCTCAAACCTCTTCCCCGTGAGGTAATGTCTCCATTTCCTCAAGGCATGCACTACGACTGCCAACTCTAAATCATGAGTGGCATAGTTTCTTTCATGCTCCTACAACTTCCTTGATTCATTAAATATCACAATTCCATTTTGACTGAGGACTCCACCAAGTCCTTCCTTACATGCATATGTGCATACAATGAAGTCCTCAATTGGATCTGCAATCCTTAGTATTGGAGCACTTGTCAATAATTGTTTCAAGTGTTGGAAACTCTTTTCACAATCCAACGTTCATTGAAACTTCACACCCTTTCTTTGCAAGGAAGTGATTGGGTGTGCAATCCTTGAGAATCCTTCAATAAATCTTCTGTAGTAGCCTACAAGACCCATGAATGATCTCACCTCTGACACATTCTTTGGCACTGTCCATTCACTAATGGCTTCTATCTTCTCAGGATCCATGACTATTCCATCCTTTGAAATGATATGCCCCAAATAGTGAATTTGTTTCTGATGGAATGAGCACTTGCTCAATTTGGCATACAACTGATGCTCCCTTAATACTTGCAACACCATCCTCAAATAATGTTCATGTTCTTCCTCTGTCTCAGAATATATAAGAATGTCATCCAAAAATACAATGACAAACTTGTCTAAATATTCTCGGAAAACACCATTCATTAAGCACATGAAAATAGTTGGTGCATTTGACAACCCAAAAGACACCACTGTGAACTCATAATGACCATACCTTGTCCTGAAGGTGGTCTTGTTGATATCTTCCTCCTTAAGTCTTACTTGATGGTATCCTGATCTGAGATCTATCTTTTAAAAGATCTCTGCATCCTTCAATTGATCAAAGAGGTCATCAATCCTTGGCAGAGGATACTTGTTCTTAACAGTCACTTTGTTCAACTGTCTGAAATCAATGCACAGTCTTAATGTTCCATATTTCTTTTTCACAAACAAGATTGGGGCACCCCAAGGTGACAGACTTTGACCGGGGCACCCCAAGGTGACACACTTTGACTGGGGCACCCCAAGGTGACACACTTGGGGGTATATACCCCTTCTTCAAAATTTCTTCAAGCTGCATTTGCAACTCCCTCAACTTTGGTGTACTCATTCTGTAAGGAGTCTTTGACACTGGAGCTGCTCCAGGCACTAGATTTATGGAGAAGTTAATATCTCTCTTTGGGGGTAATTCAAGTACCGCCTTGAATACATCTTCAAATTCTTTCAGGACTACATAATCCTCCAATTTTGGCACCTTATCTTTAGGTGTCTCTCCCATATGAGCTACAAATATTTAACACCCTTTTCTGTAACATTGCTTCAGCTGCAATGCTGAAATTTTTCTAACTTTTACAGCCCTAGGAATTCCCTGCACCTTCCTTTGGTTTCCTCCCTCATCCAAGCAAGTAAATGCTTTGTTATGACAGTCTAAGAGAGCATGATGTTGGTCTAACCAATCCATCCCAATTAGACAGTCATAGGAACCTAAAGGCAAAATGTTCAAATCTGCCTTGGTGTTCATCCCATTCATGTCCATAAGACATGACTTAACCATCTCGTTAACTTTTCTCTTGGCTTCTGTAGCCAGTTGTACCAACCAAGATTTTCCATGCTTGCTTCATGGCAATTGAAAAATTTCCACCATCTTAGGATATATATAACTATGAATAACTCCTGAATCAATTAAAATAACAATGGTTTGGTTGTTAATCATACCTTCCACTTTAATCATGTGTGACTGATACTCTACTTTCTTGTTATCCAGGGCTGCATATATCCTTGGCACATTTCTGCCCATATCCTCCACTGTTTTAGCTTGTTGTACATTGTGAACAGTCCTTCCTTTTTCACCTTTGTGAGGACAATCTCTGAATCTATGATCTCCCTTATAACCCCAACATTGAATAGGCGTCTGTCTTGGCCTTTGATCCCTCGTTTCAATCGTTTTGGGTTCTCTAGGAGTTTTTTGTCCTTGTGGATTATTTATGAAGAATGGTGGTTTATTCCCTTTCTTCCTCTGATCCATATTGAATTTCTTTTTGTCTTCCCAAGCCTTTTGGAAAGTTGGCCTTGCTTTCTGCTGATCATAAAGGAATTTAGCTCGCCTTATGGTCTCTTCCAAAGTCTTAGGATTATCATACTGTATTTTATCACTAATGAATGATGGTAATCCACTCAAATACCTTTGAATTTTGACTGTCTCATGCTTGATGAAGGAGACATACTTGAACAGTTCTAGGAACCTTCTTTCATATTCATCTATGGTCATACTTCCAAGCTTGAGTTCAAAGAACTCTTTCATTTTCTTGTCATAATATCTCTTAGTTAAGTATTTCTTCTCAAAATACTTCTTGAATTCCTTCCAAGTGACACTTTTCTCTTTAATGTGCTGCACTTGCACAAGCTGATCCCACCACATGGATGCCTTTCCCTTGAGTTGATAGATGGCAATTCTACCCTCTGCATGAGAAGAATAATTATTCAACTGAAAATACTTTCTCATGCCCAACAACCATGTTTCTGCATCTTCATCCTTCTTGTGCTCACCATCAAATGTAGGAGGTTTGATTTTGTTCATTTCTCTTCGTAGCTCATCCACCCCAGACCTCTTATGCCTTCTGACAAGGGATGAACTTGAGTTGCTACCTGCTCTCTTATTGGATTGCCTCGGGGAGTGACGATGTTGTTTTCTAACACTCCTTGCTCTTCTTTTCTCATCATGAGACTTGTGACATCTATATTTTCTTGAGTCACCCTCCTTATCCAATTTATTTTCCATTTTGTTCAAGCCCTTCAATAACTTAATGTTGAAGTCATCCTGCTACTCCTTGGCTTTCATAAGCCTTTCATTATTAGCTTTATGGATTTGGACATCCCTTTGTAAATTTTTAATGGTCTCTACCATATTCATGTTTTCATTCTTTTCATCTCCATGCCCATTGGAGTTTGTCCTTCGATTCTCAAACAGACATCCATTCCTTTGCTCTCATCTCGCTGACTGTAATTTCCCTGTGCCTCCTCCATTTCCATGGACTCTGCACTGATCTGATCTGATCTAGTTGTTGTTAATTCTGCAAAATGTCCAGCCATTAAAACTTATCAGGCTAACTAAATAAACAATTCAAGAGGAGTAGGAACCATTTTGGCTCAATAAATAAATCCAAATTATTTCTTTTGGCTCCCTGGTGTTATCACCATGACAATTTTTTTTTTTTTTTTTTAGATAAGACCCAAGTCTTGAAAATTTAGCAAGAACTACATCACCGTGCAGAGATACATCGGGGTGAAAGGTGGTTTTCTGAAGCCACTTTTTCCAAAGTCCTGATGTCATGTGATTCAATATGTCAAATCCACCATTCATGGGACGGGTGATGGCTAGTCAGATCACCCCGTCTCCCTTGTTCGATACTTCGCAGCCGAATGATGTCAGGTGGACGCTGCCAGGTAACGAACTCAAAATCTTAATCATTTGAAATGGATTAGCCGAGCATAACAACCCATCGTACTTGTGTGCAATTCTTTCAGTGATTCATGACTGAGACTCTATAACTACCAACACTCGGGTATGGACGCATCATCTTACTCATCATTGGGGTAGTCTCCAAACTGGTTCGACCTTCCCATATCTGTAAAAGTATTTCAGTGTATTCAAAACTGAGGTATATGGGCCCAGCTAAATCCAGTGAGACTGGTTATTCAGGCAACATGCTAAATTTTCCTGTGTGTAAGGAGGAAAAGGTAGTTGCGCAAATCCTAGCGACTAAATTTCACACAGAACCTGTTACAGATTCGAGATTGGAAGTTAGGAAAAATCCAATCATGAGAGATATATTCATCAACATGCCAGATGCTAAGAAGAAATGGAGCAAGCGCCAGAGGAAGGAAGCTGTAGCTGAGGCAACTGAAAGCGTTGGAGAGAATCAACCGGTCTGGTTAGATACTTTAAAGGAGGAAATCGCCAAGCTGAAATGAGCCCTCAAATATAATTGAGTATATTTCAGCTATTTTTGGACAGATGGTAGCGGAGGTAAGGGACTTTGAAGATGATAGACCTATTTTTAAATGGTCCCTTTTTGTATCTTATTTCTATTCTTAGAAATATGCAGAAATTCGGTTGTTTTCGAATTCTATAAATATGTCTACCCTCTGCATCGGAAGACTTTTTGTAATTTTGGGCTTAACATGAATATATAATGGAGAAGTGGATTTTGAGCTGTTTAATGACAAAATTATAATTGGTGGTACTATGAATCTTGTTTCCTTTCATATTATGTGTTTCTTGTAACTTATATTTCACTTTCGTCTGTTTGAATCAGAGAAATATGAAACCCACCTTGAATTCATTTTAAATAATGTACCATTGCGGTTGTATGTTTCTTTCTTTCTTTCTATTAAACTCAGACTCATTGCCTTAAATAGTCTTTCAAGTGACTTCGCGCTCACAAAATTCAACCTGTACACTCCCATTTAACGTACACAACAACACCACAAGGTATTTTGTGCTTCCGTGCACCTAACTCCACTATGCATTTCTTCTCCATTGCACCATTAACTTGCACTCACTACTTTTGTGTTGCGCGTCGATATTCGTTGCACATAGTTTTGGATCTTGCACTGATATGCATTGTACCATGAGAAGTTCAACATTCCCCCTCCGTGCATACCATTGACCACACTGTCGTGAGTCATCTTATACTCATACTGTGTGCACACTGACCAAACTCCTCTGTGTTTTGCAATACTGTGCACACCACGTGCACTATTACCATGTGTGTGCACACCGTGCAATATTAAATTTGGCGTGCGTATCCACACATGATACTCTTCTGCGCGGTGCCACAATTTACTGTGCGCACCTGTACGCCGACATTTTTCCGCACAGTACCAAAATTTACCGCACGTGCCTGCGCTTGGCCATTTTGAAATAAATTCTCTGATACTTCATGTAATTTCGCCTCAATTCAATTCATTTGGCCCATTCAGGTTCAGTGTTGAAAACTGAAGCTCTGATACCACACTGTAACGTCCCCGACCACCCAACCCTTGTCGGGACACGCTACCATCAGAGAACTCTTACCGTTCTCTCAATGCAGAACTTACCATAACATACCCGGTATTCAATCGAGTGTGCCACATAATATACAATAAAAGAAAACTTACATATACACATAAGCATATATACATATCGAACTGTATGCAATTATAACATATACATACAACACTCTTGTGGAAGCGTTACATATAAAACATAACAGACAAATCATTACATAAATGCATGAGTTCACACTGTATAAACAATATACACAGACATGCAACATATACAGGGTAGCACCCATACACATACATATGGATATAATCACACATATGATAAACCCATAAAATAAACACATGATTAACAATGCGACATGTAAATTTATCACACAACTGGTACTTATCTTGGTAGAAAGGTCACCAACTGCGTGCAGATCGTCCACGAAACTCCCAACCTTAGAATACACTATTCATCACTCTCAACAGTGAGTCACCCCCGAGCTGGGACTAAACTCCACCGGGTAAGGGATTCCTAACCAGGCTAAGGGTTCACGGACAATCAGGAAAGACTCCGTCTCAAGTGTTCACTCAAATAACAACCTACAACCTCTCATTCCCCACATGCATGTCCCACCCAAGGAAGTGTGCCCCTTCTCTGCTCAACAGTCCTTCGGATGCCCCACTTCCCTTCCAGGGCTTCAGCAACATGCCGGACAGGAAGTCTCAGAGCACTGTAGCTACAGTCTAGCACCTTCAGGAATCTATCCCCCAACAATTCTCTCACTCAAAGAACTGTTCACAGGCATGACAACCCGCCTCTTCAATTCTGCTCCCGAGCTAACCAGGTACACGAACAAGGGAATGGCTATTGAAACGAGTTCAGGTACAATGATAGGAATGCATACTAGGTAACTGACTGTGTGAGTGAAAAATGGTCATGGAGTCATGGCTGAAAGATTGGAGGAATTATGAAAACAAACAAACGTTCCCCATGATCGGTGTGTGTAATGGAAAAGATGTCACGAATGAACTAAGTCCCGAAAATATGTATGCATGTCCCCAACTTGACACTTGTCATGTTGGCAACTAATTTGGTCCACGTGTCCCCTAATTTAGAAATTAGGATAAAATAATTATCCATACTTTATGTTTTAAATAAATATTAATATAATATTCCTTTTTGGCTTAAGCGCTCTAGCTTAGTCCTTTCCCTTAACTTTTGGCCCTCCCTTTCCCTAACTGGTGGAGTCTAGTCCCCCATCTCTTTTATCATGGTTGGTCTGCGCGCATCGATGTATTTTATATTAATCATGAGATATATACAAAATAGGCACACTGGCCTTTAACACCTAGGCGCTCTAGCCTAATTCCAGAACATAAGCATCCTAGCTTATAATAACTGGATCACCAGTCTATAATTCATATCATGTACACAAAGGCTCGCTGACCTCTATACTGCCCGCACTTTAGTTACTGCATACACTTTAGTTACTATGCATACTTTAGTTGCTGTGCACACTTTAGTTACTGCACGCATTTGAGTTACTGTGCGCGGTATCCAGGAATGTGCATACTACATCATTTTACTACGCAGTACAATGCGCACATTATGCCATGAAAGGTGCATTACAAAATGATGTCAAAACAACTCACCAACTTAAGTACACTTGCATTACATTCATAATTGGGTTCAGTTGAGGGTATTACAACAACATAGTATGAAGCATTTGTCTCGATCTCAAAGGGGTGTTACAAGTATGGTAATGAAATTACTGGGGATGAGCACAAGAACTGCTTCAAATCATCGAAGGCTTGTTGTTGGGACATGACCCATACAAGCTTTTCCTTACCACCACCCCTGGTTACTTGGCTGAGGGCCCATGCGATATGAGAGAATCCCAACAAAAACCTGCAATAGAAGTTGGAGAGGCCCAAGAAGCTCTAAATCTTAGTGAGTGTGGTTGGGGCTGGTCAGTCACAGATGACCTAGATCTTTCCTGGATCCACATGCACACCATGATGATCAACGATGTAGCCTAAGTAATGGAAACTGTCCATGCCGAAGGAGAATTTTTCCAAGTTTTCATATAGCTTGTGTTGCCACAGGGTGTGCAGAACCTGTTGAATATGCTGCAAGTGTTCCGCCCAAGTCTTTCTATAGATGAGGATGTCATCCAGATACACCACTACAAAATTATTTTTGAAAGGTCACAGGATACTATCCATCATCCTCATAAAATTTGTTGGAGCATTTTTCAAACCAAAGGGCATGACCAACCATTCAAAAATACCTTCTTTTGACTTGAAGGCGGTCTTCCATACATATGTTTTCTCTATTGGGACCTGGTGGTAGCCAGACTTCAGATCAATCTTACTAAAGTATTTGGCCCCCATGAGCTGATAAAGGAGGTCGTCGATTCAGGGAATCAGGTACCAGTTTCGGACTGTGATTTTATTCAGGGCCTGGTAATCAATGCAGAGTCACCAGGTCTCATCTTTCTTCTGCACTAGCATGATTGGGATCCCATAAGGTGATGAGATAGTATGGATGTGCCCCTTGTGGAGAAGTTCTTGGATATTCCTCTTGATCTCCTCATTTTCTAACAAAGATTGGCGGTAGATTGGCCCATTTGGTAGCGATGCACCGAGGGTCAGATCGATGGGATGCTTGACCTGGTAGTGTATAGGTTCCCCGGTAGCTGAGGAGAAAATATTTGAGTATTCTTCCAGGACCTTATCCACTTGGTTATGTTGTGTGGATATATCGGTTGCAGAGGCCCTAGATGTGGCTACGATATTTCACTCACTCTGAGAGCAAATCACGAAGAAGACAAATTTCCCGGTTTGAGAGATGACCTACCTGCATTGCTTGGAAGAGATCAAGGAAATAGAACTAGGTGGGACTACCTCGGGTATCATGTACAATTTCCTATTCAAAGTAATAATAAAACTATGAGGCCTAGACTCATATACAACATGACATTTCCATAAGTAAGGTTGGACCAAAAGAACATTACAAACTTCGAGAGGATCAACATCACACAATACCTCATCTTTGAAGGGCTTGATGTCGTATGACAATCGACACTATTCACTAATGCGAAGATCGCTTCCTTGGCGGAGCCATCCAATGGTGTAGGGCTATGAGTACGACGTTGTTGGAAGGGCTAGCCGCTTGAAAACCTCTCCTGAGATGAGGTTCTTCTGGCTACCGCTATCAACGATGAAGTGCACTGGGGTGCCTTTTACCCACATCTGTGAATGGAAAAGGTGTTCGCCTTCTTTTGGATCATCTGGTTCACTAGGATAGAGGTTGGTGGTAGCAACGATGGAAATAGCTTCCGTGTCAATGATCTATCTTCCCCTTTCTGGTTCTGACTCAGAGTCAGAAACAACATCTGATTAAGAGGCTTTGACTTCAGCCACCAACGACTGCTTTGCGCGGAAATCAACAATGGTATGAAAGGGATCTTATGGAGGTTGCACCACTTCCCGATGTCTTTTTTTGCCTTTCTGGTGTCCTTCTTTGCTTGCGGATTGGATTGGTTGTCCTCATACTGTCCATATTTTTTCTTTCCTTTGTTCTGCGAGTTGGGGCTGCTGTTTCCTACCTTTTTTTGTGAGGGGTTCTCAGGCCCAAATTGCCGTGTCTTTTGTTTGAGCTTTTGCTCGATTTTGATGGCATATCGATAGGTCACGCCCAAGGATGAGATGTCCAGAAATTCCATTTCAATTTGGATGTATCTATGCAGAGAACCATGATACTTGAGCACCAGATGTTGCTCTGAATATTTGATACCCAACTTGGTGCGCAATGTATGGAAGATATTTGTGAACTCTGGCACTGCTTGATCTATTTCTTGCCACAATGTGGTCCATTTTGTATACAAGTCATCATAAATTTTGACAGGGTAGTATTGTTCCTTAATAACATCCCTAAAGGATTCCTAGGTGGCCGCGACTATAAATAATTAGGGTTCATCTATTTCCTTTTGCTCACAGAAATTTTTCCACCAATCTTTGACATGGGAAACGACTTTGAGGAGCGCAAAAGTAATCTTTTCTTTATTCGAAAGTTATGGAGAGAAAAATACCCTTCTAGTAGATTCAACTATTTTTCTACAACATCTGCATCTATCTAACCTTCAAATATAGGAATATCAAAGTTGATTTGTACCTTGAAGGGGCTCGTGCCTCCGCTCGAGGAAGATGCATCGCCTGTCGATAGCTACCGAAGGATTTGCGCAAAACTCTCCATCATCTCGTTCCTCTATTGCGTGAGGGCTTCCTCAAGAAACATTTTGAAAGGATCTCTTGTTTCATCGTCTTTATTTTCTCCCACCATGAGAGGTATCTTGGGCATGCGGGAGCCTTTTTCCTCAAGAGAAAGAAGCTCGAGACCCAATTCTTTGTACCTTGACCTCATTGGGGACATGCATTAAGAACGACAAGGAGCAGACTGCTCTGATACCACTGATCCAAATTTTATGAGCTGAACGAAATGAATACAGATTATTAAAATATGTTTAACACAAAATAACATAGATACAGTAAAACTAGCTTCTATTCAATAAGGAAATAAGTTGAAACTGTAAAATGCAGCGAAAAACAAGCTTGTTGGAATGGTGGCAACTTATCTCTGAGAAGAGATGTGATGGTTGTGCTCATTCGCAAGAAGATGATTACAATGAGGCTTTGAAGGCCTTTTTAACAATAAAAATGAATGCCAAAACCATAGATATCCAAAAACCTAACCCTGGGAGATGAAGCACAAAAATTCATGTGGGCCCCGTTGCTGTAAGCTAGTACATCAACTTCCCGGGGTCATAACTTTTGCATACGATCTCCGTTTTAGGCGCACGATAGCCCATTGGAAAGGTCTATTCGAGAACTACACACGTTTCCATTAGAATCTAATTTAGATATCAATTTGATTGTGGTGAGCCCTAAAAACGTTTTTTAGGGCCTCAAAACAACCCCAAAAGTCAAGGACCTGAAAACTAGGAAAAAACTGCCAAAATGAACCAGTTGGAATAGGTGGGAGGCCACCAACATCCATATGGATCACTTTGATTCCATGTATTGTTGTTTTAACTTCTCCAATTTTTAGTGTTTGTTGGTCTCTAATAATATGATCCAGGTGGATATCGGTGGCCACCCACCTTTTCCAACTGTCTCAAAACAATTTTCTGGCAATTTTGGTAATTTAGTATTTTTAGTAGTTTTTAACTTCCGGAGTCGTTTTGAGGCCCTAAACGATGTCTTTGGGAAAATGGTGAGAAATATGGAAATTTCTTCGATATTTCCTCCAAAATGAATCTACTCGACGATACCTTTCCAACGGGCTATCATGCTCCTAAAACGGAGATCGTATGCAAAAGTTATGACCCCGGGAAGTTGATGTACTAACTTACCCAAACAGGGCCCACACGAATTTTGGCGCTTCATCTCCTAGGGTTAGGTTTTTGGATGTCTAGGGTTTTTGGAATTCCTGTTTATTGTAAAAATGCCTTCAAAGCCTCATTGTAATCATCTTCCTGCGAATGAGCATAGCCGTCACATCTCTTCTCAGAGATAAGCCTCCACCATTCTAGCGAGTCTTTCACTCTGTATTTTTACAGTCTCTGTACATTTATTTCATTAATAGAAATCGTGTATTACTGTATATCTGTGTTTATGGTTGCATATATGATACATTTTTGTTATATTATTGGATATCCACGATATCTCTATGCATTTCTTTATTATATCTTCGCTCTCATTTCGTGTCGAAAATAATCCGAATCAGTGGTATCAGAGCAGGCTACTCTTGATCGTTTTTTTTTTTTTTTCCGTGCATGTCCCCGACGAGGTCCAAGTATAGAAAGTTGGGTCTCTATCTTGTCTCTCTTGAAGACAATCGCTCTCGTATGCCCAAGAAACCCTCAATTGCGGAAGAAAAGAAAAACGACAGAGTAGATGATCCTATCAATCTGTTGCTTGAGCAAGCTCTCACACGACAGAGGGACGAAATGATGGAGAATTTTTCCCACATCCTTCAACCCCTGCCGATAGC
Source organism: Picea engelmannii (assembly GCA_009831015.1). Classification (NCBI taxonomy): domain Eukaryota; kingdom Viridiplantae; phylum Streptophyta; class Pinopsida; order Pinales; family Pinaceae; genus Picea; species Picea engelmannii. The sequence goes on along the minus strand of ML787003.1, from coordinate 89,788 downwards.
AACATGCACATCTTCATCAAAAAACCACTTTGGAAGCACCTCTCCTTTCAAGGTACAGGCCGTTAATTTTGATATTTCTGTATTTGAAGGTCAGATAGATGCGGATGCCCTAGACAAATGGTTAAATCTATTAGAAGGTTATTTCTCTGTTCATAATTTTTCTGACAGGGAAAATATCACCTTTGCACTCCTTAAATCTCTCCCCCATGTCAAACATTGGTGGGAAACTTACTGGGAGAAAAGTTCCACAGAGGAGTTTGGAATATATGGGGCCGAGCCCACTTGGGATTTTTTTGTGGATGCGGTAAAAGAACAGTATTACCTTGTTGGAAACTATGAGGACCAGTACATGAGATGGACCACATTGTGGCAAGAGAGGGGCCAAGTAGTTTTGGAGTTCGCCAATACCTTCCATACCTTGCGCACCAAGATGGGTATCAAATACTTCGAACGACATTTGGTTCTAAAATACCATGGGGATCTACACAGATACATCCAAACTAAAATGGATTTTCTGGACATCTCATCACTCGGTGATTCTTATCGATATGTTGTTAAAATCGAGTAGAAATTTAGGCACGAGAACAAACGGTAGTTTGGGTCTGCAAATCTGCAACAACCAAAGTATGATAAAGACGACCCTAACAAACAGTCTCCCGAAAACCAGTCCAAGCCACATGACAAGAAGGGTCACGAGAATACAAAGAAGGACACTGAAAAATGGTGCGATTTCCACAAAATCCCCTGGCACAACACCGAGGAATGTTGCTCAAAACAATCATTGGTGACCGAGATCAAAGACAAGGAGCCGAACCATGATTCACAATCTGATTCTGAAAATACTGGTAAAAGACAGATCATCGACGCAGACCCCACTGCTATTATTGTGACCGCGACAATTCAACTAGAAGAACCAATAGATCCTAAAGAGGCGGAGCACCTTTTTCATTCACAGATGTGGGTGAAGGGGACCCCACTGCATTTTATTGTTGATAGCGAAAGCCATAAGAACCTCATCTTAGCAGAGGTTGTCAAACAATTGGGATTGTCGACAACACCACACCCACAACCATACAACATTGGGTGGCTTCACCAAGGATGATATCTCCGTGTCAACCAACAGTGTCGATTTTCATACAGCATCCATCCCTTCAAGGATGAGGTATTATGTGATGTTGCCCCACTGGATGTCTGTGATTTTCTCTTGGGCCAACCATATATGTGGAAGCGCCATGTTGTTTATGAGTCTCGACCCCGCAATGTCATTGTTTATATGGGGGGTCATATCTACATAATACCATAGGTAGTTCTGACTACTGTTCCACCTAAACAGTGCCACAATATAGTATCTCATACTACAAAATTCAACTTCTTCACAATCTGTTCAAAAGGTGAACATAAGGATATTACAACCACTACAGCCTTGGCCCAAGCACCTTCTATCCAACATAAGTCGGTTGAAAAGATTGTAGCAAAACACAAATATTCCTTCTGGACACAGTCATCTTAGATAGCCCGATTGGTTGAACAGAGTCAACCCCGCCATTAACAGGTTTGTGACAACCTTCCACAAGCTAAGCAACACAACTTCTCCAACAAGTCAAGCAGCTCATCAAGATGCAGATTCAACAAACACTTTTTCCTCTCCCCTGGGCACTCAACACAATGGAGACCATTCCTTCCTAAGGAGGGAGGATTGATCCAGGTGGATATCGGTGGCCACCCACCTTTTCCAACTGGCTCAAAACAGTTTTCTAGCAATTTTGGTAATTTACTATTTTTAGCAGTTTTTAACTTTCGGAGCCGTTTTGAGGCCCTAAACAACGTTTTTGAGAAAATGCGGAGAAATATGGAAGTTCCTTCGATATTACATCCAAAATGAATCTCCTCGACGATACCTTTCGAATGGGATATCATGATCCTAAAATGGGGAGCATATGCAAAAGTGACGACCCCGAGAAGTTGATGTACTAACTTACCCAAACGGGGCCCACATGAATTTTGGCGCTTCATCTCCTAGGGTTAGGTGTTTGGATGTCTAGGGTTTTTGGCATTCCTGTTTATTGTAAAAATTCCTTTAGAGCCTCATTGTAATCATCTTCTTGTGAATGAGTGCAACCTTCACATCTCTTCTCAGAGATAAGCCGCCACCATTCTAGCGAGTCTTTCACTCTATATTTTTACAGTCTCTGTACATTTCTTTCATTAATAGAAATCATGTATTACTGTATCTTTGTGTTTATGGTTGAATCTCTGATACATTTATGTTATATTATTGGATATTCGTGATATCTTTGTGCATTTCTTTATTATATCTTCGCTCTCATTTCATGCTGAAAATAATTCAGATTAGTGGTATCAGAGCAGGGTGCTATTGATCATTTTTTTTTTCAGTGCATGTCCCCGACGAGGTCCGAGTATAGCAAGTTGGGTCTCAATCTTGTATCTCTTGAATACAATCGCTCTCGCACACCCAAGAAACCCTCAATGGTAGAAGAAAAGAAAAACAACGGAGCAGACGATCCTATCAATCTGTTTCTTGAGCAAGCTCTCATGCGATAGAGGGATGAAATGATGGAGAATTTTTCCCACATCCTTCAACGCCTGCCGATAGCAACATGCACATCTTCATCAAAAAACAACTTTGGAAGCACCTCTCCTTTCAAGGTACAGGTTAATTTTGATATTCTTATATTTCAAGGTCAAATAGATGTGGATGCTCTAGACAAATGGTTAAATCTGTTAGAAGGTTATTTTTCTGTTCATACTTTTTTCGACAGGGAAAATATCACCTTCACACTCCTTAAATCTCTTCCCCGTGTAAAAAATTGGTGGGAAAATTTCTAGGAGAAAATTTCCACAGAGAATTTTGGAATATATGGGGTCGAGCCCACTTGGGATTTTTTTGTGGATGCGGTAAATGAACAATATTACCTTATTGGAAACTATGAGGACCAGTACATGAGATGGCCCACACTGCGGCAAGAGAGGGGCCAAGCAGTTCTGGAGTTCACCAATACCTTCCATACCTTGTGAACCAAGTTGGGTATCAAAGACTCCGAATGACATTTGGTTCTGTAATACCATGGGGATCTACACAGATACATCCAAACTGAAATCGATTTTCTGGAGATCTCATCACTAAGTGATTCTTATCGACATGTTGTTAAAATCAAGCAGAAATTTAAGCACCAGAACAAATGGGAGTTTGTGTCTGCAAATCTGCAACAACCAAAGTATGATAAAGATGACCCTAACAAATAGTCTCTCAAAAACCAGTCCAAGCCACAAGACAAGAATGGTCACGGGAAGACAAAGAAGGACACAGGAAAATGGTGCGATTTCCATAAAATCCCCTGGCACAGCACCTAGGAATATCATTCAAAACAGTCATTGGTGACCGAGATCAAAGACAAGGATCCAAACCATGATTTAGAATTTGATTATGAAAATACTGGTAAAATACAGATCATCGACGTTGACCCCACTGTTATTTTCGCGACCGCAACAATTCAACCATAAGAACCGATAGATCCTGAAGAGGGGGAGTGCCTTTTTCATTCACAGATGTGGGTGAAGGGGACCCTGCTACATTTTATTGTTGATAGCGGAAGCCATAATAACTTCATCTCAACAGAGGTCGTTAAACAATTTAAATTGTCGACAACACCACACCCGCAACCATACAACATTGGGTGGCTTCGCCAAGGATGAGATCTCTGTGTCAACCAGCAGTGTCAATTGTCATATGGCATCCATCCCTTCAAGGATGGGGTATTATGTGATGTTGCCCCACTGGATGTCTGTGATGTTCTCTTGGGCCAACCATATATGTGGAAGCGCCATGTTGTTTATGAGTCTTGATCCCGCAGTGTCCTTGTTTCTCTGGGGGGTCATCTCTATAGAATACCAGAGGTAGTTCTCACTATTGTTCCACCTAAACAGTGTTGCAAGGTAGTATCTCATACTACAAAATTCAGATTCTTCATAATCTATTCAAAAGGTGAATAGAAGGATACTGCAACCACTACAACCTCGGCCCAAGCACCTTCTATCCAATAGAAGCAAGTCGACAAGATTGTAGCAAAACACAAAGATTTATTCTGCACACAGTCATCTTAGATAGCCCAATTTTTTGAACAGAGTCAACCCCTCCAGTAATAGGTTCGCGACAACCTTCCACAAGCTAAGCAGTGCAACTTTTCCAACAAGGCAAACAGGTCATCAAGATGCAGATTCAACAAACACTTTTCCCTCTCCCCTAGGCACTCAACACAATGGAGACCATTGATTCCTAAGGAGGGAGGATTTATCTAGGTGGATATTAGTGGCCACCCACCTTTTCCAACTGGCTCAAAACAATTTTCTGGCAATTTTGGTAATTTACTATTTTTAGCAGTTTTTAACTTCCGGAGCCGTTTTGAGGCCCTAAATGATATTTTTGGGAATACGGGGAGAAATATGGAAGTTCCTTCGATATTTCCTCCAAAATGAATCTCCTCGATGATACCTTTCCAACGGGTTATCATTCTCCTAAAACAGAGATCGTATGCAAAAGTTATGACCCCGGGAAGTTGATGTACTAACTTACCCAAACAGGGCCCGCATGACTTTTGGCGCTTCATCTCCTAGGGTTAGGTTTTTGGATGTCTAGGGTTTTTGGCATTCCTGTTTATTGTAGAAAGGCCTTCAGAGCCTCATTGTAATCATATTCTTGCGAATGAGCGCAACCATCACATCTCTTCTTAGAGATAAGCCCCCACCATTCTAGCAAGTCTTTCACTCTGTATTTTTACAGTCTTTGTACATTTCTTTCATTAATAGAAATAATGTATTACTGTATATCTATGTTTATGGTTGCATCTCTGATACATTGTTATATTATTGGATATCCGCGATGTCTCTGTGCATTTCTTTATTATATCTTTGCTCTCATTTCGTGCCGAAAATAATCCGTATCATAATACCTTGTTGAAGAGTGGTTTTGTGATGCCTTTTTCCATGAATATTTACAATTATTCCATCTTATTCCTTGATAATGTTGATATTGACCTTCTTGTCTTCCTTGAAATATTTCCTCGTAATGAGGGGGTCAATATGGCTTCACTTTGACATTTTCCTTCACTTTGCTCATGCATTTCATTTATCTTTAGTTAGATACAATGGCATCCCCTATCCTCTTTGCTTGGTCTTTGATTACTCTAGCCTTGGAGATAATATCATTATATTTGGCATGTATATCCTCTAGATGAATTTCAACTTCTTCAAGTATCCTCTGGTGACCTTCTTGAATATTTTCTTCTTTCCCCTTTTGTATCTACAATGTCACCCCATTTATCAAATTTCAACTTCCTTTTTCAATTCTAGATTGCATTTCTGATTTACATCATCAATATTTAGGAATTTCTCAACCTTCTTGCAAATTTCCCCTTCAAGTCTTTTGGTAGATTCTTCATCCAAGATCATCATTTCTTCTTGATTTTGATAATTCTTCTTTTCTTCTTTCAATCTCTTAACCTCATCCGATATGTTTTTAGTATGGTTTTGTAATCTACATATCTCTTCATCTTTGTTTTTCAAATCTTCCCTTGAATAATCATTTTTCTAGTTTCCTTTTCTAGTCTTTCCCTATTTTAATTTTTGAACTTCCTTAACGAGTGCTTCATTAAGGTCTTGTATCTTAGATATATCACTACCCTTCTTCTTTATCTCTTCTTTTGATTCTCTTAACTCATATTGAATTCTATGCATTGCCTCCATTTTTGTATACCTAATCCATTTATCCGAGAAGATATTTTCAAATTCTTCTCATGTGACGTTCCATCTAGTATCCTTGTCAATACTCAACCACCATTTCCAAACTTCACTAGAATTTTTTTTATTTTTTTTATCCCTTGAAGGATTCATGCCATAATTCCTTTACCAACCTCAACCATTCCATAGGACTGCTTTCATCTTCATCATCATCTCCATAAAAATGTGGTATTTCCATTGATTCTTAATTGATGTCTAACCTAAACATTCAACTTACAACTTCAACTTATTAACAATAATGATCTAAAATAGTTATAATCCTTGTTCCAATATAATCTTCCATATTTTCTCTTTCCAATGGCTTTTGAATCAACTCAATCAGACATCCCAATCAAAATATATGATATTTTTAAGTCAACACACCTTTGAAACCCTGAGTTGGAGTCTGTCCTTCTAGCTAACCTTCCTTCTGATGTATTTATGCAATTTTAGCCCTTCTGAGTCTAAAATTTCAGCCTATAGTACTCTGATATGTCTTCTCTACAATGCCAAAAGTTTGACCAAAATTTCATGTGCCAAATGAAAGTTATGTTAACTTTCCCAAACCTTGTGGATTTTTGGCCTTTTTTGGAGAGTGAACCCGTACATAATGCATGTGTCCAATATTTAATATTTGATGATGAAATTTGTGCCAAAAATAATAGGAACTATCCTATTTCCAATGCAACTAATGGCACTAAATTTGTGTCTTTAATGAAGAAAATATGATCATTTAACCTAGAACACATGTTTGAGACTCGTTTTAGGGATAGTAAAAATCCATAACTTCCACAAGATTTATCTCCAAAAGTAAAATGATCCAAAACTTGAAATTTTTACCATACAAAATTCTCTATGTTTTCTTAATATCCTGAAAATTTCACAGTCTGAAACAATACTTAGAAAACGTTATAGAGAAATTCCCAAATTGAATAGTTTGAGATTGATTTCAGGGTTAGTAAAATGCCCTACCTTCCACGGGATGTTTCTCAAAAAATAAAATGACCCGGAAACTAAAAATTTTACTAAGATAATTTCACTATGGCTCCTCGGGATTATGAAAATTTTAGATTCTAAGACGTCACATAAAAAAAGTTACAACAAAAATGCCAATATTAATCTTTTACAATTGATTTTAGGATTAGTCCCAACCCTTGTCTTCCATGGACTATATCTCCAAAAGTGTAGCGAACCAGATTATTAAATTTTTTCCACCTATACTATGATATGTTTCCTGAGTCTCCACAAAATTTCACTATCTGAAACCTACCAGTAAAGAAGTTATAATGAAAATTCCAAAATGACTTTCTTGAAATAGAAAAACCCTAGGATCGATGCTTTGATACCAAATGTTATGCACGAAGAGCTTAAAATATACAAATAAACCATAAGTACACACTATGTACACCAATGTGAGCATGGATCAAAACTCCAATATAGATAAGATATATAAGTTACACAATAACTCCTTAAATAATAGGAGAAACTCCTCCAAATACCCAAATAAATTCATACATCACAATTCACATGTCCTCAATAATGAATACATGATCTCTATATATACCTATTCACACACTACACATGAGGCCCCTTTACTATTAGGTCAACCCTATTACCTATACATTTACACAATACATGTACATTTATCCCCATATATTCCCCCCTTGGGGTCATATCATACACATTTAACCCCATATATGCCCCTGTCATGTCACACCAGAGAAATTGCACCTTAGAGTGCTACATCGATATATTTCCTCTATGATTATAGATTCTTACGATATTTAGGTGGAACTTGGTTCCTTTAACCTCTCACAAAATCCACTTTAACCTCCAACAAAATGGTTTTTCAAAATCATCTATTCACCAAACATCAAAATATGGCAAGAAAAAGGAGGAGAATATATATGAAAAATAACTATCAATGTCAAGACAAATTAGAACTTGTAAAGTTTATTCATCATATATTGTTTGGTTTCCCTTGTTTGAATGTGTCATTCTAGTATTTGTGACAATCATTCATGGAAATGTTAATTGACATCTTAATAAATACATACTCATAACCTGGGTATTCTCTAGAATCCTTGTTTTTTCACCTAAACTACACCTAGGTGCATGTATCAACGTTTTTATGGTCAAGTTAGATTCATAGTTAATAGAGATTTTATTTTCTAGACTCCATGTAATTGTTCTATAGGTCCTCCAAATTTTCCATTAATGAAAAATTTGTTTTAGATGATGGTGGAATATTATGTTGTTTATATTCTTCCCGAGTGGCATATGAATATGGACAATCTTGTATTGTCAATGATTAGGTGTTTGAAGCTTAAAGTGATATGAAAAGTTTGAAGGACATATTGAGAATTTGGTCCGGGGAAAATATCCAAACCTAGCAACATAATTTATCTATGTAAGATATTTCAAGTGCGTTTGGCCAAGCTGGCCCACATGAGCACACTATCCACAATCACTCAAGCCGGTGTTTTTCAAAATCGACCCCTAATGCAAAAAATGCATTGTCCCTTACGGAGAAAAACCCTAGTTCTAGAGATCGATGAATAAATCATTTTTCAAGAAACAAAATCACAGGAGATGGGTGCTCCTAGTTGTAATTAGGTGTCAAGAGTCCAACACAATTAATGGTTCATCCATCCGAGGCTTAGTTAGAGTTTTATGGCGAGTTGCAACTCGCTTCCTGAAGTCATTCAAGGACATATTGGAAATTTGGTCTAGGGGGGAAATATCCAAAATGAGCAACATAATTTAGTTTCATAAGCTCCTGCAAGTGTGTTTGGCCAAGGCCCACAATCACCTGAGCCAGTTTTTTTCAAAATCGACCCCTAGTGCAAAACTTGTATTTTCTCTTACTAAGAAACACCCTAGTTTCGGAGATTGTTGAATAAATCCTTTTCTGGGAAATGGAATCCTAGGAGAGGCTTTTTCCCTAGTTATAATACAGTGACAAAATTCCAATACAATCGATGGTTTGTCCATCCAAGGCCCAATTATATTTTTATGGTGAGTTGCAACTTGCCTCTTGGAGCCATTCAAGGACATATTGGGAATTTGGTCCAAGGGAAAAAAAATCCAAACCAAGCAACATATTTGAGTTTTGTAACCTCCCGCAAGTGTGTTTAGCCAAGTCCTACATGAGCATTCCATTCACAATTTCCCGAGCCAATGTTTTTCAAAATTGATCCCTAATGCGAAAATTGCATTGTCCCTTATTGAGAAAAAAACCTAGTTCCAAATAACGTTGAATAAAACATTTTACAAACAATGGAATCATAGGAGAAGGGTGCCCCTAGTTGTAGTACAATGTCAGGAGTCCCACATAATTGATGGTCCATCCATCTGTGGCTCTATTAGAGTCTTACAGTGAGTTGCAACTTGCTTCCTGAAGTCATTAATGGTCACATTAGGAATTTTATCTTGGGGAAAAATATCAAAACCGAGAAACATAATAGAGTTATGTAATATCTTGAAAGAATGTTTGGCCAAGGCCCACATGAGCACAGTGTTGAGGAAAAAGTATAAAGAACCTTACTCAATCATTTTCAGAACTTGTCTGGCTAAGACAAGATAGTTGGGAATGACACTCGAGGTTTATAGCCTCAAAAGTATTCACATAATCCACAAGTATCAAGTACAAAGGATCAAGGATGATTTTATGTTTATAGCAATGTACAATAAAATTAAACAAAGCTATGTGAGAGTATACATAATTTACAATAATGTAAGCATGGAGATAAAATAAAAAGAAAGAACCATATCATGAAGACACATATGTGAGACAGAAACAATAATATGATTGTATTTCATTCTGAGACACAAAATTGAGTTCTCTTTTACAAACCCCTGTGAGGGTAGGCACCAAAGTCAGATTTAGAAGCCTTTGATGGGCACCATACAAAAATACTCTGAAAACACAATAAAACTGAAACTAATGATCTGGATCAACTTGCCACAACATGTTGCCACTTGACTCTGCAAGATATTCTTTATCAGTCATTAAATTTAATTCATAAACAAAGAAGAATAAACAGATTGCCAAAGATAAATCAAACACCTTTGAAACAAGCTGTTGGAATATGTGATTCAGTTTTGAATCCTGCCGCCTTCAATAAGACCCTGTTGTCATCAAGAGGATTAAGCTTTCTAGTTAACTCAGAACGAATGAAAACTGAAAATATCTCACTAATATAGAGAAAACCTTATGGTTTTAGTTCTCCTTCTCTTCTCTCCCCCCTTTGTCTCTTCATCTCATTGAGATTTTATTCCTCCTTAATAAGTTAGGGTAGTTCAACTACCTTTCTTTAGTTAATTCAAATTAAATTAACTAATTAGTTTGAGACAAATAAATAATAATAGTATAAGGGTCTTAAATAATAACTAAATAGGCGGGACCCCTTGTGACTCCCAATTATTTCATTTTTTAATTATATGACATAACAAATATTCAAATCATTTAATTAAAAAACATCTCCTTGTAACTCTCGCTTCATATATATATGCTCAAATTATAAATATCAACAAAATGTAATATAATCATGTCCCCAAAAAGCATTATATCTAAGTTGTCCAATAAAAAATGTTCAAATGGATGTTGTAGTCCAAAACACTATCAAATATATGTTTGTTCAAAACTTTATCAAAATAAAAAAATATTGTCTTCAACATACAAAACAACCTCAATCATCAAAATCCATATTTACTATGTGAGGCATTAGGTCTCTTCTCGTTGTTGTCCCCTGCCTCTGCTACTTCTACCATTACTGCCCCTGCTGGAAAAAAAAACTCATCCTAAAGAAAATATTTAATTAGACATGAAATTTTTTTAATAACCCATACATGAAACTCCACTTAAATAAATCAAGAGTTGGATCTATTATTTACTACAAGACACATGCAATCCATCCATACAAATTTAATTAATTAATTTCCATAAGAACAAGGGGTTGATAGGGTCATTGGGAGTATGGGGGGTTTGTATTGTGTGTAAAATTATATCATGGAAGGGGAAAGATACATGGATATTTTTAAAGCAATCATAAAAAAAATTAAACTGTGTATATAACCAGTGCCCAAAAAACCAATCCTCCATATCCATTTCTTATATTTTCAAACAAATTTTTCCAAAAAAATGAGTAATAATAGAACATGGAGTGTAAAAGTGTAAGTGGGATAATGAGGGGAGTGTAGCGTGCATAAAATGTTATAATGGAAGGGACACCAATGGTTACTTTTCAATCATTATCCATACCAAACAATTCCATCTTCAAAACCAATTAAATTTCCAAACCCTTTACTGTTTCAAAATTGAAATTCAACACTCTGTTTCGAAAATTCCAGAACTACTGTTTCACTTCAAGGTTGTTCATTTTGAATTTAGAAATTGCATTGCACATGAATCATTTCATAATTTATTTTCCAATAAACATTCAACAGTGATAACACAACTCACACACAATAGAGTCAAGGAGACATAGTATTCCAATAATCACAACCAACAGTGGAAGAATGGACATACTGAGGTCCACAATATTACCATTGGTACTCTTTTAACCACTACAGAGTTTCATGAAGTGGAATCAAAAGGGATCCCTGTGTATAACACAATTCCAAACTGATATTTCAAATAATAAATCCTCTCAAAATTCCTTTTTATTCTGGTTCACAAAAACTCATTCAACGCATATATATTTCATCCACAAAGATACTCTTTTCACATAAAAATTGAACAATTCGAGCATGCTAACACATCAGGTCGTATATCTTAAACATTGTTTTTGAAACATTGTCATAACCTCAACATTTCCACATGATAGACTGTATAAAAAATATATAAGTGGGCTTAGCATTGTTTCCAACATCGCATAGTAAACAATCAACAAAACCCATGACTAAAAGAGCACGAACAATGCCATTATTAAATGTTGGGTTGGCCACCCTTGCACCGTTAGTCGAATAAAGAGTTCGATATACCAATCAACAATAATGATGAGGTATGGGAGGACGAGAAGACCAACAGTTTGAGGTTTTGGCCAAAGGAATGTCTTTAACGGTCTCATTCACAGAGCTTATACAAGGGCACAGGCATGATAGCCATATAATTAAATGACAGGCATAGTCTAAAAATAACGCAACGACCGTGAACAGTGGTACTATTTTTATCAGACAAAGAGGAACCGTCAAAGAGAACTAGAGACAAGGCATGCCCCAAAACTCCCACACAATATTTTTTCCATGGGTAAAGCAACATATCAACTACAGTTTTATCAACAACAAGAGACACCCACACCACATTTAACTGTGAATAACTTGCATATAAACGCCACAGACACCAGCTTCATCCATAATCCATACACAGTCGAAAAAAACATATATCATAACTTTGGAAATGCAAAGACATTAAGAAAATGCAAGAGCCAACTTTTGACTTAATTAAAGGGCATAACAAAAATCCATGGATGGAGTAGAAAGAACCCTCATACCTGGGTTTAATATTTTCCAAGGAGAATCGAAAAAAGTCTGAATACCTCTTCCTCAACCGAACAAAGCGGAGGTAGAAGTAACCAAAAAAATGACCAAATGCGAAATGGCAAGGGTGGCGACCCTCGATGTAGGTTAGAGAGACGTGCAATTTCTACACGTCGTATCTACACTTACTCTTTCAACCATAGCCAGTACGAGCGAGTTAAACATATAGCACATAGCCCACTATCTCCACATTAATTCAATGCAAGTGGTGTACACCACCATTTCCCTATGTTTCAAACTTAACAACTGCGCCAACCTTTTAAAACCCCAATGTGGCATATGTCAAAGCTTGCTAGGGATACCATGTCCCAAACCTTTAAACTTCCATTTGAAACAAAGTGCACAACCCTTGTAACAAGAAATCCACAATACCCTTATCATCTACCACTTCAAGCCTGGAGTTTAGATCTCCTTTTAAATTTCGTGCAACAGAATAAAACTTGTGATAACCATCAAAACAACATCATTTATATTTTAATCACATTTCCCATTAAATTTGTCATTTGCGCATTTGTTTCAAAGATTGATTTAGAGACAATAACTGTAGAATTCATTTCGCAACCAAGTCATGAGAAAGAAAAATGAGTTATCCTTCCTTCATATTCACACATGGGGTCCCACCTATATAGTATCTTATTAATTATACATAAATAATAAGGAATTGCAACCAATTTGCATGCAGGTACCCTACGCTGTACTTTTGGGCATCAACACACACTTCTTATAATTTCTCGAGCCAATGTTTTTCAAAATTGATCCTTAGTGCAAAAATTGCATTGTCCCTTATGCAGTAAAACCCTAATTCCATATATCGTCGAATAAAGAATTTTATGGGCAACAAAATCATAGGATATGGGTGCCCCAAACTGTAATATGATGTTAGGAGACCAACATAATCAACAATTGGTCCATTTGAGGCCCGGTTAAAGTTTTATGGTGAGTTGCAACTCACCTCCTGAAGCCATTCAAGGACACATTGGGATTTGGTCCAAGGGAAAAAAATCTAAATCGAGCAACATAATTGAGTTTCATAAGATTCTACAAGTGTTTTTTACCAAGTCCCACATGAACACGCTACCCAAATCACTCGAGCTAGGTTTTTTCAAAATCAACCCCTAGTGCAAAAATTGTGTTGTCCTTTACTAAGCAAAACCCTAGTTCCAGAGATCGTTGAATAAAGCATTTTATTGACAATGTAATCACAAGAGGGAGGTACAACTAGTTGTAATTCAGTGTCAGGAGTCCAACACAATTGACAATTCATCCATTTGAGGCCCAGTTAGAGTTTTATGGCGAGTTGCAACTCGCCTCTTGAAGCCATTCAATAACACATTGATAATTTGGTATGGGTGAAAAAAATCCAAATCGAGAAGAATAATTAAGTTCTGTAATCTCTCTCAAGTGTGTTTGGCCAAGTCCCATGTGAGAGCACTACCCACAATCGCTCGAGCTAGTGTTTTTCAAAATTGACCCCTAGTGCAAAAATTTCACTGTCCCTTACTCAACAAAACCCTAGTTCTGGAGATCATCGAACAAAAAATCTTATGGGCAACAAAATCATAGGAAAGGGGTTCCCTTAGCTGTAATCTGGTATCAAAAGTCTAACACAATTGATGGTTCATCTATCCAAGGCCTGGTTAGAGTTTTATGGCGAGTTGCAACTCACCTCCTGAAGTCATTCAATGACACATTGGGAATTTGGTCAAAGGAAAAAAAAATCCAAACTAAGAAGCATAATTGAGTTATGTAAGATCCCACAAGTGTATTTATCCAAGGCCCATGTGAGAAAACTACCTGCAATCACTCGAGCCAATGTTTTTCAAAATCGACCCCCCGTGCAAAAATTGTGTTGTCCTTTAGTAGACAAAACCCTAGTTCTGGAGATTGTCGAATAAAGTATTTTTCAAGCAATGAAATCATAGGAGAGGGATGTCCCTAGCTATAATATAGTGTCAGGAGTCCAACACAATCAACAATTCATCCATATGAGGTCTGGTTATATTTTTATGACAAGTTGCAACTCACCTCCTAAAGCCATTTAGTGACACATTAGGAATTTGATTCGGGGGAAAAAAATCCAAACCAAGTAGCATAATTGAATTTATTAAGCTCCCAAAAGTGTGTTTTTCTAAGGCCCAATTTAGTATGCTACCCAAAATCGTCCAAGATGGTGTTTTTCAAAATCGAACCCCCAGTGCAAAAGTTGCATTGTTCCTTACTGAGCAACACCCTAGTTTTGTAGATTGTCGAATAAAGAATTTTTCGGGCAATGAAATCACTAGAGATAGGTTCTCCTAGCTATAATTCAGTGTTAGGACTCCAAAAAAACTGATGGTTCATCCATACGAGGCCCAATTAGAGTTTTATGGCGAGTTTCAAATCGCCTCCTTAATCCATTCAGGGACACATTGGAAATTTGGTATGGGGGAAAAAAACTCAAACTGAGCAACACAATTGAGTTTTGTAAGCTCCTGCAAATGTGTTTGGCCAAGGCCCAAGTGAAAATGATACCCACTATCGCCTAAGCCATTGTTTTATAAAATTGACCCCTTAGTGTAAAAATATGTGTGGGAGTGGATTTGGAGAATGACCTCCTTTTGGCACTGTAGGTAAACATGGATGGTTAGAGACATCTACAATAATTATAATATAATGAAAATTGCTAATGAGACACCTAAGACTATAAGGACACAACTAATATTCTATTAAGATGCAACAAGAACATTGACGAGACACGTAGGGTGCTAAAATGACTCAATTAGAATGTTATTACAACATAATTAAGACACATATGTGACACCTATGATGCAAAAATAATCCAAGTAGGATGTCGTGAAGATTTTAGTAAGACACTGAGGAGACCCTGGTAAGCTGGAATTATGATGCAAAATATGACTGCAAGGACATTCAAGAGACAATAAATGTAATCTAAGGACACAAATGAGATGCTACAAAAACACTAATGTGGATGCTAAAAGGATCAAACATTAATGAAAAGGATGCATAATACATCAACAAGACATTGTGTTTCAATCTTGAATATGGGAAAGATTCCAAAATAGATAAAAGAGAAACTCAATCAGTAAGAGAAAAACTTTGTATGTATGTATGAATTTCAATCAACATTTTTGTACTTGCAAATGAGAATTGTACTTTGCATAGGGCTAGTTTTGGTATCAAATTTAAAATAAGTGTGGTGATTTTGCATAAAAGTGGAAAACCTCATTTTGTGCCAATTATCAAAATTAGGTTTTTCCTCTAACCATGATTATGATCGAACAAAATCCTTTTACAACCATTGCACATCCATTCTTAGGAACCTAGAAGATTTACGATCAACACTTTGCAAAGGAACTGATGCTTATGGTCAACACCCAAACTATATGTCAATGTTATATGACATATCTTGTGATGCATATAATAAAGAATTATCTTGTGGTCAAGGTAGATGTTAGCTAGGATCGTGTCTTGGCTTCTATGGAAAACATAATGTGGAATAATTATATGGGGCTTTTTACCCTATGTGTGGTTTGTAACCTAACATAATTACTCTACACATTCCAACTAGAATATTAACATGGTTATCATAGGTCACACATGGTTTCAAATTTTGGTATAATTACATTGCATGCACAAAATGAAATCCCAATGCAATTATTTTTCAAACAAGTATGTTATATTGTGTTGGTTGTGGAGCATGATTATCTTCCTAATTCATAGGTCTTTGTTTTTATTCGTGTTTATACCCCATGAATAATGTACACTCCTCCACGTGGGGGGGTTGCATTGGGGGATTCCCCTCCCTACGGGGTCCGGGGAGCTCATACCCCCAGCTGGGGGGTCCAGGGGCAAGCTGATGCAGGCGTGGTTGATCCTCAACTCACCTGCTCTCAGGATCGTTCAATTTCCTTCTTCTGATCCGACTTGGCTCTTTAGATTCCTAAGTGGAATCCCTGATGAAACCTGACCAACATGACTCTCTTCCTTTCCTCATGGCCTCTGCTCGAACCATGAACAATTTCCACACAGGCAAACCATTTATTGGCATCAGGATTTTGCTATCTCTGATGTCGAGGTTTTCTTACCTCTCAATTCTTTGATTCCTGACGAGCTCTCTACTCAGCCTTAGCCCCTTCCAACTATGCCCTCGTCCACACAGCCGTGTTCACAAGACCCTAGCCTTATGACTTCCCATCGGGATTTCGGGGTTTCTGGTGTCAAAATGCACAAGTCCACGGGACTCGCGATTCTCCGATCCCCGATGCGCCTTTTCCTAGCCTCCGGGCTGAACCCTCGGTCCATGTGACCACCATCCCCATGACCACAACCTTACCCCTCTTATCGGGGTTTCAGGGTTTTCAATGTCACAATGTTTACGTTCACGGAATTCGCGATCTGCCGAATCCTGACGCGCCTCTGCTTCAGCTAGCCCTGGTCCACATGACCATTGCCCCGTGACCACAGCCTTACCCCATCAGGGTTTCGGGTTTTGCAATGCCAAAGTGCATATGCTTATGGGATTCCCGATCCCTCGAATCTCGATCCTCCGTCAGGCTGACAACTGTCTTCCACTACGTCGATGTCCTCTTTCTTTGCCGTGCTGACAGTTGGCCCCCACTGATCGGGGTTTTGCATTTCACGATTTCAAAAGGCATGAACCCCTTTTCCCTGGAATCTACGATATCCCGATGAACCAACCTCCGATGGGCGCTTACCTGTCGGGACTTTCCCGATGACGTCGATGATTGCCACACGTTCCCTCTGATGGACGGTTCAGATTATGTTGGGGTTTTCGACTTGGATTTCCCCGATCCCTTGACCATGGGAATGTCGATTTCCCGATGCGCCAAATGCCGATGGCGCTGATGGTCGCCATGTGTCCTCTGCCATGGACGGCTCAGATTAACTCTCAGGATTTCGAGACTTTCGAAGTCCCCGTTCTCATGACATCGAGAACTCCAATTTCCCGATGGCTCTTATCCCGACTTCTAAATCCCATGTGGCTTCCACAAATCTGACAGCTGTCGGGAACCTGCTCTCGATTTGACGGCTCAGATCCTTTCCCCTGGTGTGCTCCTCCTCCAGAGGCTAATCCCCGCGCGGCTCTTCCCGATCCTACGACTTACGGGGTTTCTTCAAGAGATCCGACGACTGTCGGTCCTTCTCTTCTGTGCGCTTATCCCAGAGCTCCCTGAACGTATAATTTCAACGGTCCAGAATCTGTCCTCCTACCGATCGAACGGCTGTCACTGCCTCTCATGATCTTATACTCTTTCTTCCCTGTACTTAGGAGAATTTCATTCTTTCGAAGGTCTCACCCTTTGCTGTCTACTCCCTCTGCGATCTCCTTGACTTCGAGCCTCGCGTGCGCATGCAACGCTACTCATCCTTAGCTTATTCTCCTCAAATCCTTGAAGGATTCTGACGTCTGCACTCCTTACAGAACCTCTGTATACACACAGTGATAACCCTCCTGAGCTTATATAATCACTCAGGCCCCTTAAGGGATTCCGTCCTCTTTTCTCCTCCCACAGATGGAGAATACAAAGACCTTCCTGGCCCCCTTGCTCAAGAAATCTCCTGGATGAGTCCCTTGGGTATTCAACAACCCAACAAAGGTCCCTCAGTGGACTCTTTTCTTCTGATGACAGAACTCCAAGAGTTCTCTATTCTCCTGTGCCTGCTTGCACTTTTCCTTGACGCCCTCCTGGCGGAGTCTCTTCTCTTGTGCCATCTACACAATACCTCTATGCCCCTCTGGCAGAGTTCTTGTCCACACAGAACGTTTAACAGTTCTGTCTTCCTTGTGCACTCATGCACTCCGCTCAATGCCCACATGGTAGAGCTCCTCATAATCCTCAGTGATTCTGGTCTTCCCCGAACTCTCAGCAGATTTCCTTCCTTTGTGCACCTCTGCACACACACACACGCTCAATACCCACTTGGCAGAGCTCTACAGAACTTACAGCAAAGTTCTGTCTACAACAGTGTCTCAACCACACAGCCTACCTCCAAGGTGTTCAACAACCTTGAGGTCTTCCTTCTGAGTTTTTGATCTCAGTCCTATGCCTCAGCACGTCTTTGTCTGAACCCACAGTGTTCAGAAGTGCCTCCTCAGTGCACCAGCTCTCAGAACCCTCAACGTCCTGTCATACCCTCCTGGCATGAAGCCTCAAAGACCTCTCAAGCCTGAAGTCACACAAACTCCCTGCAAATTCTTAACAAACATACATTCACAACATATATATGCAGAATAAAGGGAATATTCACAGACATCCATAACATACAAAACTCATGCAGGAAAAACTGTTGTTCGTATAAAAAAAATGGCAAATTGCCTGTATCTTTACAATGGTGTTCCTGAGCTCTCCTCAGCTTTTCTCTACAACCATCTTTACACTACCCCCAAATGAGATCTCTGAATCTCTCTTTACAACGAGGGGCTCAATCTAGCGCTTCCCTCCAGGATTTCACCTACCCTGTTGAATTACATTCAATGGCTGTCTAGTCTGCTACCCAGAACTAGATCTCAGCCGATCTACAATAAATGCCTATCTTATCTACAGCCTGCGCAAAGGCATGGCTTTCATGGCTCACCAGCCTAAACATTTATTACATTCATTTCAAATATTCAAATGAGGCTGCGCCTCCCTTTCATCCTTGAATGTATGCGCGCTGACGTGGCTGGCTGGCTGGCTGGCATGGAGAGATGCTCCTGCATCATACTCCACAGCTGCAAAAATCATGAGCATCTGCTCATGAGCTTCCCCTGAAGCTGTTGGAAATCCTCCTGGATCGCAAACCAAGCGCTGGAGCTTTCCATCTGCTCCAATCTGTTGCTGCTGCTGCTTCTGCGCTGCTGCTGCTGCCTCTTTCCTTCTGCCGAGCTGCTCCCTGCTGGCAGTGTCTGCTGACTTCAACATCAACTTGTTGATTTCTTTGATTACTTCATCCAGCTACTCCAGTGGCTGGTTCTGCTGTTGTAGTCTCCTCAGCTGCAAAAATTTTGGCCACATGAGAAGATCACCATGATCTCCCATGCATCCTTCATCAGTTTCCAACTTTTCCTGTTGGATGTGCCTTCCCTGCACTTTTACCCTTTCCTCCAGGACTTCCATATGGTCCCACAGATTAGCCAAACATGTGTTGTCTGCCTCTTCTTCTTCTTCTACTTCTGCAACCTCCTCTGTTGCATTGTTTTTAGCTTCCCGGCTGAAAATATCGAGCCGTTCCTCTGAATGCTCGTCTTCCTCTTCTGCTCCTGTGTCTTTTTCTTCATCTTCTCCCACTGTCAGCTTCAGTGCTACAACGCTTCTCTATTCAGATACCTGGCTAAAATCGCTGAGTTGTTCCTTAGAACAATCATTTTCTTCACCTGCTTGGGTAGCTTTCAAAGTCTGCTCTAATTTCCTTTCGACAGTCCCAGCTGACTGTTCCTCTTTTGCTGCTTCACCTGCAACACAATTTTCTGCCTCCCCCTGGGCAAATGGCAGGAATATTGAAATTCCCCCATTCATCATTCGGCTCCTCTGATCTTCTTCTGCGGTCATCTGTACCTGCTGATCACAATCCAATTCCGAGCTCATCTGTTCCATCAGCTCCCCTGGCTGAATCCAACTCGCTTATGAGTTCATGAGACCCTTAGATGGTCTCATTTGCTTGTCTCTACCCTCCTGACTATATGAGACGCTTCCGCTACTTCTCTGGCAGGCTATGAGATCAACTGATCCCATTTTCATCAGCACTCCCTGCTGAATTGAACTCTTCATCGAGCTCATGAGACCTTCAGATGGCCTCGCATTTTCATCTTTGCCCACCTGGCAGTTCAAAATGCTTCCGTTGCCCTCCAGGCATATTTTGAGATCCCTTGGCGATCCCTTTCTGTTTCCCTCTTGGAAAATTAAAATTCTTTGACCATCCTCATGACAGTCCACGAGATCTCCAACTGATCTCATCTTTGTTTCCTTGCCCATCTGGCAACCTGGAATCCTTTCACTGCCCTCCTGGCAGTCTAGAATTCACTCACTGTCTTCCTGACAGTCTGTGAGATCCCCAGCTGATCTCAACTTGTTGCCCTCATGGCAATCTGGAATTTCTTCATCTCTACCCATCTGGAAGTCTTTGAGATCATTAGATGATCCCAATTTAGATTCAAAGTCATCGAGGCTGTCTCCAGTCTCGGGTTCACATATCTGAACCAATTCTTCATTCTGCCGCATCTGCAGTTCAAGCCTCTCTATCTCTGCTCTGATGTCAGTGAGCTCTCTATCCATCTCTGCAAGATTTTTTGCCTTGCTTTTCTTCCTGCGGCCTTCAGTAGCCATCCTGCTACCTCTATCTGCCTTCGTGGCAGATCTGCTGCTGTCACTCCTCATCATGAGTTCAACTAGCTTCATCTTTGCAGTCCTGCAGACTGTTTATGGACTGCTGCCTACCTGCAAGCAAGTCCTCACAGAGTCCTCCAGTGCTCTGTCTTCTTCCTCTTGCCTTCTCCTCTCTGCTTGAAGTATAGAAACAGAGTTCCAACTCTGATACCACTTGATGCAGGCATGGTTGATCCTCAACTCACCTGCTCTCAGGATTGTTCAGTTTCCTTCTTCTGAGCCGACTTGGCTCTTTAGATTCCTAAGTGGAATCCCTGATGAAACCTGACCAACATGACTCTCTTCCTTTCCTCACGGCCTCTGCTCGAACTGTGAACAATTTCCACACAGGCAAACCGTTTATTGGCATCAGGATTTCGCTATCTCTGATGTCGAGGTTTTCTTACCTCTCAATTCTCTGATTCCCGACGAGCTCTCTGCTCGGCCTTAGCCCCTTCCAACTATGCCCTCGTCCACACAGTCGTTTTCACAAGACCCTAGCCTTATGACTTCCCATCGGGATTTTGGGGTTTCTGGTGTCAAAATGCACAAGTCCACGGGACTTGCGATTCTCCGATCCCCGATGTGCCTTTTCCTAGCCTCCGGGCTGAACCCTCGGTCCATGTGACCACCGTCCCCATGACCACAACCTTACCCCTCTTATCGGGGTTTCAGGGTTTTCGATGTCACAATGTTTACGTTCATGGAATTCGCGATCTGCCGAATCCTGACGTGCCTCTGCTTCAGCTAGCCCTGGTCCACATGACCATTGCCTCGTGACCGCAGCCTTACCCCGTCAGGGTTTCGGGTTTTGAAATTCCAAAGTGCATACGCTTATGGGATTCCCGATCCCTCGAATCCCGATCCTCCGTCAGGCTGACAACTGTCTTCCACTATGCCGCTGTCCTCTTTCTTTGCTGTGCTGACAGCTGGCCCCCACTGATCAGGGTTTCGCGTTTCACGATTTCAAAAGGCATGAACCCCTTGTCCCTGGAATCTCTGATATCCCGATGAACCAACCTCCGATGGGCGCTTACCTGTTGGGACTTTCCCGATGACGTCGATGATTGCCACACGTTCCCTCTGATGGACGGTTCAGATTATGTCGGGGTTTCCGACTTGGATTTCCCCGATCCCTTGACCATGGGAATGTCGATTTCCCGATGCACCAAATGCCGATGGCGCTGATGCTTGCCACGTGTCCTCTTCCACGGACGACTCAGATTAACTCTCAGGATTTCGAGACTTTCTAAGTCCCCGTTCTCATGACATCGAGAACTCCAATTTCCCGATGGCTCTTATCCCGAATGCTAAATCCCGTGCGGCTTCCACAAATCTGACGACTATCGGGCACCTGCTCCCGATCTGACGGCTCAGATCCTTTCCCCTGGTGTGCTCCTCCTCCATAGGCTAATCCCCGCGCAACTCTTCCCGATCCTACGGCTTACGGGGTTTCTTCAAGAGATCCGACGACTGTCGGTCCTTCTCTTCTGCGCGCTTCTCCCAGAGCTCCCTGAACGTAGAATTTCAACGGTCCAGAATCTGTCCTCCTGCCGATCGAACGGCTGTCGCTGCCTCTCCTGAGCTTATATGCTTTCTTCCCTGTACTTAGGAGAATTTCGTTCTTTCGAAGGTCTCGCCCTTTGATGTCTACTCCCTCTGTGATCTCCTTGACTTCGAGCCTCGCATGCGCATGCAACGCTACTCGTCCTTAGTTTCTTCGCCTCGAATCCTTGAAGGATTCTGACGTCTGCACTCCTTACAGAACCTATGCATACACACAGTGCTAACCCTCCTGATCTTATATAATCACTCAGGCCCCTTAAGGGATTCCGTCCTCTTTTCTCCTCCCACAGATGGAGAATACAAAGACCTTCCTGGCCCCCTTTCTCAAGAAATCTCCTGGCTGAGTCCCTTGGGTATTCAGCAACCCAACAAAGGTCCCTCAGTGGACTCTTTTCTTCTGATGACATAACTCCAAGAGTTATCTATTCTCCTGTGCCTGCTTGCACTTTTCCTCGACACCCTCCTGGCGGAGTCTCTTCTCCTGTGCCGTCTACACAATACCTCTATGCCCCTCTGGCAGAGTTCCTGTCCACACAGAATGTTTAACAGTTCCGTCTTCCTTGTGCACTCACACACTCTGTTCAATGCCCACCTGGCAGAGCTCCTCATAATCCTCAGTGATTCTGGTCTTCCCCGAACTCTTAGAAGAGCTCCTTCCTTTGTGCACCTCTGCACACACACACGCTCAATGCCCACTTGGCAGAGCTCTACAGAACTTACAGCAAAGTTCTGTCTACAACGGTGTCTTAGCCACACATCCTACCTCCAAGGTGTTCAACAACCTTGAGGTCTTCCTCCTGAGTTGTTGATCTCAGTCATGTGCCTCAGCACGTCTTCGTCTGAACCCACAACGTTCAGAATTGCCTCCTCAGTGCACCGGCTCTCAGAAC
Source organism: Picea engelmannii (assembly GCA_009831015.1). Lineage (NCBI taxonomy): Eukaryota > Viridiplantae > Streptophyta > Pinopsida > Pinales > Pinaceae > Picea > Picea engelmannii. The sequence continues at coordinate 66,636 of ML787003.1, read as the reverse complement.
CCTCAGCGTCCTGTCATACCCTCTTAGCATGAAGCCTCAAAGACCTCTCAAGCCTGAAATCACACAAACTCCCTGCAAATGCTTAAAAAACATACATTCACAACATATATATGCAGAATAAAGGGAACAGTCACAGACATCCATAACATACAGAACTCATGCAGGAAAAACTGTTGTTCGTATAAAAAAAATGGCAAATTGCCTGTATCTTTACAATGGTGTTCCTGAGCTCTCCTCGGCTCTTCTCTACAACCATATTTACACTACCCCCAAACGAGATCTCTGAATCTCTCTTTACAATGAGGGGCTCAATCGAGCGCTTCCCTCCAGGATTTCACCTACCCTGTTGAATTACATTCAATGGCTGTCTAGTCTGCTACCCAGAACTAGATCTCAGCTGATCTACAATAAATGCCTATCTTATCTACAGCTTGTGCAAAGGCATGGCTTTCATGGCTCACCATCCTAAACATTTATTACATTCATTTCAAATATTCAAATGAGGCTGTGCCTCCCTTTCATCCTTGAATGTATGCGCGCTGACGTGGCTGGCTGGCTGGCTGGCATGGAGAGATGCTCCTGCATCACAAGCGGGCCCCCTAAGGAAAAATTTCCTTGTAAATTTATATCGTATTTTCATAGTAAATCTGGACCATTCATTATAAGGTCACAGATTTGATGGTAGAAGTAATGTTAGGGTTTTTTCCCTAGATGGAAACCCTCTTTTATGAGAGAATTGTATTGTGGTTGTGTATGTTTGTGAAAATATTGTATTCTGAGAGAGGAGACTTTGAGAGAAAGAAGATAAAGTTATAGTGGGTGTGTTGTAGGTTGTATCCCTTCATTTGCTGGATAAGAAAAATGAAGGGCTTGGAAATTTCTCTGGTGGACGTAGCCCACATTGGGTGAACCACATATATCTGTGTCTCTATTGTATTGTGCATCTTCTATGTTTTATTTATGCATTTTTTTTTTCCATGATCCTTTTTTTCTAACAACTGGTATCAGAGCGAAAGGGAACTCGCAGGAAAAGAGGGTTCCTGGTTCGAGTGGGAGAAATGGTGGAAGATGGAAAGTTTAAGGTCGAGAAATTTAACGGCCAAAACTACTAGTTATGGAAGATGAAAATGGAAGATTATCTATATCAAACGGATCTATTCCTACCATTGGGTGGAATAACAAAGAAGTCGACGACCATGAAGGAGAAGAATGAGAGGTTCTTGATCGAAAGGCACTAGGAACGATACGGCTGAGCCTGGCAGTGTCGGTGGATTTCAATATTTTGAAAAAAAAGACAACAAAGGAGATGATGAACGCATTTGCTAAACTGTATGAAAAACCCTCGGCGTCTAATAAGGTATTTCTAATGAAGATATTATTTAATATGAAGATGTCAGAAGGTGGGTATGTTGCAGATCATTTAAATGAATTTAATATGGTTACTAATCAGATAAGTTCTGTAAAAGTAGACTTTGATGATGAGGTTAGGGCTCTTCTAATATTGTGATCATTGCCAGAAAGTTGGAACGGATTGGTCATGGCTGTAAGTAACTCTGTCTTTGGTTCAAACACTTTAAAAATTGATGATGTTGTTGGTGTTATCCTTAGCGAGGAAATGCGATAGAAAATCACAGGTGATACATCAGGTAATGCATTAAACATGGAGAATAGGGGAAAAGAAAAGGATAGAGGAAAGGGCTCAAGGAACTGCGAGATCTAAGGAAAAATCCAAGGAAAGATCTAAGGAAAAATATTATTTCAACAGGGCAGTTTGCAAGTGAAGGTTGTATATCCATATTTACAGATAAGGTGTGGAAGGTCACCAAAGGATCATTGGTGATAGAAAAATGAGAGAAGGTAGGTACACTATATTTATGTACTGGTAACACTAACTCTTCTATATCTTATCTTCTACAGGAGTGGATACAACACTGTGGCATCATAGGCTTGGACACATGAGTGAGAAGGGGATGTAGATACTTCAAAAAATAATTTTTTTTCCATATCTTAAACAAATTGATTTGGATTTCTGTGAGCATTGTGTTTATGGAAAACAAAAGAGAGTCATATTTCTCAGAGTCAAAAAAGAAAAGAAGAGTGAAAGGTTATAGCTTGTGCATACAGATGTATGGGGACCAACTCAGGTATCATCTCTTGGTGGCTCTCGTTATTATGTTACTTTTATTGATGATGCAACTAGAAAACCTTGGGTTTATTGAATTCAACAAAATCTGATGTTTTTGATACTTTTAAGAAATGGAAAGCTTTAGTTGAGAATGAGATAGGAAAAATGTTGAAGTCTATCAGATCAGACAATGGAGGTGAATATCACAACAAGGAGTTTGATGATTATTTTTCATACCATGGGATTCGTAGAGAGAAGACAGTTCTAGGAACACCACAAGAAAATAGTGTGTCAGAAAGGATGAACATGACAATCATGGAGCGTGCAAGGAGTATGAGATTGCATGTTGGTTTGCTCTTACAGTTTTGGGCAGATGTTGTATATACTGTTGTTTAATTAATAAATAGAGGACCTTCAATCTCTTTGGATGGTGGAATTCCAGAGGAGGCATGGACAGGTAAAAAGGTAAACTATTCTTTTTTGAATACTTTCGGTTGTGAAGCATTTGTCCATATTGATAAGGAAAATAGAACAAAGCTTGAGGAAAAATCCAAGAAGTGTACCTTTATTGGATACGTTGTTAGTGATTTTGGTTATCGCTTATGGGATTATGAAAATCACAAAAACATTAGGAGTAGAGATGTCATATTCAATGAGAAGGTTATGTACAAAGATCAGTTGCAGGGAAAGAAACAAGAAAAAGAAAAACAAGAATACACAGTGCTTGATGAGATCACTGAAAAAAAAATTCCAAAGGTACCAGAAAATCAAAATGTACTACAACAAGAGAAACATGTACCTCAAACTCCTGCAAGTGTTGTTAGAAGATATACTAGGTTATGTAGACCCCCTGAACGATACTCTCCTTCATTGTATTATTTATTGTTGACTTATTCTGGTGAACCATAATGTTATGAAGAGGCAATGCAGGTAGACACTAAAAATAAGTGGGAGCAAGGCATGAAAGAGGAAATGGATTCCCTGGTAAATAACCAGACTTGGGACTTGGTTCAGTTGCCTGCAGGAAAAAGAGAATTGCAAAATAAATGGGTTTACAATTTGAAGGAAGAAGATGGAGGCAAAAAGAGGTAGAAGGCTAGACTTGTTGTAAAGGGGTTTGCACAAAAGAAAGGTATAGATTTTGATGAAATATTTTCTCCTGTTGTTAAAATGAATTCAATTAGGACTATTTTAAGTCTTGTGGTAGTATAAGATTTACATCTTGAACAATTAGATGTAACAACAACTTTTCTCCATGAGGATTTGGAGGAAGAGATTTATATGCAACAACCACAGAGGTATGAGGTCAAAGGGAAGGAAAATTTGGTATGTAGGATGAAGAAGAACTTGTATGGCCTAAAGCAAGCTCCAAGGCCGTGGTATTTGAAGTTTCACAGGTTTGTGACAGAACAAGGTTATAGTAGATGTCATTCCGATCACTGTGTTTATTTTAAAAGGCTAGAAAATGGAAGCTATATTATCTTGCTATTGTATGTACATGACATGCTTGTTGTAGGTTCTAATATGCATGATATAAATGTGCTCAAGAAGAAATTAGATAATTCATTTGCGATCAAGGATTTGGGTGATGCAAAGAAAATCCTTGGTATGAGAATAACAAGAGACAGGAAAAATAAAAAATTGACATTGTCTCAGGGTGAGTACATAGAGAAGGTGTTGGAGAGGTTAAGAATAAAGAATTCAAAAACAGCTAGTACACCTTTGGTCAGCCATTTCAAATTAACCAAGGAAATTTATCCCAAGAAACATGAGGAGATAGAATAATGTCTAGGGTCCCTTATTCATCACTAGTTGGTAGCTTGATGTATGCGATGGTTTGCACTAGACCAAATATTGCACATGCAGTGGGTGTTATGAGAAAGTATATGAACAATCCAGGTAAAGAACATTGGGAGGAAGTAAAGTGGATTATTAGGTATTTGAGAGGTACTTCTACTCATGCATTATGTTTTGGAGGTTCAAACATTGTTCTACAAGGATATGTTGATTCAGATATGGCAGGTGATAAAGATAGCGGGAGGACCACCACAGGGTATGTTTTTACTGTAGGTAGAACAAAAATAAGTTGGATTTCAAAACTACAAAAGGTTGTTTCACTTTCAACAACAGAAGCAGAGTATGTTGTTTCTACAGAGTCTAGTAAAGAAATGATTTGGTTACAGAGGTTTATGGAGGAATTGGGAAAGAAGCAGGAGAATAGTAGGTTGTCCTGTGACAGTGAGAGTGTCATTCATCTTGCAAAGAACTCAACCTTCCATTCGAATACTAAGCATATACATCTTAGGTATCATTTCATATGATTCGTCTTGGAAGATGGACATTTGAAGTTGGAAAAGATACATACTAGCCAGAATCCTTCAGACATGTTAACAAAGGGAGTAACCAGGGAGAAACTGAGTTCCTACTCAATTTCATCTGGTCTTCAAGCATGAAGGTGAAGATGAGAAATTTTCCAAGTCCAAGAAGGATCATATTCCAACAGATACAACAACAATGGAGTTGTTGAGATCAGTCTCCAAGTGGGATATTGTTGGTTGTGGAGCTTGATTACCTTCCTAATTCATAGGTCTTTGTTTTCAGTCGTGTTTATACCCCATGAAGACTATACACCTCGAAATATTGTACACCCCTCCACATCGGGGTGTTGCATGGGTTTCTTTCCCCCCCTACAGGGTCCAGGGGGATCATCCCCCTAGTTGGGGGTCCGAGGGAAAGCGGTCCCCCGGTGGGGGTTCAGGGGCAGCATCCCCGATGGGGGTTCAGAGAGAAGTCCCCAAAGGAAAAATTTCCTTGTAAATGTATATTGTAATTTCATTATAAATCTGGACTGTTCATTATAAGGTCGCAGATTTGATGGTAGAAGTTATGTTTAGGGTTTTTTCCCTAGAAGGAAACCCTCTTTTATGAGGGAATTGTATTTTGATTGTGTATGTGTGTGCAAATATTGTATTATGAGAGAGGAGATTGTGAGAGAAAGAAGATAAGTTACAATGAGTGTGTTGTAGGTTGTATCCCTTCATTTGTTGGATAAAAAAAATGAAGGGCCTAAAAATTTCTCTAGTGGACGTAGTCCACACTGGGTGAACCATGTATATCTATGTCTCTATTGTATTGTGTATCTTCTGTGTTTTATTTCCACATTTGTTTTTATTTTATTGCTCCGCGATCCTGTTTTTCTAATAGATTGTTGTCATAATTACTCTACATGATTTAATAAAACCCTAGCATTGTTACACCATTATAGAAGGGATTTGGTGAGAGACATTGTCATCAAATAAGTGTTGTATATAGAAGAAGCACATGAGTAGAATAAGCACATGGACTTTATGATAATCTAGGCATTGGGGTGATGATGGAAATAATTCCCTTTCTCACAACCTAAGCATTTATAGGATGATTGGGATGTGCATGTGACCTAATTGTATACCACTACTAACAACATTGAATAAAAATGACATATAAAACATGAGAATACTTCATTATTTTCTACTCTTCGTCATTTTCATTTAAATGCTAGAGTTCTTGAAGAAATTCATAGGAATACTAGGGTTAGAGTTTTGTCCTAAGAAGTCAACATAAGCTAATGTTTGGGACAAACATTAAAGGAGTAAAGAAGCACTTGATCTTGATAAGTGTTTTTTGGAATTTGGAAACCCTAGTATACTTGGAGTGCTTGATGTGGAGAAGATATAAGAAGATTACATTGTATACATTGTGATGCTAGTGAAGGTGCCAAGGGGGACCCTTTGTTGTGTTATATTTTATTGTTGTGGATCTTTCATGGTATGTTTATTCATATTTTAGATTTCATTACAAAAGAAGAAATTATAGTAGACTTTAAGGCCTTTGTTGAAGGGTGATAATTCTATTGAAAAACTATAAAAGAAATAAAGAGATATTACTTGCTTTATAGGCCTCCAGGGACATGACAATGTAACTTCATTGCATCCATGGCATATTATGTAGGTTAATATGTTTATGATTTGGAGCTTCCCGATATCCATAGAAACGATAAAACTAAAGGAGCATACAAGTTAGACATTGAATAATCATTAAATATTTTTATGTGAAACAAATAAAAACTTTCCATTGTCTTTATGATGAGATTGACCGAACTTGTACAAGATTGGTGAATTGTTGAGAGATTTATATTCAATTCTTAATTATGTGTTTTGTTCCATTTATTTATTATATTAGTGGGGATGAATTGAATTACATAATAAATAGGTGAGAGACATTATGGCGAGTGTGGTATTTAAAAACTTGAAGTATGCAAACTAAATGTGATGCCATTTCCCATATTGACAAGAATGGACAATTCTTTGGAAATAAATCCCTTGAATCCTTCTAGTCACTTCCCCTTGTTCTGAGGATGGTACCTAGTGTAAAGAAAAGTATCAACAATCGATGGAGCTATCCCTTGGGGCTAATTGGTATTAGGTTTTTAGATGCAAGGGGCATGGATTTAGATGCAAATTAAGTTTCCTCTAACCTATAAACCAACATTTAGTATGACCATGAGGACTAAATAAGGAAATGGTATTCAATGAGAAATAGACCAAGTACAAGTATCAGTCTCAACCCTTTGTCGAGTCTTTGAAACTCCAAATGTGGTGTAGAAGTGAAACAATGAGGAAAATAGTCTCAAGTTGGAAGGGTAGGGAACCAATATCTACAAGGATGATGTGTTGGGGTACTATCTACTTCCATCCGATAATGTGTTGAAGGAGAAGTATGTTGGATGGAATATCCTAAAACAATGTTGGAAACATCGTCTCTTAAGAGAAACTAAGGATCTGTTGTTCCTGAGATTACACTTAAGGCTTAAAAGTGTAATGTCAAGGCATCATAAAATAAAAGTTGATTTTGAAAGGTGACTTTTCTTCCGTTAGTTATACAAGATTTAATTCCTCAAATGAAAATAAAACAGAACAAGACATAGGCCGTAACTTGTGGTCTTATTCGATTTACGAAATCATATGGTGTGAGGGAAACTTACAAAACCATTAAACAAAATAAGGCATCAATTCACGATGAATCTTACCTTGTTCAAAGTAGAAGAAAATGAAGCATGCACTCTTGAAAGGATATAAGATTCAGTTATCCATGTAGCTCACAGGTCTTGTATTTACTTACAACAAATACAGAGGAAAAACGATTTGCTTAATGAACAACTGATTTGATGTGGTTACAATAGTTGTTGTACTAAATTGTAAATACTCGCTTATCAAAGAGACATGAAAGAGACTAGAAATATGGAATACGAGAGGGAAACATAACTCAAACTGAACAAAGAGTGTAATCTATGTCTGCACTTGTATTAATTATCACAAAGGAAATTTTTTCTCTATTGCATTCCAGCAAGAAGCAGCCTTGATTAAGTCTTCAAAATATGTATTTATACAAAACAATCCATACCCTAGATGATTGAAATTCTCATAATTCAAAAACATTAAATATTACAAATAAAAATTGAAAAGTTTCGCCTGTAGATTTCTATCTCTTTGCCTGCGGGCATAGACATTTCTTCTTCTCGCACTCTAGCTCAGAAAATAGTTGGTCTCTAATAATGACTTGTGTATCATCTTCTCCCAAACGTGTCAGCTTTCCCTTGCTCGACGCACTGAACACACCTGCCCACGAATTGAACCACCAGCCTGGAAGGCTCTGCTGTATCATTTTCCTAAAGAGTGTATAAACTCTTTTCTATATGAGGCAACCTCTCCTCCATCCTCCTGGATTCTAGAGATAGAGATTGTAGTTGTAAGCTAGGATTGACTATCCATTTTCTTATTTGAGTAAGGTCAACCAACTTCAATTGTAAAATTTCTGCCCTAGCTTCTTCCATACTTGTTTTGAAATCAAATTGATTTCTAGCTAAATCAATTTTCCCCAGGACTTTGGGGATATTATTCCCTCCAATGTATAGTGACTCCTTGTCAAGAGCATAGAATGTTTCTTCGCAAGCTTTCTTCAATTCCCTGGCCAGTCTTTTCCTCTCAGCTATATTGGTCTCCCAAGTCTTAAGTATCATGTCTCCTTGGGTTTGCTTTAAGAGGGACAATCTGGTGACCTTGGCGACTTCTTCTTTTGTTGTCACTAGGACAACCTCTTGGAATGTGACTCTAGCTGCAGTGGCCTTCTTCTCTTTCACGCAAATATTGTTTAAAGAGTTTTCTCCCAATCGATAATACTTTTGAATGTCTTCAATTTTAGCCAACAGGTTTTGCTGGGAAGATCCTAGTTTCTTGTGTACCTCTAAATCTTGGGTTCGAAAAGATGCTATATCTACTTCTCTGTTTTCAATCAAGCTTACTTTCACCTGCAGATGCTTGACCAATTCTCCCTGTTGGATGGCCAACTCTCTGTTTTCATGTGAACTCTTCTGCATCTTATCCAAGCTGGTCTTGAGCTGTTGAATTTCTTTCTTTTCATGATCTCTAACCTACTCAAAGCCTCTAGTCATCTCTTCCCTGACACCTTGCTCTACAGTCTTTATTTTGTCCTACAACTAGCTCACCAGTAGGTCCTTATGCTTCAACTTTTCTTTCAAGTTGCCCACCAAAAACTGGTTTGCAATGGCAAAGGATCCTAATGAATTCGCCACGTCCGTAGCAAAATCTATTTCTACCTGAGCCTGCCTGTCATACAGTACTCTGTGCCTCTTGACAGGCACACCCTCTTTCTAATGTATTTCTCTTTTTACTACATCCTTTCTCTTCTTACTGAAGAAAATGATGGGAGGGGGCAACTCTTCTACTAAAATAGGCGTGAGATCCTCTATGAATAACACCTTGGTGCCAGGGTTCCCTCTATTGGACTGTATCGGTGTGATATATTGAATGGGGCTACTGATTTTGGTGGATGGTTGTTGCCCAACTGCGTCAATAGCTGATTTTCCTGGTGTGACAGGTGGTTGTTTTTCTCCCCTTCTTGTCGAGGCTTCACCCTGAGTTTTAGCTTGATTACTTGATGGATGTGCCAACGTGGTGTCCTCCAAATGAATCAACACCTCAATTTTCTCCAGACATTCTTGAGCGTCTTGTCCACTGGAGCTCCTTGCTTCTGCACTTGGGGTCTCAATTCTCTGTACAGCCGGAGGCGTTGGGATATCTCCTTGCAGTACTTTGGGAAGGCTATTTCTTCGATGCTTCTGGAAGTTATAAAACTCAGCCAATTTATCTAGATTAAGAGCCTGAACTCGACTCAAGACCTCCTGATAGGACCTTTCTCCTTGGAATATGTCGTCCTGAGGAGAATCTTCATGTTCATATCTCTTCAAATTGCAGAGGGCCATGTGGTTACCTTTGATCTTCTGCGGATCATGATTTTTGAATTCGATATTGACCAGCTTGATTTCTTCCAGGGCCATGGCCTCTACTTTTGAATGGCCAAAATCCAGCAGAGAAAACATACCAATCTTCACGGGAAAGGTGGGCCATACCCTTTTCTGTACCGCTTTCAGTTCCTTACTAATTCCCCCATGCATGGTTTAATGTGCTACTTCGTGGCACACCAATCGATTTGGTAAGAATTCGGTAGAGCATGTAGAGGAACTAAATAATCTAAAACCCTAATATAGGAGAAATGCTCTTCAATGTACCAATCTTCTACCTTCCCCAGATTAGTCACTATTTTTTTGGAAATCCTGGGAGGTGGGCAACCATATATAGTGGTATACATCAACACCATCACCCAGTTGTAGATTTCATAGAATAAATATTTAGCTTTAGGAAAAGGTGTCATAAAACAGATAACATCCATGATGTAAGCTAACATGAAAAATGGGGCAGGTTGCTCCTTGTTTCTCAGTGACTGATACTCTGTAATCTCCCTAATCAAATTGTCTAAAAACATCTTGGCTCAATCAAAAGAATGCCCGTCTGCTACTGTCTGCATAATAGGCACCCATGATAACAAGAAATGGGCTATGTTTTCCCTCCCATAGATTCTACACATCATCATCGCTATATACATCATATGAGGCTCTAGTGAGGAAACTGTGTATACACCATGGGATTCTGCTTTGAACTTATCAAGGCGAGAGTACCAATCCTTAATTAAGTCAGGAAGGTTTTTTCAATATTGGGCGCATTCCTTCTTGTCAAAGTCAACTAGGAAGTTGGCATTGTAAATGAAATTGGGTGTTGGAGACAGTTTTTACATTACCTGTAGATGTTCGGGTTAGAATGACCCAACTGTGACATTTTTTGAATTGAAGATGGTCCTGGTCAGGATATCAATGCTTTCCAACTCCCAACCGATCATATTATTGTAAGGCAAGAGTCTAGGCCACGTTGCAATCTTATGTAGCTCTGATTGGGTGACAATTTTGTATTTGGTAGCCAGGGTCTCTGTATCTTCGTCATCTGAATCGTCTAGGCAGTTGACCAATTCATGCTATAGAATGTCGAATACCTACTTCCAGTTTCTAATGGAGTCTATGCTCATGGGCAAAGTATTGGAAAGGACCTCTGTGTTCTAGCTCGAACTTTCACTAGACTCTTTGCCTGCCTTTCGTGGATCCATGATATCAGACCTCAGAACTCTGTTACAAGCCACAAGAAATGCACGAAGCTCTTTATCTCGAAAACTTACTGCTCAACGAAAAATCACAATGAAATTCAAAAATTCAATATATTTTTCCTTTATTGCATCGATTTACCAAAACCTCAAGTGACGAAGCATTTACTTTCCTTAATGAATAAGATTTAGGTGATGGTCCAGGATCTTAATTGGAATGATTGTCGTAAATAAATTATTAATGCCATTAATTTTTTGGTGGTTCGCGATTTGAAACTTGGACAACCCACATTTGAATTTACCCGAGTTGTATTTCAGCGAAAAATTAATCAAGGAATAACTCTTCTTAACCCATTAATTAATCAAATTTATCCATGTAGTATTTTGTGGTTTCGAACCTTAGGATGTCAGATAACATCTCAATATAGGATTCCCGAGACATGAAATAGTGCAGGGGTTAATTGATTTTTTAATTATATTTAATACTTAAATAATCGTGTTTATCGTCAAGTGCCTTTCGTGGTTTCGGGCCTCGAGATATCCTGCAATAGTTCAAGGCATGACTTCCGAAACTCAAAATCACATAGGGATTAATTAGTTTTAATCACTTTTAATTCTTAATTAACCCTTCTTAACTCTTAAGACACTCGGGAGTTCAGGTTTTGTGAATTAGGGACATGATCGATGGTGAGGGCCCGAACTCCAAAATCGTGAAACTATTTATTAAGCATTAATCGAGATTAATTATTCAAAATTGGTTTAACCTTTGTTATCCACATGTTTTTGGGTATTGGGGCTTCAGAAATGTTGTATGGTGAAGCGCCTAAAGCACGAGATTCCGAAATCCAAAATTCCGATGTAACATCTCTAGAGACTAGACCTTTTAACATTCAGGCGGCGCCAAGACATTAGGGAAAGAATAGTCATTTGATCAAAGTAGAAGACTTCATCAGCGATGAGAAATAGGCACACTTCGTTCTTATTTAAATGGGAAAGAAAACTGTTTGAAGTCAATACTTTTAGGAATATATAAGGGTTCCAACATACGCTCCATCGAGGGATCGCGTCTCCCTGCGAGACAGGGAATAACAGTAGACCAAGTTCCTTTATTGGGTAAATGGAGTCGTCATTAGGTTTCTATGAAACACTTCTGGAAAAACACATAGAAGGACATTAGACTTCAACCATATCTTCGAAATCTCTCAAAAACTTAGTCATTCATCGATCTCGAGCTTAGGCTTATTAATAGCTTCCTTTTTCTTAAAAATAACTTTGGATTTGCTTAAGATAATAAAAACAACCTTAACCGATCTATTAGAATTCGTTTGATTCTGTTCGCATCAAGGCAAAATCATTTTAATGATTTAGTCAGGGAGTCCCATGTTGGCTTAGAATGTAGATCTTGTCAAAAGAGAACTAGTTACCAGAGTACATTCTAATACATGTATAACAACCTTGCAGATATCCTAGACATGGCTTCACTGCTAGCGAGCCTGTTCAGTACCCCGATGAAGTTATCTAATTCCCTCATTGAATTTCCTTTCACCACTTCTATTAATCATTTTGCATTTAAATGTTGATATGAGGGCAGTCATTTAATAAATTTCCTTTCATCATCTCCTTTTTGGACTAGATGGGGGCAATCATTTAATGAATTTCCTTTCACCATCTATCTTATATTTTTAAAACATGAAGTGGGGGAAATCAATTTGTATGTAATATACCAAGGACGATATCTGTTCATAATTTAGCAACAGATTAGGTCTTCCAACTCACTTTGATTACTCTAGGCTAATCCTCTTTTGACCTTCACAACATCTTTACCTACAGGGGGATTATCATGGGGAAGTTTTAAATTTCCAAAGACTTTCCTTGAGCGGAAAAAATCATTTTAAAATATGATAGAGGGGCTAAAGCAATCAGGATTAGCCTAGGCATACTTTCTTCCAGTTAATATCGGAGGAATCACAAAATGTTCGCCTATTTTCGTTTTGAAGATCTAGTTTTTTAGGCTTCCTGATTCAAGGTGAAATGTGTCTTTCTATAGAGAGTCAAGATCAGGCAGTGAAAAACCGGACAGAATAAAGGCTTTCGAGCATGGCGAATGGGAACAGACCGAAAATTCAAAGGTCTTGAAATTGATCTTATTCCTATGCAAACCTATTGCCAGATTTGTGAGCTTACTTTATTTTTCTTTTCTTTTCCATTTCCCTTTGACTTATTTTTATTTGGTTAGAAGGCTTGGAGTTTTATATTTTTCTCATTTTTGATTATATGATCGTTCTCACACGAGTGTGACTTTATTTGGAAATTACAAGGTTTCTTTTACCATCCTTGTTTGAACGACAATGATCCTATAGTTCCATACCTTGGATTTCCATTAGCATTCTCAAGAAAAACATTGTCACTTTATCACCTATTTCACGAGATAATTGTTTTATTATGAAACAAGATTGTTGGCTTCTGATGCGTCTTTAGCTCTCAACTATCGGTAAGTATTCTATCTGCCAAAATAAACATGAGAAGCATCAGAACCTTAGTAGAAAAGAGACAGTACATGCTATTTATTTTTGTGATTTTTTTAGGTGAAATCAACAAAACCGATCTTATCCAATATAAAAGTAAAAACTTACCAGAAAAATGAAAAAATTGCAAATTAAAACAAGAAAATCAAACTGGTATGTACAATGATGGTTTGGAATTTCATTAATACATAAAATGCTTCAGGTAGAGCCTGTTGATGGGGGCGTTAAGGGTTTTCCCATCGATGTTTTCTAACAAGAACAAATTCTTTCCTTCAAAATCTATGACCCTGAAAGGCCCACGCTAGATGTGATTTAATTTTCCATGTTTTCCATCATCCTCTTTCCTAGCATCCCACTTCAAAATGAGGTCATCTGGAAGGAATTCCATATCTTTATCCTTTTTATCAAAAAGGGCTTTCATATTATCGTGATATCTCTAGAGCTTCTCATCCACCTCCGCCCTATTCTGCTGGAATTCGATTATCTGTTTGATTCTCCTGGTAACGTCATTAGGTTCTTCCTTTGAACCTTGCCATAGATTCATTACTAACAGAGCTAGGTTTATAGGTAGTACCACATCAGTCTCATACACCATTTGGAAATGGGACATTCTGATTGATTTCTTAGTGCCTATCTGATTCGCCCATAAAGTGTATTTCAGATGAACATGCCAGGCTTTCTTATTTTCGGCTAGCACCTTTTTTATTATGGTGATCAAGATTTTATTCGATGACTCGACCAGTCCATTTCCCTGAGGATAGTAAGCTGTGGAATGTCCTAGTACAATATTTTACTTTTTACAAAAGCTAACCATCGCCATGGATTTGAAATCTTGGGCATTATCTGTGACTATCTTCCGGGGACAGCCGAATCTCAATAAAATGTTTTCCTCTAAGAAATTTGTCACCACTGAGTCTGTAGAATTTCGTGTTGGAATGGCCTCGACCCATTTAGTGAAATAATCTGTAGCGGTCAGAATCCATTTATGTTGTCCACTTGAATGCGGATGGATATCTCCAATAAAATCCAGACCCCACTGTTGAAATGGAGCTTCTGTCTTGACTGGTGTCAAGGGTAGTGCAGGGAGATTTTGTTTACTTGAGAATAATTGACAGGAATTACAGGCTCTGACCTTAATATTCACATCTGTAAATAACTTCAGCCAATAGTATTCAACTCTTAGGATTTTATAAGCCGTCTCCCTCCAAGTGTGGTGTCCTCCACACACCCTTTCATGAAACTCATTTATGACGTTCTCTGTTTCAGATTCTATTAGGAATCTTAGTAAAAATCCCAAGGGATATTTCCAATACAAATGGCTATCGATGATACAGTATTTCACCACATGCAACTTTAGTGTTCTTGACTTGGAAGGAGTCATATCACTAGGGCACTGAAGAGTCAGGAGATATGAGACTATGTCTCTATACCAAGCAGAGGAAGAAATTTTTTCCTGAATCTCAGTTGCAGGTATAGTGACATCGAATTCTGCTATGTCTGGAAGTTCTCCGTAAGCTTGCAAATGATTCATCTCGAGCGCTCTGAAATTAGATTATGCTAATAGCTTAGCCAAGCCTTGGCCTTTGAAAAGTTTCATTAGTTTTACTTCGAGATCAAATTATTGAATCTTGGCAAGCCATCGGCCCTCTTTTCGTCACTATCAGGTTGAACCAATATATCTTTAAAGACACGGGTGGGTACGTAGGTATTTACTTTAGAATGCAGCACGTATGTCCTAAAATCTTCTAGGGCCTTCACCATCGTGTATGCCTGTTTCTCCAGTATATCGTATTTCAGCTCCGCATCTCTAAGGCTTTTACTGAAGAATTTTATCGGTTGTTTGAACCCTTCATCATTCTTCTGTAGGAGTACGACTGTAATCGTATGTTCGGATGTGAATGATAATATCAAGAATTATTTCATGTAGTCTAGACTGGCTAGTACGGGGGATTCTCCTATTACCTTCTTGATACGTTCAAAGGATTTTTTGGCTTCGGTCGTCCATTTGACCTCTCTGTCCTTTTTTAGCATATTTGTAATCAACTTAATAATTTCAGCGAAGTTTGGAATAAATTTTCTTAAAAAAATTGTTTTTCCTAAAAAAGATTGGATTTCCTTTTTGTTTCTAGGAATATTTATTGTATCTATGGATTCTACCCTTTTCAAATCAATTTTAATTCCTTCCCTGGATACAATATGGCCCAAGAGTTTACCTTCTTTCATTGCAAAATGGGATTTCTTAGGATTGAGTGACAAACCGAATTTCGTGCATTTATCGAACGTTTGTTTCAGATGTACCAAGTGATTTGCATTGGAGTTAGAAAACACAGTTAAATCATCAAGATAAATGACAACAAACTTATCTCTTTCGCCGACAAAGGCTATGTACATTGCTCGTTGGAAGGCAGCCCCTGCATTCATCAGACCGAAAGGCATTTTGTCGTACATGAAAGTGCCCCATGGAGTAGTGAATGCAGTTTTTTCTTTGTCATCCGCATGGACTGCAATTTGATTATAACCTGAAAAGCCATCAATCATAGACATTCGGTTAGCCCCGACTACTTTTTCAAGGACATGATCCATTTTAGGGAGGGGATAATTGTCTTTCAGGGATGATCTATTCAGGTTCCTGAAATCCACGCAGAGTCTAATTTCGTCGTTCTTTTTCCTGACTGGGACTAAATTAGCCATCCACTCGAAATATCTGAGTGGAACAATGATCTTTGCATCCAGGATATTTTTTACTTCCCTTTCAATTACCGGCAGGAGTACAGGGTTTATTTGTCTTAGCTTCTGTCTGAAAGGCTTGATGCCCGGTTTCAAAGGGATTCTATGCTCGATGATAGTGGTTGTTGGTCTCTAGTTTTGATCATGTTTTTGCCTATATTATATCACAAAGATCTCCATCTCTATACCCAGTACCACCCCTTTTGGCCTTGTTTTGACATAATTGACATCTCCCTACCACTCAATGGGGCTACTTAAGGTATCTTTACGTTTCAAGTTATTTTTATGAATTTTGATGCTTTAAATTAATAATGGAACTAACGTGGCTCGGGTCAGGTACCACTTCTATTCTTGGAACAGGATTTTCCAGTACCAGGTACCAGCTCGCACCCTGTGGAGACACCAACAAAGCTGCTACAGATTCGCGCGTTATGGACAGAGGGGGAGACAACGAGGTTTACATGATAGATGGAGTCATCGCTCATACGATGATTGAAGGCACAATGATAGAACTGAGTCGTTAATATTTCATGGGTCACACTTCGTGACACTACGTGTCACGAAGATGTGAAGACCGTTTTTAAACTTGATTTCAAGCTATTTTCGGATCTGGGATCCGTTTGAATTAATGTATCTTTGCTTCAGACTGTTATAGAGGAGGATCTATATATGACTAGAGGATCACTCCTAAGAAACGGTTGGGTTATGTTATGTTATATCGTGAACACATGTTTCTGAATACAAATTGTTGTTGCGTTATGTTACTCGACTGGTATATGATTTGAGTATTTTCTTCTGAGTTAATGGAGCGTGAAGTTTACACAATATTTGCGTAGCATGATTGAATAGTTCTGGTTGTTTCCTTCGGTGTTTGTACCTTTTGGTTGGGTCCGCCAAACAGGTGCAAGTCGCTGCTGTTCTTGCATTAAATTTAGATTATTTCAGTAGCGTAGTAATTGCCTGCATGTTAGTTTATTGAGTATTGGAATTAACTGTTCAGAACATTGATTGATTATTCTTCAACTGTATCGTCCTCAGCATAGTAATATCTTCTACAGTGATGAGTATTGAGAGCATGATTGATTCCTGTAGGATTTGAAGCGTGAATTAGAATAGCTCTGTTCCCAGTTTCCAATTTGAACGAAGATTAAAGTGAATGCGAGCTTGAATATACTTTGTTTTGGTTAGGATAGTTAGTTACTCTGCTTTGTTAGATAGTTAGGCTACTCTGCTATGTTAGGTTAGTTAGGGCACAATTGAACTAGAGGAATCTTCCAGTACCAGTAGGGTAAGTAGAGTAGTTCTTTATCTTTCCTGTAGACAGAGTTAGATTTGTTTTCAATGTTTAGATTAAAATAATTTTAGGAAATAATCTTTCTGTGAGAGATGGAAATAGTGTTGATAGATGATTAAAGATAGTGGTAAACAGTCTTGTGAAATTACAGTAGAGCAGAAATAGAAGTACCAACACTCAAGCATAGAACTGTTTCTCTTTTGATGAATTAAATGGGAAATGATAAGTTTCAAGATAGCCATTAAGATTTAGTTTCTCAGAGTAAGTTTATGTTTTCTTTTAAGGATAGTCTTTAGATAGGAATTAGCTTACCTGCACATACAGTGTAGCAGCTCTAAGTTTACTTACCCTGGTTTGACAATTTAGTGTTTCAGGTCATTTAAATCTTCAATTTAGTAGCCTGACATTTTTGGCGCCGTTGCCGGGGAGCTGTTTAAAAGGTAAGTTAGATAGTTGTCTTGATTAGTTTTAGAATGCACTTAGTTTGGTGTGGCATGTTAGCAGATTGATAGTAAGAGGAGATGTGGAAACAAAAAGGGTGAAAACTGACATATCAGTTATCACAGGTACTCTGAAACTCAATCTTAGTTTCTTTTCTTTCATTTAGTATGACTTCATGAGAAATAGAGATCCTAGAGGTCGATTTAGGAGAAATATAAAACCACAAAAAGAAGAAGAAACCTCCACCCAAAAAGCAATAGAAACTGAGACTGAAATTTTGGCTAAGGAAACCGTAGAACAAAACCTAGAACCAGGAAACACCATACATCAGCAAACTCAAAATCTTGGTGATCCAGCCCTGGATGACACAGTTGATCCAGAGAAAATACAAGCCCTTCTCAGGAACCCTAACTCTGTAGTTTCACAGATAACAAATACAACTGTAAGATCAAAGGCCATAGGATCCTCAAGAGGACCAATAGGATATAACACCTCTGATAGAAAGAATCCAGAAAGGTGGGATTTCACACCCTCACCAAAGAAAGATCGGATTGTATATACAATTCTTGGTCATCCTTTTACCATGGGAGAAAGAGGGAGAGACTTACATGGGGAACTTCATATTGAAAATGAAGGTGAAGAACAAGCAGAGAACGAGTTACCACCAGAAACCACCTTTGGATTTCCTATTTTGGATTTAGTCCAGAATGTCAGTATGAAAAATATCCCACTTTCAGCACTACCAACCTTCCATGGGAAAAATAGTGAGGACCTAGATGTCTTTATTTTTGAGTTCGACATCCTGTGTAGGAGTTATAACTATCTCTAGGATGCACATAAACTGAAATTATTTCCTGCCACCCTGAAAGATTCTGCACTACATTGGTTCATGAGTTTAGGAGAATACAACATTCGATCTTGGGAAGATATGAAGGCAAAATTTTTAACGAAGTACCAGGACTATTGCAGAACCAAGGATTCTTGGAATGACATCTTCAAAATGCAACATCAAGATGAAGAAAGTCTTGAGGATTTTCTAGAAAGATTTACCTATACCCTTCAAAAATCTAAATATAACGATCTCCAGGATGAAGCAATCAAGACTCTTTTCTTAAAAGGAGTTTTGGAAGAATATATTGATACTCTCAATTTAATGGATTCAGGAGACATTTATCAAAAAAACTTTGAAGCAATTAGTGAACTATAGAAATTACTCAAGAAGTAAAGGGAAAGCTGCAAAAAGTGTGAGAGAACCGGTCAACAAAAATACCAAAACATCCACATCTGGTGGGGTTACTAAAGTCGAATTGGGAAACCTTTTGGAAAATTTTAAAACAGACCTTTTAGGAACAATTGGCTCTCAATTAGACACTCTAAAGATTAATAGAAAGCAGGAAGAGGAAAACCCTGTCCTAAGCATATTTTGCCCAAAATGCAGAAAAAGGCATCCTTTACGAGAATGCCCTTTGGACAACGTTTCTGTATGTGCAATATGTACTGAAAACCATAAAATAGAAGATTGCCCATCCTTACCTGGATTGCAGGCAATATTCAAGGGAGGGGAAGCTCCAAGGACTCCATCTGCACCTAAGAGACCTTGGCAACCCAGAAATCCAAATGCAAATGCATATCAAGAACCACCCCCACAATCTTCCAGCTATTATCCACCCTTCTCTCAACAACAACAACACCCATGGAACTGGCCAAATTGGCCCTCACAAAATGTCCCTGCTCAACCTTGGTACCAGGGATGGAGAAATCCGAACTTTGGAAATAACCAACAGCAACATGCAGTACCAATGCCCCAGAATCCATACATGCAGTATCCTCCAAGTATGAAACAATTATTGCCTGGTTTTACTCCACCTCCATTACCACCCATTCCACAAAACCCTCAGCAGCCTCAGAATCCACCACGTACTACCATTTTGCCCGCTCAACCCATTCCAAATCCAAACCACAGACCACCTCTACCACTCCATAATGTTGATTTCCAGAATTATCCAGCTTACAACATAAACCCTATTTCAATACAAGAAGTACAGCTGAGATCTGGAAAGATTTTAAATAAAATTCATCCCACAACAAAAACAACACCAAAGGTAATTATTGAAGAACATGAAGATGAGCCTACAGACAATTTATTATATGAGACACCCTTGAAAGATGTTATCATCCCAAAACAAAAAAAATCTGAATCACATCATAACACGCAAACTCAGGTCCCCCAAACACCTCCTTTTCCTGAAAGGCTGCTCATTGAAAAACCAATTGTACAATCTGAGTTTGACATCATGACTGAACTGAGAAATGTCTGTGTTAAGATTCCATTATTACAGGCCATCAAAGATGTTCCCATCTATGCCAAAACCATCAAAGAACTCTGCATAAAGAAACCAGGTCGAAAACAGAAAGATCCACCCACAATACATCTAGTAGGACAGTTATCAAATTATATTTCTGAAACACCTAAAATTGTAAAGTATGCCAACCCAGGAAACCCAATAGTTTCAGTGACCATCAACAAAGTGTCTATTGGTAATACTTTAGTTGATTTAGGTGCATCCATTAATATAATGACCAGCAACACAGTGGAACTGTTACAATTAAATCAATTCCTTCGCCCTACTCCTACATTTCTTGAACTGGCTGACAGAACCACTATAAAACCTGCTGGAGTTCTTGATGACATCCTTGTGACTTTAGCTTCGTGGGAATATCCTGTTGACTTTATGATTATTCATTCAAAGGACCCCACAAAAGGCCATCCAATAATTTTAGGGAGACCTTGGTTGGCCACAACCAATGCTTTCATAGGATGTCGTGGTGGGGATATGTTTATCTCAAATGGCATTTCTTCACAGAAACTTACTCTGTTCCCACCTGCTCGGCCTGTTACAAAAGAATTATGTTGGTTGAAGTGTCCCTATTTTGAGAATGAGGATGAAGAATCTTTATTCTCTGTTGATGAGATCCATGCACTGCAAGAACCTACAGAGGATGACATTTTAAATTAGTTTCTTTCTGTGACAGAAAATGTTGAGTTCCCACAAACCTATCTTCAATATGATCAGATTTTCAGGGAGGATTTTCAGGAAAGAAGTGAGTTATTTTCCTCATTTTCACCATCCATGGTTTTCACTATTTCTAAACACTCAAGGCCACATACCATTCTAGTAGAACTTAGTCCAGGTAGATGCCTATACATCAACTCTGAATTGAGTCTCAGTCAACAGGAACAGTTGACAAAAGTTTTAAAAGAACAGTCAGGGACTTTTGCTTGGGAATACACTGATATGAAGGGAGTACACCCTGACACCTGCATTCACCACATCTACATCCAACCAGGGATAACCCCAGTAAGAAAGCCACAGAGACGCATGAATCCAATCCTAAAAGACTTTGTAAAAGAAGAATTACAGAAATTGTTAAATGTTGGATTCATTTATCTGATTTCTGACAGTAAATGGGTTTCACCTCTTGTTGTGGTACCCAAGAAAGTGACAGGAAAATGGAGGATGTGTGTAGATTTTAGGGAGCTGAACAAGGAAACCCTGAAAGACTATTTCCCTTTACCCTTCATAGATCAGGTTTTGGATACTTTGGCTGGGAAAATATATTTTTCTTTCCTTGATGGGTATAGTGGGTACAACCAAATTCAGATTGCTCCTAAAGATCAGGACAAGTCAACATTCACATGTCCTTGGGGCACTTATGCCTATAAAGTGCTGCCTTTTGGATTATGCAACGCTCCTGCGACATTTCAGAGAGTTGTCCTTGGTGTCTTTGCTGACCTGATTCATGACTGTGTGGAGGTTTACATGGACGATTTTACTGTCTATGGTAACACCTTCGAAGAAGCCTTGAGTAACCTGGAGAAAGTCTTGATTCGCTGCCAAGAATCAAATCTATCCCTCAACCATGAGAAATACAAAATGTTACTAACTGAAGGGATTGTGTTGGGTCACCATCTGTCTGCTGAAGGAATCAAAGTAGACCCAGCCAAAATTGAGGTAATAGTTAATCTTCCCTCTCCAAAAACCCAGAAAGATGAGAGGATCTTTTTGGGGCATGCTGGTTATTACCGACGATTTATTGAAAACTTCACAAAAGTAGCCAGCCCCATGTTTAAACTGTTGACAAAAGATACAGAATTCTGCTGGGATGATAATTGTCAGAGTGCTTTTGAGGATTTAAAAGCCAAACTGTCTATGGCACCTATTCTCAGAGGGCCAAATTGGTCCCTTCCTTTCCACATCTCAACTGATGCCTCAGACACTGCTTTAGGAGGAGTGCTTGGGCAAAAGGAGAACCAACAGAATTATGCAATCTACTTTACCAACAAGAACTTGACCCCCCCTAAATTGAACTACACAGTAACAGAGAAAGAATTCTTAGCAGTAGTTCATTCCATCAACAAATTTCGTCACTACATTACTGGATATGAGGTTTTTGTACACACTGACCACTCTGCAATCAGATTCTTGATGAACAAACCCGTCACTACTGGTAGAATCACCCGATGGCTTTTGCTGCTTCAAGAATTCAACATTACCATAGTTGATCGGCCAGGGAAAGAAAATGTAGTTGCAGATTTTCTTTCTCGTATTCCCCAAGATAGGACTGATATCCCAGTGGATGATAACTTTCCTGATGAACATTTGTTTGCAGTCGCTGCCAAGACCCCTTGGTTTGCAGATACAGCAAATTACTTAGCTACAGGAAGATTACCAACTCACTTATCACCTCCACAAAAGAAAAGAATTATCCAACATAGTGCTTACTATTCTTGGGTGGGAAGTAATCTCTTCTATACAAGTCCTGATATGATTATCAGGAGATGTGTCCGGGAAGATGAAATTCCTGAGATCTTTCAGGCCTGTCATGATGGGCCATGTGGAGGACATTTCTCTGACAAGAGAACATCATACAAAGTTTTGCAATCAGGATACTATTGGCCGACACTGTTCAAGGATGCAACGAAATATGTGAGAAGATGTGACAGTTGTCAAAGGATGGGAAGGACCACTGCAGTAGACGAGATGCCCCTACGACCACAAGTTGTAATTGAACCATTCGATAAATGGGCACTAGATTTTGTAGGGCCAATTGCTCCAATATCAAGAAAGAAGAAGTATATCTTGGTGTGCACAGATTTTGTGACCAAGTGGGTAGAGGCGAGAGCCCTATATCAAGCAGATGAAAAATCAGTGATTGAGTTCATGTATGAAGAGATCTTCACCCGCTTCGGTGTCCCATGAGAGATTGTCACGGACCAAGGTGCTCAATTTACTTTCAAATTGATGAAAGAACTCACTGACAAATATGGGATCAAACACTGTAAGTCCTCTCCATACCATCCACAAGCCAATGGGCAAGTGGAATCTACAAATAAAGTTCTAGAAGCCATCCTGACCAAGACCATACACTTACATCATAAATATTGGGCAGATAGACTTCCATAGGATTTATGGGCATACAAGACTACATGGATAAATACCACTGGTCATACTCCTTACAAATTGGTATTTGGTAAACAAATTCTCCTACCCATAGAATTCCAAATCCATAGATTCCGCCTAGTAGCAGAATTGGGGTTGGATTTGAGTGAAGCACAGAAACAGAGAGTCATGCAACTTAATGAATTGGGAGAGATGAGGCAGGATGCTCTTCAAAGGACTATCCTTGTGCAAAGCCAACACAGCAAATGGCATGACAAGTACATCAATAAAAAACATTTTCAACCAGGGGATTGGGCACTACTTTTCGATTCCAAATACAAAACTTTCAAAGGGAAAATTACAACAAGATGGTTGGGACCTTATGAAGTAGAAACTGTTTTTGATAACGGTTTTGTCAGGATTAAAACCATAGATGATTCTCAGAATTCCTTTGTAGTGAATGGACATCGATTGAAAGTGTACAATAAACCTTTGTCAAAAGATGATTTCTTACAGAAATTGGCCAAGCAAACATAACTAAAGATAGTAGGAGAGGATTCTTCCTCTCCTACTGCTCCTTGATCATTCATACTGTTTTAAAACTCTGTAAATAATAGATTTTTAGCAGAAAATAAAAATAAAAAATCGAATAATATAAAAGAAAAAAACAACATTTATTTTCTTCTTTCTTTTGGATATGTTGATGTTTTGTTTTCAGTTTTACAGGTTTCTCAGAACAAGTGCAGAACTGAACTTTATCACTCTCTCACGACAGGTAAGAAGGTAAGATTGTTTTATTTCATGAGATTCTCTTATCAATATGACTGACTTGTTTTGAAACAAATAAATTCGAGCTTGTTTGCTCCCTTTGTTTGCTCATTAAAGTATGAAAGGGGCATTTAT